>OX578277.1:17490840-18005840 GCA_951217055.1 Gerris lacustris | reverse complement strand
ACAAGAAAGCAAGCTAATAAAAACGTAGTAAAAAATAAGGGAAGCATTGTAATAGTTCTACTAAACATTCAAATCTTTCCAGTTGTGAGGGTTTAGCGTTTATTCTTGTTATCAACTATTAAGTAGTATTTACACACCTGTGTTCACTTTTCCAACTTAATTAGTTATTGTTATTATTAATTCACATTTTCATTATTGCCTTGGGTTCTTTATCATTCTTATCGCTATATTATTCTTATTCGAACTTAAATATGTTTTACTTATTGAATGAATCAGATATTTATCGGAAATTTAACGACCTGAATATTTTCTCCTATTATTAATTTAAATTGAGTCATAAAGTAGGAATTTGTCTACTTGATAACAGACTAAAACAATGCATTTTTTAGGCAAAGCCGTCAAGTTCCTGATAAATATTATATAAAGGTTATTGGAACAATAATAAATATTTATCATGAACATTTGCCTACTAAACAACTGCATTGTTTTAGTCTGTTAACGAGTAGACAAATTCCTACTTTATGACTCAATTAAAATAATTATATGTTCAGTTAAATTATAGGTTATTGGAACAATAATCTATCATATTTAATTGCATTAAGGAAAATATAAAAGTGGTTAAAATGTGTTTATTTTATTTTGCTTCCGAGCTTACCGAAGGTAACGGAAGCTATGTGCGATCGTTCCGAAGAACGAACATTTTTAAGGTCTCCGATTTCAAAATTCCATGACAGAAATCCGGTTTAAACATCAGGGAACATTTTTGGTTCCGTGTCTGTCTGTCGGCCTGTTTATCGCTCTATTTTTTCTAAACCAACATATCTTAAAAACAACTCGTCCAATTTTAATGAAATTTGGAGAGTAGCTTATGATTAGCCCATTGTTGGTCCCATATAAGTTTCAACCTTCTGCGCTTATTTGTTTCTCTTCCAAATGCACACAAACATACATTTATTTACACCTAAAGCTTCATAAGTACTTATCTGATTTATATGGAATTTTTATAGTTTATCGAATGTAATCAGCAGATAGCCCCAGGTTAATATGAAACGTCTACGCTCTTTTACTTTTGCTAAATTGATACTTTAATTCATGTAAAAAATCAAAACAATTTTGATAGATTAAAAAAACAGGGGAAACAATTAATAAAACGAGAGTAATACTTGTGAAAGGATAAAATCAATAAAGTACGTGATAGGATGAGAGGAAGCTATGTGCCTGTCTAATTGACAGTCTATTTTTAATATGTCAAAATTGTTTGTATTTTTTTTCTTCCGAGCATACTGAAGGTAACGGAAGCTACGTGATCGTTCCGAAGAACGAAACATTTTTTGGTCTCCGATTTTAAAAATTCCAAGACAGAAATCCGTTTCAGACATCAGGAAACATTTTTGGTTTCGTGTCTGTCTGTCGCTCTATTTTTGCGAACCAGCTTATCTTAAAAACTGATACTTTAATTCATGTAAAATATCAAAACAATTTTGAATCAACCAAACAATAATGGCTTGTAAAAGTATAAAATCAATAAAGTGCGTGATAGGATGCGAGGAAGCTATGTGCCACACCAATTGGCAGACAATTTTTTTATTTAAAATAGCCGAGTGGCCATTTTACACATTCATTTGATGTGATCAGCAGTAAAGCATGCATTTTCAAATTTTGACTATATGAAATAAGAGACAATAAATGAAAAAATTCGTTCTTCAAAATGGTCACAATGCTTCTGTTACCTTCAGCAAGCTCGGAAGTATAAGTAATAACTTGGTAACCCTGAGACATAAAAAGAACTAGAAAGCAAGCAGAGTAGCTCTGGACTTAAAGAAAGAACAACAGAAAGAGGGAGTGAGAGAGAGCAGTGCAGCCCAAACTTAAAAAAAATAGGGAACAAAACTAAATAGAGATCAGGGCAGCCCTGAAAAAAAGTAAAAACGGAGTAGGAAGAAATTTTATTTTTATTTGTTACGTTGTACTGCGCTGTTTTGGGCATCACCCCTCACTTCCTCCAGTTTGGCCCTTTTTACTTCCGTGTCCAATGAGTTATCCCGGGGGGCCTGGACAGAGTTTTAAACATGAATAAAAACGCCCTTCCTCCCCCTTTTTCCTGACTTAAACTTCCTTAGGTCCCTTTTCCTTCCTGCCTGAGGAGGGTGAGTCCCAACTTAAATAGACTGGAGAAAGAAGTGTACAAGGGGGGGGGGGGGGGGGCATAATGCAATCATAATGTAAGAAAGATAAAAAAGAAATAAAAATGTAAAGAAATAAATATCAATGGTTTTTATTATCTTAAATGTTTAAGGGGAAAGAAATAAGAAATCGATGTGAATTTATTGAACTGTCCACTGTGATTATATTGTCTTATAAAATATGTTGTTTTATTTGTTTGTATAATTTTATTTATTTATTATATTATCACTATTATTTATTCATAGAAGAATTCCATGAATTCTTTAAACCTATGAAGATGAAATCTAATCTCTATTTTTAGCCCATAGTTCAGTAATAGTTTAAGTGTATTTATATGATGATTTTCGTCATGATGGATATTGTAGGTGCATAAAACGCTTTTATGTAAGTTAGGGGAGTGACACACTTCGCCACCCAGGTAGCGTCACCTGGGTGGCGCTACCCGGTCGTCTATGAGAATAGACTGAACCTTTCACACGAGGTGGCGCCACCTGCCGGGTGGCACTATACGGTCGACCGTCCGACGGTCTAGCCGCCACCCACAGGTGGCGCCACCCGGTCAACCCATTGTTTTCAATTGAGCCTGTCACACGTCGCCACCCAAGTCACGCCACTCAGCCCCTACTCCTTCAATCAAATATAGGGGAAATCAAATCTTGGGCTGACTGCATCCCTCATATAAGTGGGTGGCGCAAGTCAGGTGGCGGGAGCAAGTGGCATCAACCAGGTGGGCGCCACCCAGGTGGCGCTACCCGGGTGGCGAAGTGTGTCACTAGCCTAAAGCGCTTTACAACATTTTGTTTAGATACGTTCCGACCCTACGCAAGGTCATCTTTAGCCTTTTATTAACTATAACAAAACCAACCAATTTTATCAATTACACATTCATTTGTACATCTTTAAATTGAGTATGCTTTGTTTAACGAATTTCTTAAAATAGTTCATTCTTTAATGACAATAATCTAAAGTAGTAAAATTAATAGTTTACTCGATTATGAAATCATTAAAGCTGTGGTCTCAATGAAATGTACTTCATGAACTGTAGTAAATAGTAAATTATGAGAAAACAACAAATGTACATTTAAAATAAAACACACACATACACACACACACACACACACATATATATATATATAAATTATCTATGATGTGTATAAAATTTATTAAATATATTATAAGATTAGGCTATCAGACTCTTCCTCTACGCTACGCTCGGGTAACCTTGTAGATGAGTCCAACAGCGAATTATATATTTATGTTTTATTAATTACTATTGTTTATTAATTGACTAAATATGTATTTCTGTATAACAAATTATGTTGCATAAATAAATAAAAAATGGGAGAGCGCCGAAGTTTAGTATACATTTTAAAATTATTACTAACATTAATTAGTTATGTAACAAATGCTTTTCATATTATTATATAAAATTAATAATTACATTACAATAATTAACGTTTAAATATAAATTCATTATAATTTACGACCATATAAACATCTCTATGAAAAGACGAAAACCGTCATACAATATAAGAAGGTGTTCAAAAACTATATTTTGTGAAAATAATATCGGATTGAAATCGTGTTTAAACTGTACATTTCATTTTACAATGTGTAAAATATTAAGAACTAGCTTAGTTGGAACTAGCTAGATGGTAGTTTATAAACTATCATCAAGAAACATTTAAATTATTTTACTATGCGAGAATATCTAAATTTTATTTCTAATTTCTATACCCTACTCTTTGATAAGATAATTTGCTAATATCCCAAATTTGTCCTCCTCCTAAATTAAAATAAGTCATAACTGTAAATATCAACGATTACTGTACCCTTAAAGAGCTTATCAACGGTATGCATCATGAAGGATATTAATTACTTTGACCCCGTATTCATTACTTGTACCATACTCCTGTGTACCAAAATTTAAGTTTCGAAAATTCATGTAGACAGTGATTTTCCCCTTGCTTTGAAGGTCAAGTGTGCAAATTTTTATCGATATCGGACTAAAACTGTAGATATGTATAAAGAACATACACACACATAATATAACATACGTTGACTTTTATATATATAGATGTCTATTTATTTTTTTCCTATAAATTCTAGTAAACTCTTTAAAAACTTTAAAATTCCTTCTGAATTTTAAATATATTTCTCCTTTTATCTTTTCTACTCTGATTTTTAAAAAGGATTTTTCATAAAAACAGTAAACTACTTTTCTGCGAAAATAGTTCGGTATCTAATCTGTTAGAAACAAAGTTATTAAATGTAAAAATCAATTTATTTCTACTTCAATAATATTTTTGCTGCTGCATATTTTCAATCTTCTTTATAGTTAAAAGTTCTATTAGTTTACATTCCCCCCTCCCTTCTAATATCGGTTCTTCAATAGAGCTTTAAAAATCGTTTAGAGAATTCACAAAGCTTTAAAAAAAAAACCCTTACAGACACCGCCTGGATTTATTACCCTTTTAAAAGACATCCCTATCCAAGAGTATTACCCGTTTCTATCGGCATTTCATTTTTTTAAAAATTCCTAATACGTTCCAGAACTCATCGTAATATACCTTCTATTATTCGCCGGTTAAATTACGAATCCAATAATCGTAATAATCAAATAGCCTCGTCGAACGTTTGGAATCTTCGACCATATTGCTTCGGATTCTTCATAATCCATTGACCTCTATTTTTAAGTTCATATCTAAATTTACGATTTGTAGGAAAATGAATTAAAAAAATTATCGTATTAGCAAA
This sequence comes from Gerris lacustris, assembly GCA_951217055.1. Lineage (NCBI taxonomy): Eukaryota > Metazoa > Arthropoda > Insecta > Hemiptera > Gerridae > Gerris > Gerris lacustris. The sequence continues at coordinate 18,000,899 of OX578277.1, read as the reverse complement.
TTATCAATGTGTTTTTTTTATGATTTCGTTCGCCGTAAAATCATTTTAGCAATTCAAAAAAACGTATTTTTACTGTATTTTTGCTCATTTATATACACTTCGTCTCTTCTTGACTTAATAAATGATCATTTGTGGTTGAAAGAATAATTTGTAAAATGAAATTTACTTTTTAGTAGAGATAAACATTTTCTCTGTTCTTAATCAAATCAAATGACTATAGAATACTTACAACACTTCTTGACTCTATAATGTTTATCTATGCAAAGAAGTAACTTCGTTATTGAAGGCAGTCTAACCACAAAATCGGATTGAATGATTTTGACATTTTTCAAATGGTCACTTTGAGCGTCTGCAAGAAGAGAACAGAATTGTAAAAGAGAAAAAATCAACTAAAAAGAACGAAACTCTTAACTCTCAATAAAGCGGTCCTCTCAGAATTATCCTTGATATATACAATTTAGGTGTTATTGAATTGCATTTTTATAGCTTGAAGAAAGATTATCATACACCGGGGCTGTTTTCTTTGGCAACTCTTTGGTTGTATAATGTTTTATGTTTATTTTTTCAGTGAATAATTCTTCATTTTTCTTTTTGTTTCAGAACCGTTATGTAGAATGTTTAAAGGAGTATTGTCCAAGCCTTGAAGGATGTCATATGTTGATGGAGAAACCAAAAGGAGCATGCTGCGCCAAATGCAAAGGTGTGTTTTTAACTTATTTTTAAATTTATAATTATGTAATATAAGTTAATTAGATTTTGGAAAGCTGTGAAAAAGCAATTGATATAAAGCAAACACCCGCATTAATGTTAAATATTATCAATAGTTTCATTTAGAATGGCTTCTACTCTATAAATTGATTTACGGGCCACTTAAAATGTGTATTGTAGCAACTTTATTGCAATTAGTTGCCCAAGTCACAAATACAGTTGAGTTCTCCATCTATTATTACGAGTATATAATATAAGTTGAATGAATATAGATAACTCATAGTGTTAATAATTGTCCGTTGCTAATGATACCCCTTTTTAGCGAATTTTCAAAGAAAATTACGCTATTGCAATGGCTTCAAAATTTTTGTAATGCGAATTTTTGAAAATTTTTTCCATGGAAATCCGTTTTAGACCATTCTGAATCGATTCCTAAAATTTAACACTTTTTTTTATGTATGTATGTATATATGTATGTATATATGTATATATGTGTCACTCCAGACGATATCTCCCCTTAGGATGCACTTAAAAATTTGAAACAAATTTTAAAATGTCAATAATATCAAAAGAAAGGATGAGTTCGTTGGCCAGAATTATTGGAGTCCATTTAGGGGTCAAATTTTGACCATATAGGGTCAAAAAACGTGTTTTTTCCATTTTACCCCCCTTTTATGTGAAAATATGATAAAAGTGTAAATAACAACAATTACTGTACTCTTAAAGAGCTTTCCAACGACATGCATCTTGAAGGGTAAATACTATTTTGACTTTTGTACCCCGTACCCCTGTGTACCAATTTTTTTTTTCACCCGAGCAAATTCTAAACCAAAATTTTCCTATATTATCATAAGCCAATAAAACGCAGATTTCTTTGAAAATTCGCTCATTAAGTCATGGTGCATGACTGGACTTTTAAATAGTTTACTTAAGGATGAACCTTTGAATAAGTCGAAGAAAGATGGGTAGCTCATAGTGATAGTCATTGTTCATTGCTATTGATACTCCATTTTGAGTAGTTTCCTTTAAAATTAACCTTTTAATAAGTTGTAGAAAGATGGGTAGCTCATAGTGTTAGTCATTGTTCGTTGCTAATGATCCTCCATTTTGAGTAGTTTCCTTAAGAATGAACTCTTTAATAAGATGAAGAAAGATGGGAAGCTCATAGTGTTAGTCATTGTCGATTGCTAATGATACTCCATTTTGAGTAGTTTCCTTAAGAATGAACTCTTTAATCAGATGAAGAAAGGTGGGTAGCTCATAGTGTTAGTCATTGTCCGTTGCTAATGATACTCCATTTTAAGTAGTTTTCAGAATGAACCCATTAATAAGTTAAGAAAGGTGGGCAGCTCATATTATTAGTCTTTGCCCGTTGCTAATGATACTCCATTTTAAAAGTTGGCCAAACTTGTCAAAGAGTTCTTCAACTTCTCAGAGACTTCATCAGATCCTGAATAGTTTTAAATTTTAGTTAAAAGAAGATGGCTTGATATGAAGATTTTTTGGAATTGATTGTTCACGTCTTGTTCAATTTACCTTTAGAATTATCCTTGTAAAGCTCGATGGGTGATAATCTAGTCGTTTTATTATTCTCGAACACAGTTCCTTTCTGAGTATTATACTATCAGCTGAAAGGAAATTGTGTTGATTCTCTAGACATCATTAATATAAAAATATTTAACCTTCCAAAAATGATAAGATAATAAAGTGATAACTTCTTCAACCAACCAAAGCATCTTCTACCGAGATAAGATTAGTTGCAATTGACCATTTATTTAATGTTGTTTTATTACACAGGTTGCTTCCATGATGGAACGATGAGGGAGAGCGGTGAAGAATGGTCAGCTCTTGGAGATCCTTGTAGAGTGATGACCTGCAAAGCTGGAGTGGTGACTGAGACTCGCCAAGAGTGTTACACACCTTGTTCTAACCCTATACCTCCAGCACAGGGACAGTGTTGCCCCACTTGCCCAGGTAATATAACATTTCTTTTATAGTAATTATTTTTCTTTTATTTTGTGAAGTTACAACACTGGTTGATGGTTCAGGATTAAGTATGTTCCTTTAATATTATAAGAATTATTTTATTGTTGAATTCATATTAACATATTTAATTAACATCACGTATAATTATTAGATCTTTATATAGATAAAAATTATGAGATATATTAAATGATTCTTATGTTTCATGATGATATATTTTGTAAATAAGATGGAACGATCACAAATTATATACACGTTATGCTGGAATTAGTTAAGTTGTGTTTAGGAGTGCCTTAAACTTGTGAATATGTTGAAAACCTGATCGATTTATCTTTTTTAATGATTCACAATTGCTTTTCTTTGAGATCAAGAGTGAAAAGGTAAAAGTAGATTTGAATAATAATAAAATGTTTCATGTTTTACCTTTTTTTTACGATTACAAGTATCCGATTCGCAAATAAATCAAATTCACTCCAGAAAGAATATAATTTTTTTCTTTCCCTACACAAAAATAAAAATCTTATTGAGAGAAATGCTTAGATCATTTTACAAATATAAATTACTTTTTATAAATATAAAGCACGTATTAACAATATATCTATATATATATAAAAAAAGGAATCACCAAATTAATCATTTTATTTTCTTAAGAGCAAAAGAAAGATGTCTTTTGGCTGAGTTTAAATCATACATGTTACGATAAATCATTTTATATCGTTTGCAACATATATGAATTTAAAACAAAAAGGTTATATATGAAGTCAAACTAAGCTAGTCTAGACTTTGTACTACTTAATGCTTAATAAATTGCATTTGGAAAACTCAATTTTCAGCTTTAGTAATCTCTTTTGGATTATATCCAGATAATATTATGATTTGTTATTATTGGTTGTAAGATGACACAAATCATTCTTTTTGACGCTTTTCAATGTTTCAAGTACTATCTATTGTTTTAAGCGTATTAACATGATCTTAACTTAAAAGTCCTTACTATAACATATATCTTTCTTTAGAAGTATTTGACGGTGTTTGTAAAGATTTGTGAAAATCTTAAATTATATTGGTGGACGATATAATTCAAATGAGTTTACTTATATTGAATATACATATGTTTATTTCCTAGCTTAAATTGTCGAAGTTTACGGAAGCAATATGGTTATTATCAAATTCAAAATTTTCTCAAAGGAAATGCGTTTCAGGAATCAGAAAACATTTTTGATCTCCGTGTCTGTCTTTCGGGGTCTGTCGCTCAATTTTTACGAACCAACTTATCTTAAAAACTACACATCTGATTTTATTAAAATTTGGATGGTAGGTCATAATTAGCCCATTGTTGGTCCCATAAAAGTTTCAACCTTTTGCACCTATTTGTTTCTCTTCCACATCCGCACAAACATACATACATTTATTTACTCCTATATCTTTAAAAGTATTCATCTGATTTTTTACTACGTTTTTGTTAGTTTGCTTTCTTGTTTGTTTGTTTGTTTGTCCGGTACAAATATGGCAATCGATTTCTAACTAACTTTCCGAATAGCTAGACATTTGAAACTTTTAGCATAGCTCAGAACACGATGACAATGCATTATTTTAATACTTTTAGCCATCTTTCAGCAGAATTTAATTGGTTTTCAGCAAATTTTGCTGTACGGAAAGTTAGTTTGGAAAATATCCACAAGTTATTTTATTTGTTTTGCCATGTCCCATATTTTACGCAATCTTCATTTTGACGGGTCTCAAATTTGTGATAGATAAACATTGAATGACAGCAAAACAGGAAATATCGATTATATTATTTATATTATTTCAAATATATCGATGGCACGCTTTAGATTTGGTGTTGGGGAGATCCGTTGTACAAAGATTTGTCCTTTTATAGGTTAAGATCAGCTCTCTAGATGGTTGTCATTATTATGTGAAGTAAATAAATTCGGAACTATGTTTTTTTTTTTTTTTTTCATTAACATTATATATAACTATAACAATAACAATTATATTATCAACATTACATACGATTCAACAGAAAATTTAAAAACGTAGTATATAAAAAGTTCTTTTTATCTTGAAATTTGGATGGTTTGTCGAAAGTAGACTTCAGATAGCACCAGATTAATTTTAATTGTCTGCACTCTTTAACTTTTGCTTAATTGATACTTTAATTCATTTAAAAAAAAAAAAAAAAAAAAAAAAAAAAAAAAAAAAAACAATTTTGACATGTTAAAACTAGACAGTCAATTATTGTGGCACATTACTTCCTCGCTTCCTATCACTTACTATATTGATTTTATGCTTTCACAAGTATTACTGTTTAATTTGTTTAATTGTTTCACCCGTTTTTTTAACCTGTCAATAACGTTTTGAATTTTACATGAATTAAAGTATGAATTTAGCAAAATTCAAAGAGCGCAGACGGTTCAAATTAATCTGGGGGCTATCTGCTGGTTACTTTCGATGAGACAAAAGTTTCATACAAATCAGATAAGTACTTTTGACGCTATAGGTGAAAATAAATGTATATTTGTGCCCTATAAAAGAAACAAATAAGGTTGAAACTTATATGGGACAAACAATGAGCTAATTATGACATACCATCCAAATTTCAATAAAATCGGACGAGCAGTTTAAGATATGGTGGTTCGCAAAAATTTTAGTGATTGACCAACAGACAGACACGGAACCAAAAATTTTCCCTGATGTCTGAAACGGATCTTGAAATTTTTTAAATCGGAGTTATAAAATATTTTCGTTCTTCAGAACTATCATACAGCTTCCTTTACTAAGCTAGTAAAGGAAGCTCGGGATAAAAATACATAAAAATAAAAAACTCTACCGCTAATATAAAAAAATCTTGATATCTTCAAATCGATCCTGTACAATGGCTATTTTTTTTTTTGGACTTTTCTTCTATGAGAATATTTAATGAATGTTGGACATTGATCCCTCTTAATTAATGTGTTATTATATAATATTTATATGTACTCAAATAGTATCATCCCAAGGAATTATTAAGTCTCAAGTTACTTTTTATTATTATTATTTTGAATCTCTCTTTCTATTAGCCACTCCTTTATTAATGATTAAATAGATATTTGGGAGAAATTGATACCTCGCATATTTCTTTACCTATAATACAATATATATATATATATATATATATATATATATATATATATATATATATATATATATATATATATATATATATATATATATATATATATATATATATATATATATATATATATATATGTTATAGGTATAATTTAATACTTATTTTTTCTGAGTGGCGCCAACTTATGTAAATAAAACAATTCATATCAATGGTACCTTACATGATAGACTTAATCTAACAGTAAACTAATCAAACAATGTCAAGAGTGGTTGTTAAGTAGTTTATTGTTTTATCTTTTTTTTAAATATAATACTTATATATCTATGTGTTTTGGTATAATGTAAATAGATAACATTTTTATAAAAAAAAAAAAAAGTTTTAAAATGATCATAGTAAAAAATCATTTTCTATATTTGTTGAAGGATATAAGTTCATTGTAGTTTTTTTTATATATATATATATTATTTTATTTTTTATTATTATTATATTTTTTGTCGGAAAGAACGCCTTTTTTTTCTTTAACATGACGTTTTGTTTAGTTAATTGCTAATTTTTGTGGCACACAGCTTACTCTCGTCCTATAATAATAATCTATGTAACCAGTCGTCCAATAGGTCGAATAAATCATTTTCGTCTAATTGGACAAATGGTCACATGACATTTAGATGTTCCTATTCCCAGTGTTGTCCCACTAATAATTTAGTGACATTAAATTTGCGTAGATAGTTAAAATTAACGACAGGACCGTCTGTCGTTCTGTCGCTCTATTTTTGCGAACTATCATATCTTAAAAACTACACGTCCGATTTTAATGCAATTTGGATGGTTGATCATAATTAGCCCATTGTTGGTCCCATATAAGTTTCAACCTTCTGCGCTCACTTGTTTCTCTTCTACATCCACACAAACATACATTTATTTATCGCCCTCCACTTGTAAACATTCCTATCCTGAGCGGTACTGATGTAACCTTAATATGCATTTATTGTTTTTGAAGATTACGGCAAAATAGTTTGCATGTTTAGTAATGAGTTTACATGTGGTGGATGATAAAATAGTGAACGCACCACCAGCAGTAAGCGACATGACAGGCCTCGGGCGTTAAACGCACTCGTGCTTTCAAACTTCGCCCTCGGCCTGTAATAACGCCCTTACTGCTCTATGGACGTAAATAGCTATTACACCTACAGCTTAATAAGTACTTATCTGAGTTGTAGGAAACTTTTATAGTTTATTAGATGTAGCCCGCAGATAGCCCCAGATTAATTTGAACCGTCCGCGCTCTTTAACTTTTGCTATATTAATACTTTAATTCAAATAAAACATCAAAACAATTTTGACAGATAACAAAAACGGGAGAAACATTAGACAATAATTAATTAGACAATAATGGCTTGTAAAAGTATAAAATCAATAATGTACGTGGACAGGAAGCTATGTGCCACACCAATTGGCAGTCTATTTTTAAATTCATATTTCTGGAGTTGGCGGACATAACTACTTAAGTCAGTTCGCTGAGTTTTTCAGTCATTTAATGTCTAAGAGGAAATTGGATAAAATTAATTTTGCATTTTATAAAATTTAAGGGGCAATAAATCTAAATTTATTTAAGTCATTTTTATATTCAAAAAGGCAAAACATTAATGTCATTGTTGAAAAAATAGTTTATAAATAAAATTATGTCTGTGTTTCAAGAAAAAGTCTCCAGATCTTATTTGGTTGTTTGTTATTTAACAAAACAAACCAGTTTTTTTGTTTTTTTGTTTGTTTGTTTTTAGTCTTATGTTATATAAAATGTACGTGCACGTATTTAATCAAATATTTATTGTTTTAAATATAAAATACAAGTTATTCCATTTTTAGGGTTTCGAGGTTATCCTAGAAACCCGTATTCTTTTTGTATTTGTCCGTCCGTCCGTCGAAATCCGTTTCAGACACGAGGAAACATATTTGGTCACATGTCCGTTTTCCGTTTAAACATTATATATCGGATTTAAATTAAATTCGAAAAGTTGGTCATAATTAGTTCATTGTTGACCCCCTATTAGTTTCTCTAACACCTATATCTTTAAAAGTACTCTTCCATTTATCAAGAAATTTGGATGGTTTGTTGATAGCCTACATATTGCGAATTTATTCCAACTTTCTGAGCACTTTAAATATCGCTAAAGTGGTACTTATACTTACTTTTATTACTGTTCTTATATTACTTTGCTTTGTAAGTTTCATCGCACACCTATTACCCCAATTTTGAACCACTTCCCGTCTTTCAATCTTCCCCAAATTTTGCACATGGTAACAATATAGGTGAAGAGTACAGAAAGAAAAAATTGTTCAAATAAGATTAGTTTTTTAAAATGGATTTTTATATTAATTATCCTTATAAGAAATCAAAACAATTTTGACACATTTAAAAATAGACTGCCAATTAGTGTGGCACATAGCTTCCTCGGATCCTATCATGTACTATAACAATTATTGTTGAATTACTTTATTGTTATATTGTTTATTTTGTAAAAACTATTAATAGTTTTAGCGATCTTTAACATTTCATAGCGGTGTCGCTGTTGGTTTTACTAAAAAATCGGTCCGAGACAACTCAGACAAACTTTCTCATATACGAGTTCATAATTATTAAGCCCAGTGTTTTCCATTTATTAGATTTCGTAAGTAAATTGAATTATTATTGAGCATTTCATTAAAATTTATCATAAAAATAACTTCTCCCGGGCGGGGAATCGAACCCGGGCTCTCTCGGTCCCCGTTTTAAGCTTTTTTTCTCAGGAACTAGATTTTTCCCGGGAAAACGGCTTACATCGTTGGATTCGTATTTAAATGGACTATATTTTAGAATTTTTTAATCAAAATCGTCGGAACCGTTTTCGAGAAATAATTTTTTTTCACGTTTTTTCAGAGTTTTTGGGGGGTAGCGCCCCTAAATTCGGAGCTAAAATTCATTTCTCGATTTCGCCTCGGGGTATGATTTTTCTGAACATGTATGCAGGGCTTGTAGTGAGTCACTGAAAGTCACTAAAAGTCACTTATTCTGACGAGAGTCACTTTTTTGTCACTTATTTAAAAAAAGTCACTGAAAGTCACTTATTTGGGCTTACAAGGATAATTTTTTTTTGTTTTTTAAATACAAAATATATATTTTAACTGTTTTTCAAAAGGGATTTTGTAAGTTCAAGACTTTTTTTAACTATGAATTTTATATTAGGCCTACTTTGAACTGTGATGAATTATAAAGTTTGTAACAGTTGCACTAGATTCAGCTGGCGTGTGTTGAGATTTATCGTCAATATTAGAAGATGGATGAAAAAAAATAAAAATGATATAAAGATGAAAAGAATATTTTATTCCGAACTCCATCCTGATTGTTATTACTTTTCCTCACAACCTATAGTAGGAAAAGTATTGTTTTCACCAAAAACTTTTTTTTCGAGATCATCGGAATTATCCGTTTTGGGTGTTTTTAAGACCTCCTGAGTGGTTTTCAGCATGACATCTGTATGTATGTGTGTGTTATTATCGTAGCGCCCAAGGTATTTAACCTAGAGAGTTGAAACTTGGCAGAAAATCAGTCTTTACCTGTAGTGGTGCCGCCCGGAAAATCAACTTTTTCCTCCATCTTGAACGCAGTTTGCTGAGTCAGCAAAATTTGTAAAAAAAATCGTAATAAATTGAAAATGGTCCTGATCGAGTCGAAATTTGACAAATGTACCTCCTCTCTGTATGACAAACAAGCCGACCAAATTCCATTTTGATATTGCCCGCCATTTTGAAGTTATCAATATTTTAATTTATAAACTTTGACAGTTCTTAATGCCGAAAGTATAAATACGTTTTTGACTTATAGCATATCGTTGGAACCAAAATAAATAAGGAACAAATATAAAAAAAAAAAACGATGAAATTTCATTATTAGTATAAAATTTAGAAGCGAATATAATTATTTTTTTAGTGCGATAATTTTGGTGACGTCAAAGTTTGTTTACATCTGTCAAAAAACCGCAGGAGAGGTCTCTTCGGTGGCCTCCGAAGTGAGGAAAAGTTCCGAGGTACCCCGTACCTGGTTCTTTTTTTTTTTTTTTTTTTTTTCATACAGTTACGGTACACGAAATCAAATGAACAAAAAACAATTCTAAAATTTTTATAATTGCATTTGTAACAGTGCTAAACAACAAAAAGTAACTAAAATATTTTTTTTTTACTTAAAATTAAGTCACTTATTTGGGGGAAGACAGGTCACTTAAAAGTCACTTATTTTGAAAAAAATAGTCACTAAAGTCACTTAATTTTGAGGAAAATCTGCTACAAGCCTTGTGTATGCCAAATTTCTTCAGAATCGGCCCAGTAGATTAGGCTCCAGGCGTCTGCACAGACGACAGACGACAGACAGACAGACATTTTTTTAAAACCACTTTTTTGGACTCAGGGGACCTCAAAACGTGTAAATCCATCAAAATCTCAAAATCGAATTTTCGCGCCATCATAATACTTTCTCTTTATATGAGAAAGTAAAAATTGTATTTGAAAAAAATGTTAGTCTCATTGAATAGATAAAGTTAGATTTTTTCCCCGACCAAAAATTATAATTTTAAATTTAAAGTGCATGTTTACGCGAGCGTTACTCGTGAACGCTTGGACGGATAACGTTGTCCAACGAACTCGTCCTGAGCATTGGTAAAATGAACATGTCTACCAAATTTCATTAAAATCGGTCTACATTTACTCAAGTTATCGTCGCACGTTTCATAATTCGCGGACACACAGACCGACAGACAGACAGACAGACAGACACGAGACCAAAAATGTTCCCTGATGTCTGAAACGGATTTCTGTCTTCGAATTTTTGAAATCGGAGGCATAAAAGTTTTTCGTTCTCAAAAGTGAACACAATGCTTCCGTTACCTTCGGTAAGCTCGGAAGCAAAAGAAGTGGGACAAATTAAATTAATTAGACAACAGTAGGTCGTCAAAAAATCATTATAGAACACATATAATATGGCACGAGGAGGCTTTGCCTTTGCACCACACTAATTGCTAATCGGCTGATTTTTTTTTTTTTTATAAATTGAAAAAGTTTGGTTTGTTAAAAAGTTAATAGAAGTGTGGATCATACAATGTAAATTGGATTGTGGTGAGAATCCGCCAACGATTCAGCTAAACATACGTCAATCATCTCAATTCAATACATATATATATACATAGAAATAAAAATGATTTCAATGTTTATCTTTTTGTTTTCTGTGTTTAATACATAAACATTAAATTCTCAATCTAAAAAGGACTATTAATCACTTTTGAGATATTTAAAAAGAAAAGAGGCAAACATGTATTTTGTCTAATACAAGCTGTGTTTCAATTAGCGTGTTTGGTTTTTTTTTTTAGTTTAGATGTAAAATCGAGGCAGACTGAATGACGCATATTGATTTACCCTGTCGGGTCGTTGACTTTATTTTATTATTATTTTTTTATACATTTTTTTTTTTTTTTGTATTAAATAAAAAAGAAGCTATATTGACCCCTTCATGTTTTAGGACTAGATGCAATCCCGCATGTGCGGTGATTTACTGCTTATTAATTGGTAGCATTTGCATGTCAAGAGTGTATTTTAATTTGATTTCTTTTTTCTTTTTACCGCGTTCTTCCTGGTTTACTGTCTATTAAACTCTCATTCGTTAAAGGAACATAAGTTTGTTGTTGGTTTTTTTTTTTTTTTTAGAAAAAAGTTAACTTGTTGTTTTTCCCTATTCCTTTTAAAGATCCTAAACATCATAGAACTATAAATATTCACTTATAGATTGAAAAAAAAGAAGAAACAAACTCCGTCTAAAAACAATCTTTCTCTTTTTACTGTGTATATTGTTCAATTTTTATTTTTACAAATGAAAGATGTAATTTTTTTTAATGTAATATTATCATTTTATGATTCAAGATGCAATAGTGAGGATTTTTTCTTAAATGAAAACAGTCATCTTAAGTAACTTCTTAATTTTAATAAAGTTTAGGTTCAATTAAACTGAATCTCGTTGAATTTATCATCCTGTACAAGATAAAGAAAAATACATCCCGATGGCTTAACGTTCTTTGGCTTTTTTTTCAATTAATATCTTTTTTTCAAAATTAAATTAATTTTAAACGTATATCTTGTGTCTTTTTTTCTCTATTTTTTTTTTTTTTTTTCGAAAATGAATAAAGGATACTACGACATCCAGATGGCTTTGAAAGAATGGTATAGTGACAGGTTACAATGTTTTTTTGAATTAAAGGTCTTTTAGCTTATTTTTCTACCGATAAAGTTTATCGGTATGCTGAGCTTGTATTTTTGCAACAATACTCAGGTATTGTTTACTTATTCATCGTATATTTGTCAATAAAATTAAAATTGGAATTTAATCCTATTCTTCCATCTTAGTATATTTTTTTTGTGTTAAGAATATTTTCATAAAAAAATCTACATTTAATTATCATTATTTAAAATTTTACCTTAGAAATGCTGTGATATTTACCAAAAAATCATCGGTGGTTACATTTTATTTTCTGAAACAATCGGTTTGGAAACTTTTTTTTTTTTTTTTTTTTTTTTTTTTTTTTGGTTTGAGGTTATTGAGTTCGTAGCAGTTGAGCTCCTTGGTTAATGAGTTAGTACCAGTTGAGCTACTTGGTTAATGAGTTAGTAGCAGTTGAGTTACTTGGTTAATGAGTTAGTAGTAGTTAAACTACTTGGTTAATGAGTTAGCAGCAGTTGAGCTACTTGGTTAATGAATTAGTAGCAGTTGAGCTGCTTGGTTAGTGCAAATTAGTAGCAGTTAAGCTACTTGGTTAATGAGTTAGTAGCAGTTGAGCTACTTGGTTAATGAATTAGTAGCAGTTAAGCTACTTGGTTAATGAGTTAGTAGCAGTTGAGCTACTTGGTTAATGAGTTAGTAGCTGTTAAACTACTTGGTTAATGAGTGAGTAGCAGTTGAGCTACTTGGTTAATGAGTTAGTAGCAGTTGGCAGTTGAGCTCCTTGGTTAATGCGAATTAGTAGCAGTTGAGCTACATGGTTAATGAGTTAGTAGCAGTTGAGCTACTTGGTTAATGAGTTTGTAGCAGTTGGCAGTTGAGCTCCTTGGTTAATGCGAATTAGTAGCAGTTGAGCTACATGGTTAGTGCAAATTAGTAGCAGTTAAGCTACTTGGTTAATGAGTTAGTAGCAGTTGAGCTACTTGGTTAATGAGTTAGTAGCTGTTAAACTACTTGGTTAATGAGTGAGTAGCAGTTGAGCTACTTGGTTAATGAGTTAGTAGCAGTTGGCAGTTGAGCTCCTTGGTTAATGCGAATTAGTAGCAGTTGAGCTACATGGTTAATGAGTTAGTAGCAGTTAAGCTACTTGGTTAATAAGTTAGTAGAGTTTTGTACTGGTAATTGTAGTAGTTACCAGTACTACAATTACGGTTTGTATTTGGTAATAGTAGTAGAAGCTTTCTCTTTTAAATACGCTCCTTTGTGGTTTTACAAAACTTTTTTAGGAAATCAAATAAATTTATATCTTGAACACATAGCTGAGCTTATTCAAAAATCAGGATGGCAGAAGCGTTGTGCAACTGCACAACCACCAGGCACCTACCATTTTAGGTTAACAATATTTCAAGATGGCGAGAGAGACAACTGTCTCTCTCGCCATCTTGAAATATTGTTAACCTAAAATGGTTAGGGGAGTTAAAATTTGATAACAGCGTTTAAAACATTCTAAAACAAATTGAATTAAACATGTTTTATTGTATTATATTTAAAAAAGTCCCGTTTCAATCCATCTAAAATTAAAATGTAAATTTATTTTTTAAATTTTGTTGAATAGTTGTCATTAGGTTTTTTTTGATAAAAAAGAACTACTTCTATAAACTTTAAAACTCATTAGGTTTACAAAATCTTTAAAACAAAATGTTTAAAATACAAAAAAGAAAACTAAAAAATAATTTAATTATAATAAAAAAACTTGATTGGATAGAATGAATGAAGATAAGACAGAATAAAGATTCCCCAATCATTGTCATTATAATAGGGTTTTTTTTTTTTTTTCTTTTCAAATAGAAAAAAATAACTTTAGTAACAGATAGTGATATAAAAAAAAGCAACATATATACTGTTTAGAATAGTTAAGATATGTAATAGACAATGGCAGAAGAAGGCTACCATTAATCTAGTTTAAAGGGCATCGGCAGTGATAATGAGAAGAGAGCTGGGTATAGTATAGCTGCCTGCGGGGACCCCAGACCACCTGGTCACTTCAATCCCTCCTAGAGATTTTCAACTTCATTAATTATCTAAGTGAGTCTGCGAGCTCTCCATTCAACCTGCCTTCTATCCGACCATCTTATTTTTTTATTTCCTTTCGTGAGGTTTATATCGGCGGCCTATTCAATTTTGCTTCTAACATCCTTTGGATTCTCGTACTGAAGAAGCGATGCTCTACAAAGATGCTTCAGAATGAAAAAAAAAAAAAAAAATAAAAAAACCTTTTTTTGTTATTTATTTCTTTCATCTTTGTAGTTGGGTCGTATTAATTTAAAAATCTTTTGGGATGATTATTAAGAAGCAAATAAAGTTTCTTCTTTTTTTTTTACGTATGTTGTTATTAAGTTTGCCTTTCTGACTATACTTTCCTCTTATTATTTAGAATGGTTGATTATCTACATGATATGTAGAAGATATAGAGAACGGAATTTTAAGTATGGTTGTTGTGAAGAGCTGGTTAATAAAATAACAATTGCTTCGTGAACTGTGAACTTATTAAAAGTTATATTAATGAGTTGATATATTATCGTTTTGATTCGTCAATCAATTATAATAACTGAACACACAATTAATTCACTAGCATACAATTAATTCGAGAAAAATAATAATTTATGGACTTTAAAATATCGTTTTCGGGTCCAATTAATTAAGACTGTTACTCGGACTCTAAAATTATTCCTCTAATTTCGCTTATTAATCGTAGACATTTTAAACACATGTTTTCTACGATTTTGAATCGATCTCTTAGTTACTACTTTTTTGACATAGTAATTTAACGAAATGAATCTAGTTTAAGATCCAAAAAAGTGTCTCAATAGCCGATTTCTTCGCGTGGTTCCACTAATTTGACTGATTGGTTTTTATTCAATTGCGTGGATTATCTTTAAGTCAATGCGACAGTTAGGACTTTATATTGTGTACTTACTTTATTTTAAGGCGAAGATACACATGCCGTCAAATTGGGGAAGTAGCTTGCATGCCAAAAGAGGGTATTTGCCAGTAACTGGCATGCCATGGATTTTTCTAAAGTTTTTATCTGCTTGCTTGCCAGCCACAGGCATGCCATTTAACATATCCTTGTGTAAGTAGCTTGCACGTGCAAGTAGCTGGCATGTTTTTGTTCAAGCTACAGGCATGTGTATTTCCGCCTTTACTTTCGCTGGCTCTTCAGTCCTGGGTGAACCCTGATCTCTTTTAAATTTAATTTCATCTTGGACTACAGTCCTCCAGTTCTGGAATCTGAATGCACGTATAGACCTCTCTCTATCAGATTCGTTAGCCATACCTGCTTCTTGGTCTTCCTCTTCTGTCGTACATCTTATTTGATGTGTGTTTTCTCTAACTTTCTATCATCTTTCTTTTTAACTTTTACTCGCCTTCAAAGGAAAAGTATTGTTTTTCACTGTCATTTCACAGAATTATCCGTTTTGGGTATGTTTAAGACCGTTTGAGTGGTTTTTAGCTAGTTGTCTAAAATTTACCGATTGCGCTGAAATTTGCACTAATTATACCTCTTTATAGGATAAACATTTACATTGAATTTCGTTATAATAAATCTGATGCCATTTTGAAAATGTTGACTTTGAAACTTCACTGCTAAATAATTTCGGAACTATTTCGCTGATTAAGCTGAAATTTGCACCTATTATACCTTTCTATAATATAAATAAATCCTCCATATTTTAAACTTAATATCTGCCGCCATTTTGAAATTATTTGGTTTGGAAAAGTTCCGAGACTCCAAGCATCCGATTTTTGTGTCCATATGAAATACTACACACAATATACACTATCTGATTTCCTTACAAGAATTTTTGTACAGGCGATACATATTTCTTACTTTATGTAACTCTTGAAGAAAACTAACTATTCTATCTTGTAGGGCATGAAGTGACACAGACACAGATTTTTTTTTTTTTTTTGGATCCGACCTTTCCAGCACCCTCTAGTTCCAAAAAATGTTTGATAGTGTACCCTGTTATCACGAGTACTTTTTACGTGGAGACCAAACCAAATAAAAAGTATCCTATCTTGTAGAGGAAACTTTGGAGATGGTACCCTGGTCCCTAATAACTTTTCCCCTAAAGGTTGTCTCTAAGGGTTTCGATCCACTCCTCCAACTGGAGTTAAGCTATTTCCGAGCCTCCAAAGTTAAGTTATTTCCAATTTTTTTTTTTTATGTTTATGGGTTCATTCATTTTTTTATTGAAATGACTGGATGTATATGTTGCATGTAGAAATGGCAATTAATATTCTAATACACATAATAATCTAGGACTTGAATAGAACTTTATACTTTACAGAGACACCTTTTATCTGAATTCACCACCGGTGTTACTATTAGTCTTGTGTCAATGCCAATATCTACTAATAATAATGTGATTTGTGGTACAATAGATGTGTTCAATCAATAAATCTGTTGGTATTTCATCATTTAACATGTGTTACTGTTATTTTGTTTTAAAGGTTGCTTGCTGAACAGGGAGAACGTGACTGAAGATTTGGAAGTGGCTTGGGTGGAGGATCCGTGTGTACGATGTCGATGCCAGAAAGGAAGGTTGGCCTGCTACAAGAGAGCTTGTCCAGTTCTTAATTGTCATTCGGCTTTTATCGAAATGAAACCTGGTCACTGCTGTCCTCGTTGCAAAAGTAATTGTTTATATTATTATCATTTTTTTATTTTAACTACGAGATTCCTTGTTAGTTGTGAACGTGGAAATGCAGTGGATTTGTGGATTATGTTCTTTTATTAACTTGAATACTTATTTCTTATTTGTGTTTTTAATTTTCCTGATATCATATTGATTTTCTTGTAGGATCGTCGAGGACTTTAGAGCCTCCAAATGGAAGCTGCCTTCTTGGTAACAAGCTTCACAAATCCTCAGAGGAATTTCATCCAGATCTATGCACAAAATGTACCTGCTCTAACCGAACATCTCACTGTGTTAGACATACTTGTCCTCCGTTGGACTGTCCTCCTGAACATCAAGATACTCCTAAAAATCACTGCTGTCCAATCTGCATGAATGTTATTGAAACAAAACCAACTTGTACTCATGCTGGGCGCACTTACAAAGTAAGCAAATCAATTTTTATTATAAAGTTTTAATTGTTAGTTATAAGCAATTTTTTTCTGCTGAATGCTGAGTATTCTTTAATTTAATTCCTGCATTAAAGACCGTTTAGGGTCCTTATTAGATTATCAATTGCTCTTTCTCTTCTCCCACTATTGTTTTGGGTTCCAGAACAACACTCTGGTTTGCACCCAACGTCATGAGGTAAATGGTTAGATACTCAATAATTGTAATAGCTTCCATCAGTTTCATTATTGGAGCTGATACCCTTCAATTGTAGTAAATAACCTTATCTATCAAAGCATGTCCTCATGACCCCTTGATTGTTTAACTCAAAGTGTCTCAGGAGAAAGAAGCTTTAAATATTGCCTTTTTATAGACCCTTAAAAGAACTGTAAAAATGCTTGAAAAGATGAGAAAAATCTATGAGTGAACCAGTAAAAGGTTTAAATAACTTAAGTGCTTGAAGCCATATAGTTTTGCTAATGGCTATAATTCATACCTTGTTATGATGACAATGGAATTTGTCAGGCTATTTTTATGATAACCCTATTTTAGGCTTAGATCCTATCAAGAGCTCAACCCATTGAACAGGTTTGGTTCCATGCCATGCTAAGGCTGCTGGCAGTTGGATGCACACTCTTCTGGCACTCCTTCACCGCTCTTTTACTCATGTCTTGGGTAGAACCTCTTACTAGGGCCTACCAAGGCCCGCTGGCGTTTGGATCCACAGAGGATCCCAACAACAAATTTGTTAAAAGATTCACTTTTAAACCATGTAATCTCATTTGGTATTACAGTAGAACCTTGATAAGAAGTGTCTCAAGGGGGTTAGGGAAACAGTCTTGTTATTGAGGAGCTCTTTTTGTTGAAGGTCGTGTTATCAAGGTTATTTTGGCTTTTGCCGGGGTTTTCAAGTCTAGACTTGTTCAAGGTCGACCCATTCCTGTATAGAGTCGCATTATAGAGGTTGACTTCTCAAATCGAGGTTCTGAGGTATGTTGAGAATAGTAAAAAATCCGTGTTATTGAGGTTGTTTGGATAATAATAGTCATGTTAATGGAGGTTAATTTAACATTATGTGTTATGGCAATCTCAAGGGGATTTGAAAATTGCACTTGTAATTGAGGTTGTCGTGTTATTAAGGGTCGTGTAAGCGAGGTTCTACTGTATTTCATTTGGAGGACACGTTGAATGGGTTAAGTATTGTATTGTAGCAAGTATAAATATTGTTCTTTTCTACATAATATTTCAGATGGATTCTCAAACTAACTTATATATTTCTGTTTGCTTCAGGACGGAGAAGGTTGGAAGTTAGATGAATGCCAGTCTTGTATGTGCAAGAAAGGTCAAGTTCGGTGCACCGTTGCTGTTTGTCCAGAGAGTAATAAGCCATGCCCACTGAATCATAAACTCACCAAACTTCCTGGACATTGTTGTCCTAAGTGTGTTGAAAGTAAGTAAAATATAGTATCAACCTGTTTCGATTCCCAGTGAGGTCACACTTATTTTTATTCAATATTAAATACAATTAATGAGGAACCATCTTTGGGCTACTTTTGATAAAGCATCCAAATTACTTTGGAATCAGATGTGTTCATTTAAAGATTTTAATAAAAATAAGTTTGTGTGTTTGTAGAAGAGAAAGGAATAAGAGCAGAAAATTTAAATTAACATGGGACATATTATTGTCTAAATTTCATAAAAATCAAATGAGTGTTTTATAAGTTATGGCAGTTTGCAAAAACGTAGAATGACAGTTCCATGAGGTCTTAAATGGATTTCTGTCTAGGAAATTCTAAATTCGGAGAAAAAAAAAACTTTCTTCAGAATGATCACAATGGTTCCATAACCTTCTAATCAGGCCAGTCTGTATTAGTCTTACCTTAATCTCTGACATGAAGTAGACTGGACTCAATCAGTCTTTTTATTTATATAAACTACTTATATTTATATACTAATATTGAAGACATTTTTATAAATAATTTGTTCAGGATTGGTATTAGTTTATCATATATTGTAAAATTGACTTTTACTTGATTATTCTATTTCATTCATTTTAGAATTATTTGTAATTTTTTATTTTTATTTTATTTATTCTCAGGTGATGGCATATGCACTGTTTTTGGTGATCCACATTACAGGACTTTTGATGGGAAGTTTTTCAGTTTCCAAGGCTCGTGCAAGTATCAACTTACCGCAGATTGCATCGATCATACATTCTCAATTAGAGTTACCAATGATGCAAGACATACAAAGACTTCTTCTTGGACTAAAACTGTATCTATTAAGGTAGTTACCATTAATTTTCTGATAATTTTTTATCAAGTGATCATCTGAGAGCCCCTGTAGCTCGAGTATGGGAGAGCAGCTGGCTTTCAATAATTGATGTTAAGCAGCATTGGACGTGGTCAGTAGTTGGATAGGTGACTGCCACCTCTCACCACACAGCTCTGGGTTAAATTCCCAGACTTGACCCCTAAGGGTAGTGATACACTTCGCCACCCGGGTAGCGCCACCCAGGTGGCGGCTAGACCGTGGGACGTTCGACCGGGTAGTGCCACCCAGCGGGTGGCGCCACCTCGTGTGGCAGGTTGCATTCTATTCTCATTGCTGACAGAATAGCACCACCCAGGTGACGCTACCCAGGTGGCAAAGTGTGTCACTAGCCTTAATGTCAACCTGTTAGAATAAATCAGAAGCTGATCATAAAATTTAGCACCACCAGGTTTCGGCTTGGACAACCATAGTCGATACAGTTATGGTGGTTTGATAACAAACGATCAAAAAATTCCAGAGTTGTGAAGACGTGATTTACTGACCAACACTTCACTTATGTCTTGAGGGTTTGGTTGTATTTGGATTGATTTATCTTTGGATTGGATTGACACAAGACTACCCTCGATTGCAAAAATATCTTCACTATAACTTAAAACACACATTGATTGAGAATATTTTGTTGTTATAGATTGCTGGATGGAAAGTCAATCTAGGTGAAAGGAAAAGAGTAAAACTAAGTGGTGTTAAGGTGAAGGTGCCATTTATGAGTAGGAAAGTTAACATTACTAACACAGATGACAGCATTCTCGTAGAAACTGAACTTGGAATTAAAGTTGTTTGGGACGGCAACAGTTTTCTGGAAGTTTCAGTACCACCAAGGTAAGGTTTATATCATTGTCAGGCAGTAAATATTAAGTATAATTTGTTTACATTTTTGTAATATTACTGCTAAATCCTATTTTTCAGAGGTTATTTCGTATGCGAAGGGAATTTTTCATATTAATTAGAATGTTAATTTTAATTAGGTATTAAATAAGAAAATTTAGAATTCTGGGTAATGAGGGTCATGTAAATTTTAAAGTGTTAATGTGTTTATTACTTAAAATGAGTTAATAACTTTTACCTCCAGGCGGGAGAAGAAGTTAACTTAACTGCCTGGTTTTTAGGGTGTTAAGTGTTATTTAACTACCTGGCCTAGCCACAGGGAGTTAGGGTATAACTCCCTGTAAATTCAGTGCAGTCAGCTTAATTCTAGTAAAAGAACTGCTTTTAAACAGATTTTACGAAGATTTAAGTTGGCAACACTGTTTATTACAAAAATGACTCACAATCAGCTGTTTTTTTAAATATTTCTTTCTTTTGCTCGTTTATTTAAATATAAAGTTACGTAAAATAGATAAAAAAGGAATATCTTGTGTTATAAATTTGTATTTTTTTCTCCCTTCTGAAGGTAAAATCTTTTATGCACCACAAGAGCAAAATTACAAGATTCACAGAATTAAGTTGAATTTTAAGTCTCTTGGCTTTGCCTCGAGACTTAAAATTCATGATTCCTTCAGCTTTTGCCTTGGGAATCAACTTTATTGCTTAGGGAATTATGCCTAACCTTTACTCCCTTGGTGCGTAAATAACTATTAGACTGCAATTAAAATTAAGGGGAGCTCCCAATAGAGGTTGATTCAACCCTTGGAGTTTTTTTACCTGCTTACGGCTCCATCGCTAGAAACTAAATTAATTTAAATCTGGTATTTCTCACTTTGGCAACAAGTAGGGGCTATGCTACCAGAATTTTATATAGATATCTTTTAAAACCTGACAAATATTTGATTTTTTGATTCTTCATATAAGCATTTCATTTTATATTTTCTTATTATATTTTATAATCATTTGCATAGCCCCATATAACCTGTTAAAACAGAGGACTCAAAGTACCGTCTTAATCATGTTTATTTAATTCTGTTTGTAGGTATAAGGAGAAACTTTGTGGTTTATGCGGTAACTACAATGGTCTCTCACGAGATGATATGTTATCAAGAAGAGGTATATATATGATTGAAGGAGATAGACTTGGTGCTTCTTGGAGGGTTGGTGGTCGTAAAGCATGTACCAGATCTCCACGTATTTCAAAGTGAGTTTTTTCCTTTTTTTTTTGTTATTATGTATAACTTCCTGTACTATGTTTTTTTTTATGTTAAACCTATATGACTAAAAGTCACATAAATGAGCCAAATAAACTGTTCAAATTGGTTGGTTTGACTAAAGTTTGATGATATATAATTATTTTGAATATAACTCGGTAAGTGTTATTGATTATATTATTGAACAAGCATAGTGAGTTCTTCATTTCAGAGACTTGCGATTTGAAAAGTTTATGTGTTTGTTTGTTTTTCTAATGATTACTGGCGTAAAAATTGACCAATTTTAATTAAATTTGGCACACAGGTGCATCTCAGCATTCACGACAACTGTTTAGTTTTTGGAAATTTCAAACTTTTTTTATGCTAAAAAGAAATATGGCATATATAAGACTAAAATATAAATTTTTCTACGCAAGTTCTTTATACACCACTCTTTATTGGAGTCAATTATTGTAATTTTGATGAATAATCTAATAGCTTAATGTGATTTCTGTATATTTGCCTTAATTTGATGACTTTTTTTTTCTCTTTGAAACTGTATTAACTTTGTATATTTATTTCATTACATTACAGGAAGAGCAAGCAATGCAGTCCTAAGACAATGAAGCCTGGTCTGAGAAAGGCTCTTCACAGTATGTGTGCACCACTCTCGTCTTCTGTGTTTGCAGCTTGTCACAATAAGCTCAATTATGACATTTACAAAGAGTAAGTAGTAAAAAATATTTACCAATTTTTGTATTACTTAATTCTTTCTCTAAAATAGCCTCCATATACTAGTTACTCCTTATACTAGATAATGTTTGAAGTTCTGGTTAATGCAGGAACCCTGCACCAGGCCCATAACAGATACCAGAGCGACCAGCATGATCTGCTAACGTCTTACACACACAATATTATAGATTCTTACACTGAGGGTATCTATTGTTTTTACAACTTGTAAAATGCCATTTCTTACACGGTTTATGCATTTGATAGATGGCAGGACGACATTTTACGCAAAGGTCAATTTAGTCGTAATTTAGTTTTAAACATCATCTGAGTACTTCTGATGAATTTTTCTAATCTCTCTTTGAATTAAATTGATTGCAATCGAAGTGCTTCAGCCTAGTTTTTGTTGGGATTCCGACCGGATACCGGCTGAATGTTTTTATTTATGTTTTTGTATTTTGATTTAAGGTTGTCAATGTTCAAAAATAGAAGTCAGTTGAGTTTAATAAATGAAGACTTGCGTTACTATTAGAATTAACTAATAGCATATATCATAATAGGTTATGGGCTCTACTGCGACCACGTGAATAACTCTACAATCCAAGTAAGTCATTATTTTTTATAAAAGAAAAAAAAAAAATGTCATCCGACACGAAATTCAGCATTGAAAAATTGAACAGTGACAATTATGGTCCTTGGTCATATAAAATGAAAATGTTGCTTATCAGAGAGGGACTCTGGTCAGTGGTTAAAGACCCCCCTCCTGACAAACCTGAATTGACTTGGACGACAAATGACGAGAAAGCGCAGTCAACAATTGCGTTGAGCATTGCTGACAGCCAAATCATTCATGTAGTTCAGTGCACGACGGCAAGGGAAATGTGGTTTAAAATCAGGGGTATCCATGAAAGGGAAAACCTTTCCAACAAATTATACCTCTTAAGGAAGCTGTACCAGTCTAAAATGGAGACCAATATGAATGAATATATCCGCCACGTCCTGGAGCTGGTGGAGCGCTTAAGAGGTATAGGTGAGGAAATAAAAGAATTCCATGTCGCCGCACTGTTACTGAGTGGTTTGCCGGAGCAATACAATGCACTTGTGACTGCGCTCGACACTAGGCAAGACAACGAATTAACTCTCGACTACGTTAAAGCCAAATTGCTAGATGAGTACTCCAGACAGGAACAACGTACTTCTGTTAGTAATATAAAAACTGAGACAGCATTTAAAGGGAATTATAAAATGTCTAAATCACAAAAAAATAGTCCTGTTCCTAACAAAATCAAATTTAATTGCCCAATTTGCTCAAAAAATCATTCAAAAGAACAATGCTATTTTTGGAAAGCAACAAATTTAAGAAAAAATTCAGCAAAAACAGTTTCCAACTCTGGCCATTCCTCCGAAGACGATTATTGTTTATTAACCCCTAAAACTAATACGAATATACGTAATAAAGTATGGTATGTCGATTCGGGGGCGTCCAGTCACATGACCAACAATAGGCAATTTTTTAATAATTTAAGTCCCATTAAAAGCGAAATTGTCACTGCTAGTGGTCAAATAATTGTGGCTGAAGGAATAGGAGATGGATATATAACTGTCAATGATATAGAATCAAATCCAACTAGACTCAAAATTAAAAACGTATTATACGTCCCTAAATTAGAAGGCAATTTATTGTCCGTAACTGAAATTACGGACAAAGGAAATAGAGTTACATTCGTACAAAACAAATGTGAAATTCAATTAAAAAATGGGGTAACTTTTGTTGCACATTTAAACAATTTATACAAACTTTACGAAAATAAAGCATTTATAGCTGAAAACACAGAAACCTGTGGTTACAACTGTATCCATTCATGGCATAAAAAATTAGGCCACAGAAATGCATGTCAAATAAAACAGTTGGTATCTGACAACTTAGCTAAGGGAATAAAATTAAAAGATTGTGGGAACAAATATTTTTGTGAATCATGTATAACGTCAAAATTAACCAGAAAATCATTTCCGAAAAATAATGTCAAAATTAGTAAACATAAATTAGACTTAGTCGTTAGTGATGTCTGTGGCCCGATGGAAAATACCCCTGGTGGGAATAAATACTTCGTGTCATTTACGGATGATTATTCAAGATATACAACAATTTATTTAATGAAAACTAAAGATCAAGTCGGAGAAAAACTTGAGGAATATTTAGCGATGATTAAAAATAAATTTAACTTAGTCCCAAAAATCCTAAGATCGGATGGAGGGGGAGAGTACATAGGAAATAAAACGCAAAATATATTAAAGAAATACGGAATACAATTCCAATCCACCGTTCCATATAGTCCTGAACAAAACGGAATATCCGAACGTAAAAATAGAACTATATGTGAATCAGCTAGATGTATGTTATTCGATGCCGGTTTAGATAAAAAGTACTGGGGAGAAGCTGTAATGACAGCAAATTATTTAATAAATAGATTACCCACGAAACCGTTAGACAAAACCCCTTTTGAATTGTGGTTTGACGGTAAATTACCAAATTTGAAACATTTAAGGCCCTTCGGATCAAAAGTTTTGGTACACGTCCCTAACGAAAAACAAACAAAATTCAGTTCTCGTGCTATTCCTGGCGTCTTAGTAGGGTATAGTGAAATATCTAAAGGCTACAGGATTCTCATTACAGATACAAACAGAATAAAAATATCTAGGAATATAAAAATTATACAAACAAACACTAAACATCCGACTGAAGGAGAGGGGACTTGTCCATTAAATAGGAGTGATCCTCTTGAAACAATTGAAGTTAAAAGCAACTCACCTCAAAAGACAGAAAACAATGAAACTACCGCAATAAGAAGATCCCAAAGGTCGACCAAAGGTATTCCTCCTCAAAGATTGACCTATGTGGCAAAAACAAATAAAAAAATAATATACGAACCTACATCATGGAAAGACATGATGACCTTAGATGAAAAGGAGAAACAAAATTGGATCATCGCGGCAGAAGAAGAAATGGCAGCTCTTCTCGAAAAAGAAACGTGGATCCTGACAGACCCTCCACAAGAAAAACGACCTATAGGTTGTAGATGGATCTTTAAGGTAAAGTACAATAGCGAAGGTGACGTCGATAAATACAAGGCCCGTCTAGTAGCCAAAGGCTACAACCAAAAGTTCGGCAGCGACTACGATAGCACATTTGCCCCAGTGGTGAAACAAACAACTATTCGAATCTTACTTACTGTAGCCACAAAACTAAATTTAGAAGTGCAACATTATGATGTCAAGTCTGCTTACCTGAACGGCGAACTTTGTGAAAACATATATATGACTCAACCTGAAGGATTTATAGACAAATCTCGTACGGAAATGGTGTGTAAACTCCAGAAGTCATTATATGGTTTGAAACAATCAGGAAGAGCCTGGAACATCAAAATCAACGAAGTTCTGAAAGACCTTGGATTTAAGAGAAGTGAGGTAGACCCTTGCTTGTATGTAAAATACGAAGCAGGAACACCTGTGTATCTCTTAGTCTACGTTGATGACCTGCTAATAGCTCACAAAAATTCAGAGGTCATAAAGTCCATAGCAGAATCATTGAACACTACATTTGGAATCAAAAAATTAGGAGATCTCTCGAACTATTTAGGAATAAAAATTGATAGAAACAAACACGGCTACGCTCTCAGCCAAAAACAGAAAATAGAGGCTTTGATAAATAAACATGGACTTGAAGATGCGGCTGGAGCGACAACACCAATGGACCCATCATATCCAAGCCTACAGGGAGAGGAAGATCTACTAGAAAGCAACGAAGAATACAGATCAGCTATTGGATCATTGCTCTACCTCAGTACAACAACCAGACCAGACATAGCCTTGCCTGTGAGTTGTCTTGCAAGAAGGGTAAGCAAGCCTCGTCAAAGAGACTGGAATCAAGTAAAAAGAATTATAAAATATTTAAAAAGCACAAAGGACATGAAACTAAACTTAAACGCTTCACCCGATGAAACACTCCAGTTAAAAGGATTTACTGATGCAGACTGGGCCGGAGATCTAATTGACAGAAAGTCTACAAGTGGATATGTTTTCTTACTAGGTAACAGCCCTATATCATGGTCCACGAGAAAACAGAACTCAGTGGCACTTTCATCTACCGAGGCCGAATATATATCGGCAGCAAGCGCTTGCCAAGAAGCGATCTGGCTCCGACAGATATTAGAAGATTTTGGATTTCCACAGGAATCACCCACCACCATCTACGAAGACAACCAAGGCTGTATTATGATGGCAAAAGGAGACCAGTATAGCCAAAGAACGAAACACGTGGACATAAAATATCATTTTGTCAAAGATTTGGTAAATGAAAAAACCGTACAATTTATTTACTGTGAAAGTGGAAAGATGACAGCGGATGCGCTAACAAAACCAGTCACTCGTCCTAATCTAGAGAAATTTCGAACAGAAATGAACATCTCGGCGAGTGGGGGCTCTGCGTAGCAACGACTCGATGTCCTTTCTACTTCATCAAATTACATATTTTAAGTTTAATCTGTTAATTTAATTAATATTGAATGAAATTCAATATTAACGTTTTACAAACATATCAGGACGGTATCAGATCGAGTGGGGGTGTTGGGATTCCGACCGGATACCGGCTGAATGTTTTTATTTATGTTTTTGTATTTTGATTTAAGGTTGTCAATGTTCAAAAATAGAAGTCAGTTGAGTTTAATAAATGAAGACTTGCGTTACTATTAGAATTAACTAATAGCATATATAACTAATAACAGATACCAGAGCGACCAGCATGATCTGCTAACGTCTTACACACACAATATTATAGATTCTTACACTGAGGGTATCTATTGTTTTTACAACTTGTAAAATGCCATTTCTTACACGGTTTATGCATTTGATAGATGGCAGGACGACATTTTACGCAAAGGTCAATTTAGTCGTAATTTAGTTTTAAACATCATCTGAGTACTTCTGATGAATTTTTCTAATCTCTCTTTGAATTAAATTGATTGCAATCGAAGTGCTTCAGCCTAGTTTTGACTTTGATATTTATAACAAACCTGCCTCTATTCATATCCATTTACATAACTTGCATGATCCATCCTATTACTGCCATCTTTCTTAAGTTGTCGAATAAAACAAATATTTACGCTGAATTTCCCTGTTCTAGGTCATGTCTTGTAGATATGTGTGAATGTCCGACGATGAAGTGTTATTGTGAATCATTCACTGCTTATGCACATGAGTGCAGACGTCTTGGAGTACCCTTAGTGAACTGGAGGGCGGAGACTAATTGCACCACTTTGACCAGGCATAAGGGCCAATAAAAGTTTTGGTATGCTACCAGACAACTCTTTACAAGACACACACTAGTCATCCATGTTTATGCCCAGTCCCCAAATAAAGTGAGTATAAAATGTTATCTTTCTTTGATTTCATATTCATAATATTGTCTATAAAGGAGCCTTGTGGGGAATAAAATTGTTTCAATATTCAAAAGCATCCTCTTTTGGGAAATACATATGCTTTAAATTGCATACAAAGGAGAGAATTAAAAGTTATCATGTTCATTAAACTTTCTAAACACATTTGTTTGACAATAAATGAGATAAGTTTGTATTTATTTATCTTTTATTTTTATTGTTTTACTATTGAACTTTTTTCTATTAACAAAAAAAAAAAAAATGAATTACCTACATATTAAAACTGGGGGGATGACAACAATAATAAGGTAAAACTAGTGCAAGTTATATAATACTATTGTACAATATCATTCAATGTTTGCATCCTTTCATTTATATTACCTTTCATGAAAATCAAATTAGAG
Source organism: Gerris lacustris (assembly GCA_951217055.1). Lineage (NCBI taxonomy): Eukaryota > Metazoa > Arthropoda > Insecta > Hemiptera > Gerridae > Gerris > Gerris lacustris. Next base: position 17,972,776 of record OX578277.1, on the reverse strand, counting down.
GTAAGAGAGTGTTGACATTTTCTTCACTTCATGGAAAAACATTGAATCATGGATATGATTTTGAGCATTGAATCCAGTGTAGCCAATCTTTTAACCTCCTCCTCTGAATACGGTCACCATGGTGCGCCTATTGGCAAAATATTGTACTAAAATGTGAAAACTGAGCTACCTCCCTTACATCCTAATTTCCTTGTACTATATTTAAGAGCGTCACATTTTTCTGTGTGACGGAAATTTCTTCTGTTCCCTAGCCCAAACAAATATCAAAGTTAATAATATAGAATAACAGTAATAATAAATATTGCTCACATACAAGTTCATAGCATTACAAATTTTTAAGTATAAACTATTTTTATTTATTTATTTTTTTTTTTTAAATGACAATTATATATAAATAATTGCATTATTTAAGTAATGTTGTTCTTTACTTTAATTTCTTCCGAGCTTACCGAAGGTAACGGAAGCATTGTGTTCACTTTTGAGAACATAAAAAATTATGTGTAGATAGAAATCCATTTTAGACATCAGGGATCATTTTTGGTCTCATGTCTGTCTGTCGGTCAGTGTGTCCGCGAATCCTGAAACGTGTGACGATAACGTGAGTAAATGTCGACCGATTTTGATAAAATTTGGTAGACATGTTCATTTTACCAATGCTCAGGATGAGTTCGTGGACAACGTTATCCGTCCAAGCGTTCACGCCCAACGCCTGCGTAAACATGAATTTCAAATTTAAAATTAGAATTTTAGCTCAGGGAAAAAATCGAACTTCATCTATTCAACGAGACAAACATTTTTTTTTTCAAATTCAATTTCTTAGTAAAACCAACAGCGACACCGTTATGAAGTGTTAAAGACTGCTAAAACTATATTCATATTTTTTACACAATAAACAATATAACAATAATGTTAATGGTAATATAACAATAAAGTACATGATAGGATGCGAGGAAGCTATGTGCCACACTAATTGGCAGTCTATTTTTATTTATTTGTTATTATTAGAGTTTGTTGTAATAAGATAAAATTTCTAATTTTAGTTTAATTTAGCATGCAACCATTCCTCTTTATTTACTGATTTCTTGGACCAACTACCATCCTCTATCCTAACTTAATTTCAAATTCCCTTCCATTTTCTTACATTTATTTCTTAGTTTATTGTCCGAGCATTTCTCTTTTTGTTCTTTCCTCCCTTTAAGCATGGTTACTTCCATCCCTTTAACTGCAAGTCTCTAAGCAAGTAGATTCCAAATTTCACAGATGTAAATCATCATTGGCTCTAAACTGATAGAATTAACTACCATTATCAGTTGTAACTTCTCCGTCTCAATCCTATCCTTCTCTTTATCTCTTTCAATATCCAGTCTTCTTTTATTATTATTAATTGTCCTAGATTCCTAGATAATTGAATTCTTCTAATTTGTTTTCCTCTGGTTCCATCTCTCTATTGTTATTTCTGATTATCTATTATGTGTCAATAAATAATCTGTTTACTTGTTCCATAATATTTTTCTATTAACATAATGTTATTACGTTTAATTTCAGGTACCCAATAAAAATACCAATGAAGGAACATAAAAACCGAAGTTTTTTAATATAAGTTATTAAATCTCAACGATCGAGATTTAAACATCTTTTCTGAATATCCTTCTTAGAAAATTTTAATCTAAAATTCTGATTTATTATTATTTTTTTGTTTATTAAATAAATAATTTATTTATAAAAAAAAAGAAAAGAAATATAAATACTATTTTGTTGAGTCTGATTTTAAAATCGCTAATAATTAATGTTTAGATGCTAATTAATTTATTATTATTTGTTATAATATTTTTTTCGTCAAATTCGTTGCCTTTTTATACTTGCTTTAAGAATAGGACTTTTTATTTTGTATAAAATAAATAAATAAATAAACTACTTTTTAATGTTACTCATTGATAAAAAAAAAAGTATTAATACAACTTAAAAAATTATATATTATATATATTAGTATTATTATTATTAGTGGGTGTAGTTATTAGTAACATCATTTTAAATTTAAAAATCACTGTGATAAATAAAAAATAAAAATTATTATAAAATAGATTGTGTGATACTTTGAGTCGTTTTTATGCAGTGATTAATATAATTAAAATTAATATTATAATTATTTATTTTGTAATTAATATTAATTGTGGCAATATTGATGACAATTTCTTTCTTTATTTCTTCAACACATCCTGCCTGGAAGACTATCATTTTTATGAGGAAAATAAAAAAATAATAAAATTGCTTTATCTCTTAAATAAAATTGAATTAATTGGTAAGAGTATTGAGTTTTAAGAAATTAAATGTTAAAAAAACTTAATTAGGGAAAACTAGCCAATTGTTGGCCCTCTAATGCACTTTTCTTATAATAATAAGAACCTCAAAAGATTGGGTAAACTAGCCAATGGTCTTTGGGGGAGGGGAGGGGGCATCACCTACAGTGGCGTAACTATGGGCCCTCATTGCGGGGGGCACCCAGTGCCAAGGGGCCCCCAAATCCAGAAATAACTGGAATTTCTATCCTCGTACCAACGCCAGGGGGCCCCCAATCCTGAACGCAAGAGTTTTTTTTTTTTGCTCATCAATTTTCTTTGGCGAGGGGCCCCCAAAAATTTCTTGCGGGGGGCCCCCAATGGTCTAGCTACGCCACTGATCACCAACATATTATGGCATTTGACCATTATGCTTCTAACACTCCTGTAGAGTAAATATATGATATGAGGTTTGTCCTCCAATTTTGATTATTGAGATAAAATAATAAGATGAGTGAAGTGTTTTTATTGTATTAATTAGTTATACAATAATTTGCAAATGATTCTGGCCCCCGAAACGTATGCTATAACATTTTTATTTGCGCTTAATTAATACAAAAAGCTGCAAAATTAATCATTAATTATTTTTCAAGAATATAATATCATTTGTTTACATTTTTGCATTTCTATTTTTTTTTTTTTTTTTTAAAGTATATATGATTTTAACTTTAGTGAGAAAGAAATAGTTTTTTCACTTTTCTCTCATAAAAATTATAATTCTCCAGGTTGGATTTGAATCAACAAGCTATAGATCTAAGGCTTTTTTTTATTCACAATTAAAATTATTTTTATGAACATCACTTAGTGCCATTTATTATTATTATTTATTTATTCAATGTATAGAACTTAACTTCATTTTTTTGTACCTATTTTTGTTATGATTTTTATACCTTCTTTTTTTAATGTATATTTTTTTTTTAAATTTAAATTTAATTACTCTATTATATAACTATGCTCATTTGATAATTCTATTATTAAAGCTTAAAAGAATAAGCTCTATTACTGGGAAAATCAAATGATTAGTTTATTTTATGAAATGAAACAAAACATTTTTAGTAGATGTATAATAAGTTAAAATTTAAACTTAAAAAAAAGAGAATTGATTCATATTAACATGTTTTTGATGAAATTTGACAAAAGTTTCACTTCTTATTGTATGTTGATGTTTTTTTCCAAATCTTAGTATACTTAAATTTAATGGATAGTAAAATGTTGATTCTTTAATGTGATTTATTGTATACCTTGCATCAATTTTATGATTCAATTTTTAAAAGTATTGATGATTTTTTCACAAACGTTAATTCTCACAAAGTAAAATGCATAAGAAATATTGTTTCATGATTAAAATAAACCTAAGTTACTTATTAGTTTGCTAATTTACAAAAAAAAAAATTAAAAAAATATGTTCAAATAAATTCTTTATTTTTATTTTTATTTTTTTTTTTGTAAACCAATTATTTTTTACTATTTATTTATTTTTAGTACCAAAGATTTTTTTAACGTTGAAAATTATGTGTTTGAAAAAAATAAAAAATAAATAAAATAAAAAAAAAATGAAAATATAAATTGATTAATTGTTATAGACAATTTATATTTCAGTTAATTATTTTTTTTTAACACTTTTTATTACGAGTGAGGAAATTAATTCATTTAATAAGTTCGACAGAGTAGTTTTAATATACATTTTCAGTTTGAAATAATCATCATTGAAACAAATAATGTTTTTTTAACTACATTAAGAGGTAATTTTCAAAAATAATAATAAATAAAAAGTATAATAGTAGCAAATATATAATATAAAAGCAAATATGCATTTGCTATAAATATATAGCAAAAAAAATTGATATTGTTAAATTTTAATAAAGCTAAGACAAAAAATGTATAGGACTTATTATATTTCTAAAAGAACTATATATAAAAAAAATTGTTTATTATATTTAGAATCAAGGGTTGAGGTAGAGCGAAAGGGGCCACAAGTTCAGCCTTGGGTAAAATGCTAAACCGCGAAACAACCGTTCATTGCTAATAAAACAAACATTAATAATTGAAGGTTTTTTAAGAATATAAGGAAAAAATTAAGGATTTTAGAAGTATTACACGGTCCCATGAATTGTTAAGCAAAAGGTACCTCAATTTTGACAATTGCTGACTTCAGAAATCCCTTAAGTCATTTAAGTAGAGGATTTACCAATTGAAAGTTCTTGATTTGTGACGGTAAGCCGTACTGGTACCTCTGGCGGAAGATAGTTGGTGCACATGGGAGTTTTTTTTTTTTTTACCGATGTTTATTTTGTCTATTTTTTACCAAGTGTGAATACAAATGTTATATAAACACTTTTAAAATGCTCAGAAAAGCGTTAAAATAATGTTTTAATAAAACAAAATTTCGAATCACAAGGTCGCTGAAAATTCATTAAATTAAATCAAAATTAATTATTTGTATTATTTTTTACAAATCAACCACTACCTATTTATATCTATACAGGGTGATTGGCGATATATGTACAAAAATAAATAGGGTTATTCTAAATCTTACTGGCAAAAAAAAAGTCATATAATCCATGGCTCTATTCTCAACTGTTTTCCCACAAGGTCAAATTTTATGATTTTTTTAAGGTTGCATACCTTTGCTCATAAAAATAGATATTACTCCAAAAGTATAAAATCTAAAACAAAACTTTTGGTTTCGTTGTAAAGCTGACCAAATTTTTTACAAGTTAAGTGTAATATTAATTTTCATGCCCTCAAATTACATAACAAATTTTATTTTTAAGAAAAAAAATTAAAACCTCAATTTTTCAGGAAAAACTTCCTTATTTACTAACGTTTCGATCAATATTAATATTATTACCCATTCATAAGAAGGAAGCTTTAGTAAACTTCGCTGAAAGTAAAAAAGAAACGTGTATATTGTTACTACTTTTGACTTACAGGTGAGTAAATAATTAAAAGCATATTAAAAGGTGCAAGATTGGTTTAGTATACTCACCTACATGTCAACTATAACAACAATAAACACGTTTCTCTTTTACTTTCAGCGAAGTTTACTAAAAAATCCGCCTTATGAATGGGTAATAATATTAATAATATTAATATTGATCGAAACGTTAGTAAATAAGGAAGTTTTTCCTGAAGTCTGACAAGTTTAGGCTCGGTGCTTTACCAAGTTATGGAATCACAAAAAAATTTAGGTTTTAATTTTTTTTCTTAAAAATAAAATTTGTATAAATGTTTTGTTATGTAATTTGAGGGCATGCAAATTAATATTACACTTCTCTTGTAAGAAATTTGGTCAGCTTTACAACGAAACCAAAAGTTTTGTTTTAGATTTTATACTTTTGGAGGAATAACTGTTTTAAGGTATGGGACCTTAAAAAAATCATAAAATTTGACCTTGTGGTAAAACGGATGAGAATAGACCCATGGTTTATATGACCTTTTTTGTAGCCAATAAGGTTTAGAATCACCCTATTTATTTTTGTACATATATCACCATTCACCCTGTATATATATATATAAAATATTACAAATGTAATAATTATCAGATTTATAAATAACTATTATCTACTGTAATTATACTTACAACAAACTAAAATGCTTTAAATTTCAATTTGTTGGCATGATTGCCCTAGAAAGTCTCTCTACCTAAAATTCCTCATAATGCATTGAATGTGGAAAATAAATTTAAAAATCATTAAATAAGTTAAAATATTAAAACTATTTTAATCATTGACATCAAAACCATAAACATAAAAAAAAATTAATTATTTGTAACATTTTTATAATTAACTTCTGTTAATTACCACTTATAATTTTGAAAGTGTTGAAAAAAAAAATTAAAAAAAACATGTGTATTTTATGTAAATATTTATTTTGTTAATATTATTATTATTATTTGTTTGTAACATTTCTTATTTATTTTGTTATTATGAAATATTTCTGATTAGGTTTTTTTAATATATTAAAAAAAAAATTGTAAAATAGAATAAAAAAAAAAACTAATTTATTTAAGTTTTTCTTAACCAATCTTAGAGAAAAAAAAATGGCAAATTAACTCATTTCTCTAATTTTTACCATTAAATAAAATTGTTGACTATTTATTATTTTTTTCTATTCTTGTAAAATGTAGAATTGAGTTGCTTATCTCATTGTATATAAGTTGTATAGATGTGCTTTTTTTTTAATTAGGAAAAATATTTAATTAATTAAATAATTGTAAAATAATGCAGCTAGGCTCACTGATTAATAATTATCTTAAGGTAAAATCTGCTAATTAAAATAATTGGCTCTACCTTTTTTTAATTTGAAAATAGCAATTTTTCTAAATACCAAAAAAAAAAATTCAAACGTTTTATTATTATTTTTATTTTTTAATAACAGAATAAAATTATTTAAAAAAAAATGAAGTTTTTAAAAATATTTATTAGCCCTAATCTGAAATTCTAATTTTTTACGAAGTCAAAATCGGAAAATGGGATTCTGACTTCAGAATCCCATTCTCGTAATCCAGAGGACTGATCTATCAAAAGTCAATTTGAAGAATCAATATACGTTTGGTTACATTAGAAGTAAACAAGTTAATAAAAATAATTTTTACTTATAATACATTAAAATCATAAATCAAAAAGCATTTATAAAATATTTATAAATATATAGCGTACAACAAAGCTGATAGTTTATTATCATTGAAATAAGGTGGCAAAAATCATAAGCCAGCCATCACTGGGCTAATTTGTTTATTTGGCATTTTTATGACAAAGGAACTATTTATTTGAAATTCATATTTTACGATTTTGGTAGTATTCATACTACGGAATGATTAAATTTTAATTTAAATCAAATTATAATTATTATTAACTACGGGAAACAGACAGAGAAAAATAGACTCCAGCGCGGGGATTTGAACCACCGGCCTCTATATTTCCAGTATAGCGCTCTAACCAACTAAGCTACGCAGGAGAATGAATTTCTCTGACGTTAATGATACCTTGACCCGAATTTAAAGCTTTCAATTTTTCCACAAGTCTGAGAAGTCAACATTAATGACAAAGAACTAGACCGAGAAATAACGCTTATAATTATAAAGTACCCAATTAGTACCTGTACCTTGTACAATCAATTAGAAATTCATATTTTACGATTTTGGTAGTATTCATACTACGGAATGATTAAATTTTAATTTATATACTGGAAATATAGAGGCCGGTGGTTCAAATCCCCTGGAGCAAAAGCGCTGGAGTCTATTTTTCTCTGTCTGTTTCCCGTAGTTAATAATAATTATAATTTACTATTTATTTGTGTATTATAGGTTTGCTCTGACCAAGTTAGAAACTTCTTCTAACTTCTATATTAATCTTCTCTTTGACATTTCAGTACTTAAGATGTAACGTTAAAAGATAGCGTATATTTTTTTTTTTTTTTTTTGGTTCTAAATCAAGTGGCTTTTTGTCTATATAATTTAATTATGCCTTTTTTTTTAATCTTTGTCAAATTTTATTTTTAACAAGATATAATATTTGAATTTGCTAAAACATTTATACCTCAGAGGTAAAAATTATTGTAAAACTAAATTATTGAAAAAACAAAAAAAAAAGGATATTTTGTAGTGTCACATTCCGCTGGCAGATAATTGTGATAAAGTATTGCAACTTTTTTATTAGAGAACAAAAAATATGGAGACAATCGATATAAAATGTTTGCATTTTTTAAAGAAAAGCAGTTCAATTTCTTCGTTTTTGGCGAATGGAAAATAGCTCTTCTGTAATTGCTAAAATTTCGCTCAATAATTTACCTCTGAGGTGCAGATATTTCTCAAAATGATCATTATTTAATGAAAATTAAAAGGAAAAGATCTGACTATCTCTACAGTAGGATTTTTTTTTTATTTGAAAAAATCAAATCCAGTGAGCTAACTGTAATTTATTTTTTAAACAAAGAAAAGATTAAAAATTTTAAATGAATAAATTAAGCTTATTATTATAATTTAAAATGAATATAATATGTGATGTAGTCGACTCTTCGGTATAATTTCTCTAAAAAAAGTTGATATTTGGTCTTGTGAAATGTACTTTTGTTTTTATTTATTTTACAATTTGTTTTTACATTTGAAACGATTAAATATTATTTTAATTCAATATAACTTTATTCAAGTGCTGAATACAACTGTATTTAAGTGCTGAATACAACTGTATTCAAGTGAAACTGAATACAACTGTATTCAAGTGAAACTGAATACAACTGTATTCAAGTGAAACTGAATACAACTGTATTCAAGTCAGTCTGAATACAACTGTATTCAAGTGAAACTGAATACAAGTGCTTAATACTAAATAAAACTTGAAACAAGGTGAATAAAAAAATAACCAGTTTATTGCCTAACTACAATAACCAATTTTTATTAACATTTTGGTTTTTAGCCATTTAATATTATGAAAAGAAATTGTGATAAGGAGATAAAAATCTACCCTGGTGCAGAAAATTGAATCATGGAACCCTTGGGTTTAAGGCTTCCATATACTACCAGATCAGACTGTCTGAGGTCTTGCTAGCCCACACATGTCCAGACCAGATAGGATGGGGAACTTGAGTTATGGTCAGTGTATACTACAAATGTGCTTGTGATTTTGTTGGGGAAACGCCTTTTTCACACATACTCAACATCTGAAAAAATATACCCTACTAAATTGGTAGATGAACTTGATTATTGGTTTTCTTGATTTCGTGATAATTTTGGAAAAGCGTTTTATTCGATTTTTTTAAACGTAAATAAAACCCTGACTCACTACTAGACCATATCGTAAGACATTGCCTATTTAGGCAATGTCGGATGATAGAGTATGTGTAGGGGTTTTTATTTACGTTATCTCTCTAACCACTGAACTACAACAAAGAAAATAAGCTCAGTAGAAAGAGAAAAGTGTGGAGTAAATACTGGGATACATGGTTCAATCCTCTACAGAGGGACACATTTTTATCTGACCCTCTTTTTTTCTTAATAATAATAAAGTTTTAAATATCTATAAGATTAATAAAGATTTAAATCTTTATGCGTGGCCTGTTAAAATTTACAACAAATAGATATTTACTATGAACTCTAAACTAAATTTATTATCGTAAACAAGACCAAATTATTTTAACCGAGAAATTATCAATCTCTTTACTTGTCTACTGCATATTATTTTATTTATTTTTATATTTTATTTAATGACTGATAACTATTATAAATAATAAAGATTTTTTTTTAATTGTTATGTATATTTTTTAAATGTTATTTATTATTATTTGTACAATAATTTTTTTGTTACTATTATTATTGACTGGAGATCTCAAAAAAGTATTTTAAAGAAATGAAAATGATGTAATACCACAAGCTTCGAGTAAAGAAATATTAACTTGTATTTTTATTCCTTTTTTTTTTATAAATTATTATTAATTATTAGTACTTTTTGGTTGATTGATTATGACACCTGGCTGAGATTTATGAGCCAAATCTCTTATTCCACTCTACCGAAAACTAGCCATATTACATTTTTATATAACATTTTACAAATGGGTTTTATGGAGCAGGGTTGTCCAACTTAATTTCATTGATTAAATAGTCCATTGTATCTCATGGGACAGTAAATATAGACATGTGAGACATCCAATAGTTTTTTTGAGCACATAAAGGAAATAATATTAGGTTTGTTCCAACCACACTTCAAACTAGTTTGAAACTGTACGACACATGCGCATTAGGAACAGGACGTTCCAACGAAGCCCAAACTCAAACTCTGACTGTTAGTGGCTGTTCCAACCACGCTCTGATTAAATCATGGATTGGTTTGGAACCAGTCAGAGCAGTCAGCGATCGGCGGCTGGGACTAGTAGTTTGAGTATGAGTTTGGGTGAACAGAAACGTAACCTTCCGCTCATTGTTTTTGTTTTGATTTCGCTCGCCTATTATTCTCCTTTCTTGCGATTCAACTCTTCTTTTTAAAATGTTTTTTTACGAATGCGGTGATGAATTTTTGTGCATATAATGACATTTTCTAGATATTTCTGAAAAAAATAAAAATTGGACCTATTTTCCAAGGTGTACTTTTGATACTTATTCCGTTTTCAAACAAATATCGAAAGAATACAATTTATTTCCGCAATATTTCTTTCGTTAACTGGACTAAGATTAGTATTTGTTTTTTTAAAACAAAAGAGCATTTAGGATTATATCAATAAAAATAAGTGTGGGCCGTGAGTCTACTAAAACTGGCTCACCACAGTAAACCCACTAAGCCCGAAAATTGTGAATTAAGTAAATCGAAATGAAATCGTGAATTCATGTAATAAATAAACATTTCTGAAATGTGTGCATGTGTTTTCGTCATATCCTCTATGAGTATGTAGGTTTTACTTCCAACTTTCGAGCTTAATTAGCATTAGAAAATGAAATTTTAGTGGTGTGGCCTCCCCTTGTTGTGCGAGCCCCTAGGTAGCTGCCTTGGCCAAAATCAGGCCCTGATTTAAGCGACTGGTACTTATCTTCATCAACTATTGACTCATCCATATCTTTAATATTAATAAGTTCAGGTATTTTTGATAGCACAGGAACGCACAATCACATAAACGATCAACTCAACTAGTTGTTCTGATAACAGTGCTAAAACCTACCACATCAAACAGTTTGGTTCGAGTTCAGGTGCGTTCCAACAAGACGGAATCACCAATCAATTCCCAACTGAGTAATGATCGAGCATGCGCATTACGTCGATCTCGGACTAATTCGAAACTGATTCGAATCTGGTGGTTGGAACAAACCTATTATTTATCTCCCTAAGATAGATTTTTTTATTATTACTTTTTTTTTATTATTATTATTTATTATTATTATTATTTTTTTTTTTATACATTCATGGTTCTTCTTTTTCTTCCCCATTTTGTAAGTTACAGTTTTGGGGGTCCCTCTTGAAACTCTTTGCAGGCTTGTCATTCCCATGTTATAGCTCTCATCTCAGAAACCGTTCTTTCTCTTCTACCTTCCAATCCCCGTCCTGTCGGTCTCGCTTTCATAAATTACTTTGGCTATTTTAGCGCTATCCAAGAAACGAAAGCGGCAAAACGAGCTTAAAATAATAAAATAAAAGATCCAGGGAAAAAGAAAACGATTGAAATGAAATTAGGATTATAGAAAATAGAAAGGAGAACTTCTTATCATGGTTTTTTTTTTTGCCTTTCCCTCCTCTTATAAGTGTCAATTTAAATGGATTTGCAGAAATTAAATAATTCTCTCTGGACTGGTTTAAGATAGAAGAATGGAGTAGGAGAATGACTTATGCCGTCATCGGGGGCCAGTTGCCCAGCTAGGTAAATAGGTTTGGTATAGACAAAGGTGACCTAGGCGGCCAGCTGCCCATACTACATGTGATACACAACATACAAGAAAAGAATATAAAACAATTACAAATAACAAATGGCCCAAGTTGGGTTGAAATATCGCAAATGATAATGAAATCTTAGTTTTTATTTAGGCCATTACGACCAAGGAGTGGACTTCAGAATAATTTAATAAGAAAACATAAGTCATTATGTTTTGAGTTTTACTGTGCATAAACAAAAATAAGGTGAAAAAGAATTCTTTATATGAATTATAATTAAAGTTATCTTATTTATTCTGATTTAGCTGTGTACTAGATAAGAAAGTCAGTGCATAAACTTAGCTAGTCATAACCTCATCCATCTTTATTGATTTTTTTGCTACGCAATATGTATTTCTCTTTTTTTCCTATCATACCTTTTTACTTTTCCTCACCTATGGTAGGAAAAGTATTGTTTTCACCCAAATTTCTTTTTTCAAGATTTCAACTGAATTATCCGTTTCGGGTGTTTTTAAGGCCTCCTGAGGGGATTTCAGCATGATGACTGTATGTGTGTGTGTATGTATGTGTGTTATCGTCGTAGCGCCCAGGGTTTTTACCTTTAAGGGTATTTAACCTTAAAAAGTGGTTCGATCAAGTAGAAATTTGGCACGAATGTACCTCTCTTTATGACAAACAAATCCACCAAATTGCATTTTGATGTTAGCCGTTATTTTGAAGATCGATTTTTGAAACTTTGGCGGTTAATAATACCGAAAGTATAAATACGTTTTTGACATATAGCACATCGTTGGAACCGGTAAAAAATAAGGAACAAATATATATATTAAAAAAAAAAAAAAAAAAAACGATGAAAATCAATTAATTAGTTTAAAAGTTATAAGCGAACTTAATTATTAATTAGTGCGATACTTTTGTTAAACGTCAAAGTTTGTTTACATCTATCAAAATACCGCCAAAATTCAAATAATTAAATAAATAAAATAAAATAATGTATAACTTTTTTAAAAAATTATAAATAAAACAGTTAGTTCAAAACAGTTACACATCCAAGTACTGACCACACCTAATGCTGCTTTCTCCTATGAAGCAGTAAGAGAGACCTTTTTAGTGGCCTCCGAAGTGAGGAAAAGTTCCGAGGTACCCTGTACCCAATTTCTTTATTTAGTCTCTAACTCTTTTCTTGCCTTACCAATATCACCTCCTAGCTCCCTTTAAGGCTGTTATCTTTTCAACCCTTCCCTTAACCATTTGGTGAGCATAGGGCGTCTCTCTATTTAAGTGATAGGCACGCAGCAGTGTTTCAAACGTGGATACAATTTGTGGACATCAGGTCAGTAACTAATGAAAATGATGGAGAGTGCGATTTAATTACTTTCTTTAAATTACACATTAAATTATTTGAGAGACAAATGTTTACATAATTAAATTAAAATATATGTTTTTAATATTTATATAATACACATAGACGTAGATTATTTAAATATATACTTATTTTAAGTTCTGATTATCTAATTTTAAATAGAGGCATGCAAGTGAATGGTAAAGCCGCCAAACCTGGTTTATTACAAAGAGCTATCAAGACTTCTATATCTCACTAATCTAAATAAAATCTTTATATAATATATCATGATCTCTGTTGTGTTCTTTGATGAGATTTTTTTTCTCCGGAAATGATAAAGAGTGTTTCTAAAGCCAGAGTCTAAAATATAGATCTTACTGAAGAGATCCTGCCAAGATTTGCAACTTTTAAGATTCAGATGCAATCTAGTAGTTCTACAATATTCTGCAAGTAGTAGTTCTAAAACCAGCTTGGACCTACGGTCTGGAAGTGTGGGGTAGCACCAAGCCTTCCAATTCCCGTCATCTCCAAATCCTGCAGTCAAAAATCCTTAGAAAAATAACCAATGCTCCTTTCTATGTTTCTAACCTAACTCTTCATGAAGATTTAAATGTGCCCTTTGTCCGAGATCTGACAGTATCCCGATATACTCCTAATCCTCTCAGTTTATCCCAAGCAACCCACCAAGACGTTTGAAGAGGAGATGGCCTAGAGATCTCTTATCTTAAAATATCGTTTTCCCATATATTATGTTAAACTTTTATAATAATTAATATAATCCACTTCATCATTATTTTATCATTATAAGTTAATTTGTATTATAATTATTTCACTATATTTACTGCTAACGAAGTGTAGTCACTGGACTACTTCTTCTTCATGTTTTTTCCCGCCACATAACCAATGTATCATCACTATCACTTGTTGCATTTTAAATTGGTAGTTGTGTTATCCAATAAAAAAAAAAAAAAAAAAAAAAAAAAGATGCAATCAGTTGCAAATTCTCAACGGAAGATGTCATTTAGGACAATTATTTTCTATGCAGAGTATTGTGATTTGCAAGTTGTTAATAACATAGCAGAAACTTGTTGGTTACAATGGCCTATAAAGGACCGTGAAACTAGGTAAACTAGGTGTCTCTATATTTTACAACATATATGTTCAAACAGGTTTATTATTTCAAACTATAACTTAATTACTTAGCACCTCTATCAACACAAGATATACGACTAAAGTATGTACAAGGAATTTCTCTGTTTTTAGGATTCATAGGTAAAACTTTCGACCATTATAATTTTCTGTTTGTCTGTCTGAAGGTTTATTCCACCTGTATCTCTGAAAGTACCCAACACAAAAATTTGAAACTTTGCATTCATTTTATGTGTAATAACCCAATCACAGGAAAAATATAGGGAAGTCCTTAACAATCTTTCCTTAAAATCAAGGAGTTTAACATTTTATATCTACTCATGGCAGCAAAATTAAACATTACTTAACTGTTTTTAGGCTGGAAAGTACTATTTCGCTGATTTGTCATAAAAATATTAAAAACAGGCAGGAAAGTGGTTAAAACCGCAAGGGAAATATGTTTACCACTGCGTGTCATAACCTCTAATTTTGTTTGTTTAGTTTTATTTAAAAAAAAAAAAAAAAAAAAAAAAAATTGTTTTTGAATAATTAATCTCGAGTAAGAAGTGGCAACACTGGCGCACAACTTGTTTTGGTTTGAGTTTGTTGACGATTCATCTCAAACTAACTCTTACCTAAGCTTCCATTTTTGATCTGCATAGCGTGAGTAGATAAAATATTGTATGCAACAAGGCAAGCAAAGGAAAAATGTCTGCCTAGTTTATTCATTGCCTCAAATAGGTAAATTACCTGCCTCGGCTTCGCCTTGGCAGTTAATTATCATAGCCTGTCCTCGCCTTCGGCTCGGAGGCTAATCTAATCACTCATCAGTAAAATTCCATTTTGCTGCCTAGTTACATAAATAACTATTAACAGAAATGCGTTGTGTGGGGTGTTAACTGAAAGGTGACGCCCTGAGTACAAATATATATTTTGTATTTGTACCAATTCATCTTGGTTCCATGTGTCCTTAAAAAATACGTTTTTATGCCCCTCTCTATATTTTTAACAAATTAACGAAAACATCTAAAAGAAATCACAGTTATTATTTGTGAAAAAAAAACAAATAAAAAATTTCATATGCCACATATTTTGTAAGCCAGAAAACCAGCCACCTTTGGAAACCAAAAAAAAAAAATGGTTTCTAGCCAAAATCTTAATATCTTGTAAACTGTTTGAATATCCTTTTCAATTACGAGTTTATTAGTCTTGGATATAAACTCTCTGATTAATGATAGCGTATGGTTGCTTGTGACAAAAGTGTTAATCCAGTCAATCCTGTTATTCAATTAATTATTTGATGGTAGACAAATTAGTACTCCGTCATAATTTTGTAGTCCACCTTATTAATTTCCCAATATCAGTGAAACTTGTGCAAAAGTAATTTGATAGTAATTTTGCAATCAGAATATTAGCAAAGAAGTGAATTGCCAAATCTGGTACAATTTGATGTTTTATAACCATACTACTGTGTATTAATTTATTTTAGTTACTGCATTATTCAATTAAGGAATGTAAAATGAGTAATTTAAATGCTATTTCTAATTTAAGTAACTTCAGAAATCAAAGTACCATTCTGCGCCATTGTTGTTAATAATTTTCTTAGTGGTGGTTATTATTTAACAATTTACTAGTTTAGAGAGGGATTAGCAACAATTTTTGGAGGTCACTAAAAGTTCATTAGTATGTTGGACTTATTTTTATCACAGAGATAGCATTATGGCCAAAATTAAATTGATATGCATACAAAACGTGGTACTTATTAGATTGTTACTCCCCTATGGTTTTTACTTTTTCATATGAAAAGAGAGTACTGTGATGGCACGAAAATTTGATTTTAATGGATTTACGCGTTGTGAGGTCCGCTGAGTCCAAAAAAGTAGTTTTTAAAAAATGTCTGTCTGTCTGTGCAGACATGTGGAGCCTAAACTATTGAACGGATTTTGACGAAATTTGGCATACATGTTCTGAAAAAATCATACCCCGGGGTGAAATTGAGAAATGTATTTTAGCCTCAAATTCGGGGGCGCTGCCGGATCCACGTTTATAGGATCTTTTTTATTCAGCGTCAACTTTCCTATAAAACCCCCAAGTATTTCGGTTTCATTCGGGGAAAACTTTATTGCTTTTGTACAAGAATTAGTTAAGATCCTATCCAAATAATTTCCCGCCTGGTAATATTCAATCCAGCATAATTCAAAAACTAGTCTGTTGATCTTAAACTTTAATTATACCATTTAAAAGCTTATGAAAAGCAGAAGTTTTTTTCTGATTTCGCCACACTTCTAACATACCCCAATTAAGAGAAAAAAGCTCTGGAATTTTGTGGTCAAATTTTTAAAAATCAAAATTTTTAAATGTAACAGGACAGTTACATTCTGAAAAAATCGGTCCGACACAACTCAGAAAAACTTTCTCATATACGATACGAGTTTATAATTACTTAGCCCAGTGTTTCCATTTATTAGTTTTCAAATGTACCTACATTTAAATATTATTGAACTTTTCATCAAAATTTATTATAAAAATAACTTCTCCTGGGTGGGGAATCGAACCCGGGCTCTCTCCGTCCGCGTTTTAAGCTAATTTCTCAGGAACTGGATTTTTCCCGGGAAAACGCCTTATATCGTTGGATTCGTATTCAAATGGACTACATTTTAGAATTTTTTAATCAAAATCGTCGTAACCATTTTCGAGAAATAATATTTTTCATGTTTTTTCAGAGTTTTTGGGGGGCAGCGCCCCCAAATTTAGAGCTAAAATTCATTTCTCGATTTCGTCTCGGGGTATGATTTTTCTGAACATGTATGCCAAATTTCGTCAAAATCGGCCCAGTAGTTTAGGCTCCAGGCGTCTGCACAGACAGACGACAGACGACAGACGACGGACGACAGACGACGGACAGACATTTTTTAAAAACCACTTTTTTGGACTCAGGGGACCTCAAAACGTGTAAATCCATCAAAATCACAAAATCGAATTTTCGCGCCATCACAATACTTTCTCTTTATATGAGAAAGTAAAAAGAGATAAATCCATATCTCGAGATCTGTTGAGGAATTGGCATATGCATTGAATCCACCAGTTTATTTACGACATTTTTTCGCGGGTCACCCTGTATAAAGCTAAATCATAATATAGGATCGAGCTTATTTATTTCTATCCTTTTTACTTCCTCATATAAAGAGAAAGTATTGTGATGGCGCGAAAATTCGATTTTGAGATTTTGATGGATTTACACGTTTTGAGGTCCCTGAGTCCAAAAAAGTGGTTTTTAAAAAATGTCTGTCTGTCGTCTGTTGTCTCTCTGTGCAGATGCCTGAAGCCTAAACTACTAGGCCGATTTTGACGAAATTTGGCATACATGTTCAGAAAAATCATACCCCGAGGCGAAATCGAGAAATGAATTTTAGCTCCAAATTTGGGGGCGCTACCCCCCAAAAACTCTGAAAAAAACGTGAAAAATAATTATTCATGTCTTGTACCGGTTGCTGGATTGGTATGACTCACCTCTCACTACATTCCCATCTTCCTATGGTTTAATTAACGCTTTTCTTTATTCGGCACTGATGATGGCCCTATAGTGGCTGAAAGCTGCTCTGAATCTATTAAATTTTTCAACGTGGAGAGACTTTTTTTATTCCAACACTTAAGCCATTTTTGGTCCCATTAATGTTTCAACCTTTTACGCCCATTTGTTGCTCTTTCATATGCTCACAAATACACATGTACTTACACCTACATCTTTAAAAGTAAAGTAGGTACTCTTATAGTTTTTAAAAATTTTGGATAGTTTGTTAACCGTCTGCGCTCTTTAAATTTTGCTATATTGATACTTTTATTTATGTAAAGAATCAAAGCAATTTTGAAAGATTTAAAAAATAGTCTGCCAATTAATGTGGAGCATTGCTTCCTCACATCCTATCACGTACTTAATTGATGTTATGCTTTTACAAGCCATTATTGTCTAATTTGTATAGTTCTTTCCCCTACGAAGGTTACGGAAGCTATGTGATCATTCTGAAGAACAACATTTTTTGTCTCTGATTAAAAAAAATTTCAGGGCAACTATTCGTTTCAGACATCAAGAAACATTTTTGGTCCCATGTGTGTCTGTCGCTCAATTTTTGGTAACCAACATATCTTAAAAACTACTCGTCCGATTTTTTAAAAAAAATGATGGTAGATCATAATGTGCCCATTGTTAATGCTCTATAAGTTTCAACATTTTGCGCCCATTTGTTTCTCTTTTAAATGTGCACAAACTCACTTTTATATACACCTATACCTTTAAAAGTACTCAACTAATTTTTTAAACAGAACCCCCTTTTTCAATCTGTCTAAATTGTCTTGATATATTACATCCATAAAAGTTTCAATTAGCAATCAATCAGGTTGGAGTGGAGGCCCCCCCCCCCTCCAAAGGTCCTACGCCATTGAGGTGGTGAAAAATGTAGCGCCGGTGCAGATACTACATTTTCCATTTTATATGTATAAAGTAGTTTTTACATTGTATAAAGTAGTTTTTACATTGTATAAAGTAGTTACTCCTAAAATATCTACCTGACCCTTAATATAATATTAAAGGGGACCTCATTTGCGTGTTAAACCAAAAAATTAAATACTTTGATCTAAAATAATATAGAAAGATTAACGTTTTTAAATAAATATAAATAGTCGTAATAACAGGTTATTAGCTTAGTTGTTATTAGGTTTTATTTTGCCCTAGTCAGCACAAACATAGGTTCATTACAGGATAGGACATTGGAGGATAGCCACTTTACACATCTCACATCTATAGAAGGAATATCATTAGGATAAAACATGCCTTACTTTTCTGGGAACCGAACCCAGAATCTTTATTTAGACATCAGTTCTTGGAAGAAAAACTCAAGCTAGATTTTTTTGGATGCACTGTCTTCCATAAAGCTTACAGCATCAATTCTCTGTCCACATTTTCTTTTCTTGTCATTAATAAGTAGTTTGTTTGTAATTTGTAAGTAACTAAAGTTTATTTGGAGGCTTATTGCGGCTAAATGTTAAGTCGAAAAGCTGATTGCACCAGGGGTAACTTAGTTTTAAAAGATATACAACTTTGGTCCTATGACTTTTTGTCGTACCTCCATCGGTTCTAACTTAAATAGAGCTTTTTTGACGAGTAATTTTTGACTTCGAGCTCTTGTGGCGTCCGCAATTGTTGACCGATTTAATTTCTGATTGGGGTGCTTAAACCAACCTCAAACTAATGCTCTTTAAATCGAGTATTTATTATTTTATTAATTTGTCCTAGAACTAGAGTTATTAAATATTTACTGGTGCAATTGTCGTATCGAGAGAAGAGACTGGTAATTAAATGAATGCACCAATAGTTAATGATTGTTCAATAACTTCCCAGTCTTATTGGTTTTGATTACGTTTTTTTTCTCATTTATTATATCTTTATTTGCATTGTTATTTATTACTATATTACTTAGTTTCGACAGGCTATTTTTTATGTATAAATAGACTCCAATTTGGAGAGTATTGTATTCTTAGTAATGGAATGAATTATATGTAATAATAGTCCTGATTCTATTCCTAAAAGGCTTTGGAAACAAAACTATTTAGGCATATCATTATTTGTTAGGCCTACATGATAACAGGAAACATAGCCACTAATACCTAGCATGAGTCCCGCGCAGAGCGCGGAGTGAAGTTCTAAATACAGATATTAATATCATTTTAATTTAAATTTAAAGAAGGCTAGATATTTAGGCAAGATATTTAGTTTACGAGTGTTTTAAAAAATACAATAAATAAAAAATTTGAAACAAAACCCAGACGGTATTTACAAAAACATTTCTCCGACCGGCACCGCGGAAGTGGAATACATAATTATAAAAAACATAAGGCAATCTTAATTGAGGGCGCCCGCCGGGCTGACGATCAGCAATATTTGAGAAAGTTTTTCTTTAATTTTAATATTTTGCTGCTATTATTCTTAGAATTTACATAACCTTGATTAATTAGTTTGTATTTCTCAGAAAATATGTAAATAAAGTACGTATATATTGAACGGGGAAATTTCCATATGAAGAAAATACGTATTTACGAGTATTTAATTTTTCTTATTTTATATATCCAAGTTGTAATTTAAACAAGCGATTTAATCTATTTGAAAATAAATAAATAAACAATTTATTTAATTTTCGCATTGTTAAGATTCTTATCAAGGGCAAGAAAGTGAATTTTATTCTTGGAATTAATCTAATATATTATGTCAGTTAAAGAATAAATCAAGTCGGAGTTCGGAGTAGGTAAAAACTATTTATAAAGGATGAAAAAAATTATAACTTAAAAGAGATCTGCGTTTAGATTCTTTTAGCTGTTTTTCTTTTGTTTAAACTGTTTCATTATTGTATTATACAGAACGCATGCTACGCGAGTAACTCGATTCCAGTTATTAAAACTTATTGACGTAAAACATCTTGACGTGTGTTCTCGGATAAACTGGAAGTGCGTGATTGGGTGTGGTCACTGTCTCTGGTTTCTCAACTTAACAACAAGTAAACAAAACTTAATAATGCGAAAAAATAGTCTGCCAATTAGTGTGGCACATTACTTCCTCGCGTACTATTTCGTATACATTTATTTAATGATTTTATACGTTTACACCCTATGGCTGTTATATTTATTTATTTTCCTCCGGTTTTTTAAATCTTTCAAAATTGTTTTGATTTTTTTCATGAATTAAGTATCAGTATAGCAAATAAAAAAAGCGCAGGCGGTTGAAATTAACCTACGAGCTACTTTTGGCAAGCCATCCAAATTTCATAAAAATCATATGAGCACTTTTGAAGATATAAGTATAAATGTATGTTTGTGCGCACGAGAAAGAGAATCAAATGAGCCACAGACCGACAGACTGACACGGAACAAAAAGTGTTATCTGATGTCTAAAACGGATTTCTGTCTTTATGAATTTTTGAAATCGGAGACATAAAATATTAACGTTCTCCAGAACGATTACATAGTAAGCTCGGAAGAAAAATATTTAAAAAATAAATAAAAAACTTACTATTGTAATCAACAATGTTCCTATATTTATTTCACCCTTTATTTATTTCACCACAAGAACTAAAAAGTAAAATTCGGTTCGAGACAACTCAGACAAAGTTTCCCATATATGAGTTCATAAATACTTAGCGCAGTGTTTTCCATTTATGTATTAGTTTACGAGTTATCGTTGGTACATTTAATAACAAAAAAAATTCAATCATAAAAAAAAAAAAAAAAAAAATCAAATTCTTTTCCAATTTGTTATTATTGAACATTATATCAAAATTTATCATAAAAATAACTTCTCGGTGGGAAATCGAACCCGGCCTCTCTCTGTCTAAGTTTTAAGCAATTTTCTCAGGAACTATGATTTTTCAGATCATGTATGCCAAATTTCGTCAAAATCGGCGTAGTATTTTAGGCTCTGCACCGCTGCACAGACGACAGACAGACATTATTTAAAAATCACTTTTTTAGACTCGGGGACCTCAAAACGTATATAGTAAACACATTATACTTTTTAACTCTGACAGCTTGGGAAAATCGAGAAAAAAAATAGGTCGGACAATGACCCATTACCCGCCAAAATCTCAAGCTCTCATTCACTCTCCTTTCAATGAATTCTATAGATTTATATAAACTACTTATATGAGAAAGTAAAAAGCTGAGGAATTTCAAAACAATAAAGAATTGCGGCATTAAATCGAGAGTCTTACAATAAGTCTCGAAGCTTACAATAAGTAACAGAAGCATTGTGACCATTCTTCATTTAGAAAAACAATTTTTTTTAACTTTCTCATAAAAAGATAAAGTATTGTGATGGCGCGAATACTCGATTTTGAAATTTTGACTGATTTACACTTTTTGAGGTTTCTGAGTCTAAAAATGTGGATTTTAAAAAACGTCTGTCGTCTGTGTAGACGCGCGGAAGCTAAATAACTGGGCCGATTTTGACAAAATTTGGCATGCATGTTTAGAAAAATCATACCCCGAGGTGGAAATTAATTTTATAGTCCAGGAGTTAGCGTGCAAAAAAGTGTCTGATTAACATCAGATTAGAGTTTTGTGTGGTCGGCTAAGTTCGTCAGCGGGACATAGCTTGGCAATAGGCAATTGAAAAAAAAAACCGACGGACAGCGGCCATGTCCCGCCTTTTGTTGTGGCCAATGTGATTTTCATGATCCTGAGTACGAATCAAGTTGATGGTAGTTTATCCAGTGTGGGACTGGCTAGTTCGGCAAGTCGGCATTTGCCGAGGGCCTATGGGCTCACGAGGCCCCAGTGAGGGCCCACAAAGTTAAAAAAAAAACATCCTTTTTAAATATTTTTCTCCAATGCCGTAAATGTATTCAATTGAAATAAACTATCGATAAGCATAAATATCAAAGTACCTACAATTGACAAAACCATCTACATACAGTCATGAATAAATGAAATGGAACTAGAACATAAATGGGAATGACTGTTGTGTGTGAGATATCGATAGTTCGATAGAAAGACAGTGCGTGTGATGTGGAAAAAATTGTGGCCTAAGTATATGACGTCATAGTTCATATTTGATAATTAATCCTCTACAAAATTACTATGATGTATATTCAGTATAAAAATTAAAACATGGGAGAGGGGGCCCACGACTAAATTTTGCCGAGGGCCTAGAAAGCTGCCCGATCGACACTGAGTTTGTCACTTAATATAGGTGACCTCTTTTATTTGAAGTAATATTTGACTAACTAACCTTCTTCGCTGCACCCTTCATTCGTTCATATCTCATATTATAAACTATGACATTACCATTTTAGTTTTTATGTTTCAAACAGAACTTGACCATCGGTCATTGAAACTAAAAATTCTTAACTGATATAACTTAAATTTTCTATAAACAAAAAAATTATTCAATATTATTGATTATTCAAAATTGTGCTGGATATCCTTGAATTTTAGTCTCGGAAAAACCTACGTCATTTGGAAAGATCAGTTGAACCATTCTATAGTTTTAAGATATTTACCAATATACACATATTTACCAATCAATAATAGATTTGATAATTTATCCTTGATATTCGAGAGGTTAAAGCACGCAAAGAGTTATATAAGATATTTCTGGGCTCCCAAACATCTACAATATTCAAATACCTGCGAAATATTTATCGTGATCAATTAATCTGTCATTTTTATCACGAGGTAATTTATTATAAATTATTAATTCTTGTCTTTTATTAATTATGTAAGGTGACTAAAAGAAAATTTCATTAGAAAATCATCAGGGAGAAGGATTGTTATTTCTAGAAAAAAAAACAACAGTTTTAAATTAATGTATAAAACCAAAACGTTAAATTATATGTGTTAAAATATTAATTACATAGGATTTTTATTAATCTTTAGTTATCATTAATTTCAGAGCTTTCTACGGCGTTTATTCATAGAGAAGTGTTAGTTTCTAGATGTAAGGTGAATTATTATCTGCCTTGTCAAAAATAATCCATAGAGATTGTTGTTTACACATTTCTTATTAAAAAATCGGTCCGAGACAACTCAGACAAACTTTTTCATATACGAGTTCATAATTAATTAGCCTAGTGTTTTCCATTTATTAGTGTTCGTGATTTCGTTGGTACAATTAATTATTATTAAAGATTTCATCAAAATTTATCATAAAATAACTTTTTATCGACAGGGAATCGAACCTAGCCTCTCTCCGTTCTCATATAAAGCTATTTTCTCAGGAACTAGATTTTTCTCGGGAAAACGGCTTATATCGTTAGATTTGCACTTAAATTTACTAAATTGTAGAATTTTTAATTCAAAATCGTCGTAACCGTTTTAGAGAAATAATTAACATAATATGTTCTGAGATTTTGAGGGGTAGGGCCCCCAAAACGTGGAGCTTACCTCGGGGTATGATTTTTCTGAACATGTATGCCGCAAATTTCGTTAAAAATGGCCCAGCAGTTTAGGCTCCAAACATCTGCACTGACGAAAGAAAAACCACTTTTTTGGACTCAAGGGACCTCAAAACGTGTAAATCGTGTAATAAAATTCCGCCGTTGAAGGTAATGTTATGGTTAACTAACAGTCTTAAAGGTGGGGTCACCGCGTGCGGATCCGTGGGGGCGGAAGGGCCGGAAAGCTATATAGATAATATTGGCACTTTTATAGAAAAGGGCCCCCCACTTTTTTTTAATCTAATATACCTTCTGACAACCGAATACACATTTTTTTTTATGCAAAAGTGTGATATTCCTTTGTCCCAAAGCATATTGGACTGAATACCACTTTGTTTTAATAGGTAGTTAGACTAAGGGATATAAACTCTTCTGTATAAAAAACAAAAAGGGGGGCCCTTTTCTATAAGAGTACCGATAATATTATATCTTTGGGAAGTGGACGGACGGAGTAAGTGACGGAGTCGCTGTTTCCCTCCTCTTGAGTTTCGGTCAGTCAGGTTCAGGTTATAAACAAAGCCAATAACATCGTGTTTTCCACTTGACTTTACTTCTCTTGCTTAAAAAAACTTATATTATAAGATTATATATAAAAATAATGTAGGAACAGACAAATATATTATAATAAAACAATTTAAATATTACCTATACACATAAACACAGGAGGGAAACAAGACAAGCAGAGGACGAAATGAAGGTTTCATACAGGTTTTAAAACTGCAAATGCGTTGCCATTTAGATGAATCCCTTCGGGCGTCCACAATTACGTATCCGCTAGCTGTGTGTGTACCTTACCAGTATTCTGGATTCGGTCGAAGCGGTCGCAACCACTCCGGTCGACCGCAAAATCAACCAAAGGTTTACGAACTTGGTTGATTGTTTAGGTTGTTAGGTTATCTTTCCGGACAGGTCACTTCTCGGTCGACCTGGTTAGTGATTCAGAACGCATTTAATTCTGTTTTAATCGCAATATTCTACAATTCTGTTTCTACAAGTACCGATGTGATTTGTCAGTTTTGACCCTTAAAATCAAATGAAAGAAGGATGTCCCTTCAATTTGAATGTGGTTGAAAGAGATTGTTGACGGTAAAGTGCAGTAATGGAGTTGATGGGTTGGAAGTAAGAAAGAAAGCTGTAACTAGATATGGCTTCCTCATATAAGCTACTGTTTCAATCTATCTCAGCAATGAAGCTCAACAACTTCTTCTTAACAATGTATTTGTGCAGTGTAAGTATAAGTAAAAATGATACTAAAGTTATTTTAACTAAAATAAGAATAAAGCGTTGTGATCATCTAGATAGGTTGATAATAATCAGAATAAATTATAATGTTAAAAAATCACAGAGCATTCTAAAATCTTAAAGGTGGAGAGCAAATGAAATACACGTTTATTTATTTTAATTTTTTAATTTAAGGTAGTTATTATTTAAGTGACTAATACCAATTATATGAGCGCACGGCAGTGCGCAAGGCTAAGTTTCAGTAAGCATGCAGTGTATCTTTTATATGTGTATCTTTACTTGAACCAATTCAGCCTTTTTTTACTTTTTTTTTTATTTTTCATCCTCATTTTATCTCTACTTCCTCTTAAGATGAGATTTTGAAATATAAAATATAGATTAAGCTAAGTAGCTTTTGGAACTGGCAAAAAGTTGAACCCTTAATATTTAAGCCTTATTTTCAAACAAGTAAGGCGCGCTTCAGGTAAGTACGTGGGGACGATAATTGCCGGTTTCTGTACATTAAAGTTAAAATTATTAAGTGTAATATAATTACACTAATTTTAATAGTAATATTCTTTTTCTACTCTTCAAGACCTTTAAATTGATGTATAACATGTTATATGGTAACTAAAACAATGTTTAGTCATCCGCCATATTGTCCACTATCTTGAAAATTGTAATAATAGCATAATATTTTTCTTCATTTCAAGACCTTTAAATTGATATATAACATGTCATGGTGACTAGAAACTTGTTTTTATTCACCCGCCATATTGACTGCCATTTTGAAACTTTTAAATGTAAAATTTTAATAATTGCATATTCTTTTTCTACACTTCAAGACCTTTAAATTGATGTATAACATGTTACTAAGAACTTTATTTAGTCGCCCACCATATTGGCCGCCATCTTTAAAATATTAAGTGTGAAAAATCCCAAATGAGTCCAGTCGTCTCGAATGCCGAGATGCACCTGTGTGCCGAATTTCATGTTCCTAGCTATAGTAGTTTATGAATTGAAACAAGCAACGGACAGACAGACAGACAGACATACAGACAGACAGAGCCGTTATATAAGGTTTCTTTTTGTACTTTTTACAGAAACCTAAAAGGGAGAGTTTCGAAGTTGATATTCTTGTAAATGACTGACTCAGGGGTCTCCAAACTACGACCCGCGGACCGGATCCGGCTCTTAAGACGTTTTAATTCGGCCCGCTACGAAAGAAGTTAACAAATGAACCTAAACATGCAAAGTTATTAGTTCTCCATAGTTAATAGCTATTTCAAGCACAAGTCTTATACCAGTATTTTTGACCGAAATGGATTTGATTTATGAGCGTATTATCCATATTCCCTACCATTGTCAAGTCCGATAGCTGAATGTTGCTTACTTCATCCGGCCCTTCAACCAAAAAGACTGGAGACTCCTGGACTGACTCATATTTCATTCATCATTAAAATTAAAAGAGACTTCCAGAATAGCTAGAAACTTTCAATTTAGCACACTTGTAGATATAGCCTAACTTAGGGCAAGCTTCAAAAAGTTGGAATTTTAAATTGTTAGGTATGAAGGAAGTTTAAACTACACGACATTAAACTACAAATTTCCAATGGAAATTCGCTCGGCTTGCGGAACCCTGCTGCAGGTTTATTTTATTTGTTAGTTAATTTTTATAAATATTAAAAATAATTAATATTTTTTATACTATAAAAAAATGGATTTACCTAATAGTCCAGTCAAATTAGACATTAAATTCGCAAAGCGTGATGTAGTTCTGATTTTTTTATATGTTGTTCGGACCAGTTAGGGTAGTGTGATCCTAAGTTTGCAGCTTCGAAAAACCTGTGCTAGCTGCGTAATAGCTGAAAAACTGAAAAACTTTCGTACTTGTTTTAGTTTTTACCATATAACTGGTAAACTATGTGTTTTTCGATGTTAGGCGTTATTTCTGTTTTTAAAGTACAGTAAATTTGCAGCAGCCTAAGCTCAACCGGAGCTCTGTACGATCAATAGGTTCAGAGATGTGGCACTTCGAAAATTGGCAATGTTTTTTAAAAAAAAGTGTTGCTCTAGTTTGGGGCCAAATATCGGCATAAAACAGCTCACCTACGAGAAAAGACATAAGAAATAAATTTGTAGTAAATTTTATTGGCTTCCTTTTAAGTACAAAATGAAGTCTGTGGGCCCAGTAGTTCAGGTGGAATCGTATAAAACACAAAAACAGAATATTAGCCCAGTCATATTAGACCTATAATTCGCAAAGCTTGATGTAGTTCTGATTTTTCGATATGTTGTTCAGGCCAGTTAGAGTAGTATGATCCTAAGTTTGCAGCTTCGAAAAACATGTGCTAGCTGCGTAATAGCTAAAAAACTGAAAAAAATTTGGGCTTTTTTCGGTTGTTGCTATGTACCTCGTAAACTATACGTTGTTCGATGTTAGTTGTTATTACTATTGTTTTAGTACAGTAAATTTGAAGCAGCATAAGCTCAACCAGAGCTCTGTACGACCAATAAACTCCGAGATATGGCAATTTAAAAATCGGAAATTTTTGTCAAAAAATGGAAATTTTAAGTACTTCTCTCGTTTCGGGGTGATTATCGGCATAAAACTATTAAGCTACGAGAAAAGTTATAAGGAATGAAGTTGTAGTAAATATAATTTGCTTCTTTTTACGACCAATGAAAACTCTGTGCTTCCAATAGTTACCGAGATACGACACTTCAAAAATTGGCAGTGTTTTTCAAAAAATGGAAAATTTATTTATTGCTTTCGTTTCGGTGCGAATATCGGCATAAAACATCTCCCCTACGAGAAAAGCCATAAGAAATGAAGTTGTAGTAAATTTAATTGGCTTTTAGGCAAGCACAAAATAATGCCTGTAGACAAAATAGTTATTTTGCAAGTGTAAAAAAACAAAAAAAGACATTTGTATTTTTTAAGTAAAAAACCTAAACCACTTCTAATAACAAGTTTCGGGCATTCGGGGAATGAAACATTTCAAAAAATCATCTTTAAAGGTGGAAAAGAATAATTATATATATCAGCAATGTAATACCGTGTTTTTGCACACGGCAATAAGGTACACAATTTGTGTTAGTGAGAGACACCAAAGGAATTGTGTACCTTATTGCAGTGTGCAAAAACACGGTACTACATTGCTGATTTGTTTTGCCAGCCAAGCAAGAATGGGGGTGTGAGAGCACGCTCGTCTCTGATAAAATCCTATATCTGATCTTCTTGATTTGGTATAGGTCCAGAGTTAGGTGGGCATCGTTGGGCCCCTGATGAGTCGGACGCGACAAAACGATGCAGGACATGGCGTATTGCTGAGCCAACATCTTTGTGACGTATAGTCTAATGTTGGAACAGTTCCTATGTGTCACGCTTGCGTGGCACATCCTTTGGTGTCTCTCACTAACACAAATTGTGTAAATTATATATATATATATATATATATATATATATATATATATATATATATATATATATATATATATATATATATATATATATATATATTTATGTACATTTATTATAAAAAAACGTAGAGATCAATCATTGACGCTTAATGCTTAGTTTTTTTCGAGGGAGCTGATAAATGGTCGTATTCAGGGACTGAAGGAAGTTGCTGAGGTATTTTGTGGGTTTCGGGTTGATCGTCTGAAGGGAGAGGATCGTCTGAAGGGGGAGGATCGTCGGGGTCGTCTTCGTCCTCGTCAATTAAAACTGTAGGTACGTTGTGGCAAGTCTTGCCACAGCACGTAGTGCACAAAGCTGAGCACTTAAGCCCAGCTCTCCGGCAAGTGCATGCGCCACTGCATCCCTTCTTGCACTTACATGAGAGCGATTTGAGAAGGATTGCTGGCGCTGGTTTACATAATGATGTTATTGGTATTAAACCAAGGGAACTTTTCGTCTAACCCCAATCTCTTGCATCCTTCTCCACCCCTAGCCACTTTTGCACTTGGTGGCAACCATGCCAGGTTTACCTTCGCGTTTCCTGCTGACTTGACGAATAGGCGGAACCGAAGGCCGTTTAGTGTCGATGGATGCGTCCCCCCATACAGAATAATTATTCGCTGTTGAAAGCTTTCTTGCGTGATTTAACAATAAACTTGTACAACGGTTCAATTTATGCTGTAGTTCATGATTTTCTTTTATCAAATTGTATGTATCTAATGCCATTATGCTCCCGTGTCTGGCGAACCTTGATCAACATGCAATGACATTATTAGGTTAAGCTTTTTTTAACCCAATTACATTTCCCACAAATTAATTTCTTAGACCCAGAAGACCAAAATACCACAGCAACTTCCATCAGTCCCGGAATACGACCGTTATCTACCAAGACCCTTGAAATAAAAAGCATTAAGCGTCGATGATTGACCTCTACGATTTGTTATAATAAATGTACATAAATATTATTATGCTTCTCCACCGTAACGGTGTGTGAATCTATGAAATTTTTCTTTCGTCGAATGCCCACAACTTGTAGCAGTGTTTAGGATAATTTCTTCCAAAATCCAATATTCTATTTTTGTGATTTTTACGATTGGACCTGAACTACTTGGCTTACAGACTTCGTTTTGGACTCAAGAGAAAGCCAATTAAATTTACTATTACTTTATTCCTTGTAATTTTTCTCGTAGGTGGGCTGCTTTATGCCGATATTTGGCCCGAAACAAGAGAAATACATAAAATTTCCATTTTTTAAAAAACATTGCTAATTTTTGAGGTGCCATATCTCGGATCCTATTGGTCGTACAGAGCTCCTATTGAGCTTATGCTGCTGCAAATGA
Organism: Gerris lacustris; assembly: GCA_951217055.1. Classification (NCBI taxonomy): domain Eukaryota; kingdom Metazoa; phylum Arthropoda; class Insecta; order Hemiptera; family Gerridae; genus Gerris; species Gerris lacustris. The sequence goes on along the minus strand of OX578277.1, from coordinate 17,942,616 downwards.
ACTGTACTTTAAAAGTAGAAATAACTCCTAACATCGACGAACTCATAGTTTACGAGTTATATGGCAAAAACTAAAACAAGTACGAACATTTTTCAGTTTTTCAGCTATTACGCAGCTAGCACAGGTTTTTCGCAGCTGCAAACTTAGGATCACACTACCCTAACTGGTCCGAACAACATATAAAAAAATCAGAACTACATCACGCTTTGCGAATTTAGGTATTTTTGATGTATATTTTGACTGGACTATAATAACAAAATAAACTTTTTGCAGATTTGAGATATCCCAATTAAGGGATAAAATAAAACTTTTTTTTTTTTTTTAAAAAAAAAAGTGTTTTTATTAATAACCCCTGAAGACTCAAATAAAAAAATATACTAATAAAAATACAAAGTGGCAGCAAAGGAAAAAATGGATTCCTGCATGTGTAATATTATCCTAATGGACCAATGACACCTTTATTATGGATAATTTACCTTTTTGAAACTGACCTACTTATAAAATTATAATAAGTATCACGTGTTAAACTTCGAGGATGTTTTGTCAGAAACCCTTTTTATTATTGATATTATTTGTTATGAAATTTATTAATAGACATTGATCATGTTATGAACACCTTTACAATGTAGAAAGGAACTATTCAGACCACATACATTTTCTCCAGTTCAATGCATCTAACTCTATGTTTCTTTCTAATGTCAAAGTAATATAATATTTATAATGTCACTTCAAATATTGTAAATCTACCGAATAGAATATTGTATTCTGATAGTTTAGCGGTTTTAGCGGTTACTCCGCGGTATGAGCAGACTGGTCGCAACGCGATCTGTCCACAATAAAAATTTCCTACTTTTCTCTACATTCACGAACCAAATAAACAGGACGGAACTATTCATTTTTTGTACTATTTAAATATATTAATTAGTAATTGTATACTGTAAATCAGGGTTAATGCAATTTCAATGAACTTACGATTTCATTGAAAGAATCAACTGTTAATTATCATTTTTACATTTAATATATCAGCTTCACTTGCCTGTCCGGGATAAATTTTTGTCAGGGACACTTTTTTTTTTGTCAAGGACATTTTTTTATCAGGGGAAACTTTTTTGTCAAGGACATTTTTTTATCAGGGGAAACTTTTTTGTCAAGGACATTTTTTTATCAGGGGAAACTTTTTTGTCAAGGACATTTTTTTATCAGGGGAAACTTTTTTTTCAAGGACATTTTTTTATCAGGGGAAACTTTTTGTCAGGGACAAATCTTGTAACCTAAATTTGACCCCCATCTCAACTCTTTAGGAAGGTGAAACTCGGCCAGATTATGTTTATACTAACCCGTTCATTATATGGTAGAATTTTAGAATGGTAAATGTACTAAAAGATTGTAAAATCGTTTGAAATATTGAATTCCCTTTTCTAAATAAATAATAATTACCATTTATTCCACCCAATCGGTACAGCCATCTATATACAAGATAATTTAAGTTTTATAATTATTTATTGCATTTTTTCAGCCTAAGCTGTGGGGGCCTTATTGGTCAAAGGGTTCGGCTCTTTTTAAATCCTTTATATTAACTTCACTTTTTGTGCCTACCTGCCTGTCGTCAAAATCTTTGGAAGGCTAGTTAACCCTCTTCCAGTCATCCAATCGAGCTGAAACATGTATACATCAGTGTACAGTACACTTCTCCCATCCTTTGCCACTCCATCCGGTCCATAGCCACTCTTCGCCATGTAGCACCGCCACAGTATTTTCTGGCTTCCTCTTCCCATTTTACTACTGGTCTTCCTTTTGGTTTCAAGAGGAGTCCATTTAATAATTTTTCTGGCCCATCGTCCATCAGTCGATGTGACTATGTGTCCAGTCCATCTCCATTTTCTTCCTATGGCTTCCTTGGCGACATCGTTCATGCCAGTTTACTCTCTAATCCAGGTGTTTCTTTTCCTCTCGTTTCTTCTAATCCCTAGCATGCTTCTTTCCATTCTTTGTTCACAAATCATCAAGCTGTCAATATTTTCCTTTGTTTAACACCACGTTTCGTACCCATACAGCAAAACCGGGTTTACAACGCTTTTCCATAGTTTTACTTTTATGGAGATGTCGACACTAGATCTGAACAGTTTCCTATAGTAGGTATACGCTATTTTTTAACTAAGCCGAAACAATTGAAGTACAACATTGGATTAAATTACCTTTTGAATGATATATTTTGATGAGTAAATATTAATTTTATTTCAAATTTACTAGAATTTATTGGCAGTGAATTTCCTTCAAAGTAAATTATTCCCCTAATTTTTTAATAACCAACAAGATTGGTGCCACCATTTTTCATTATACATTGAGACGCAGGTGGCGCAGGACAGGGTAGCACAGTTTCTTTTTTTCAACCGCACGAATCGAAATACAGAGCACTACTTCGCGACACGTGGACTTCCCGACGCTAAATAGATCTGGCGTCTCAATCCAGGCTGTCTCGTATATTTCTGCGTTTGAAAAAACCTGTGTTGCCCTGTCTGCGTCTTATTGCGTGCACGGTCTGAAAAAAGGAAATACAAAAGTATTTCTGAAAGCGTTGGTATACCTACAGTCCTGATTTTTACTTTTGACTGATCTTTACTTTTGGCTATGTTCAATGTTTCCTATAACTTTTGAACGTTAAATCTAGCAATAAGAAACTTTGCTAGTGTAAGGAGCTTAGTAATCAGTACACTAGTAGTAGTAAGGTTCTAGTACTTGTACTAGACAGGTAGGACGAACCCCTTGTTCGAACTTAGCAATTAGGCCATCTTTTAGGCCCTTTTTATTAGCCCCATGGTAGAGAGTTGCAGCCACTTCAATAATTTAAACAAATTTACAATACATATTCAATTGCAAATACTTTATAGATGAGCAATATTATACCGTGCTTGCACACTACAATAAGCTACACAATTTGTGGGAAGTGAGAGACACCAAGGTAGTTCCTGATCTTCTTGATCTGGTGTAGGCCCAGAGTTGTGTGGGCATCGGGGCATTGGGCCCCTGATGAGTCGGACGCGACGAAACGATGCAGGACATGGCATAATGCTGAGCCAACATCTTATAGACGTTATGTCTGGTGTTGGAACAGTTCCTACGTGCCACGCTTGCGTGGCTCATAAGCTTGGTGTCTCTCGCTTACATAAATTGTGTACTTTATTGATGTTATGCTTTTACAGCACATATTTTTCTAATTTATTTAGTTTTTCCCCTTTTTTTTAATCAGTCAAAAGTGATTTTATTTTCTTACAAGAAATAAAGATTAAACTAACGGTTTACATTTTTTTGGGACCATCTATGGGCACATTCGACCAACCATCCAAATTACGGAAAAAATCAGATTAGCACTTTTGAAAGATTAATTACAATAGTACTAGGACAGAATATTGTTAGTGTGTGTGGAAGTCTAATAAGAACAGATTATATAACTTATGAACATTTATATTCACATAACATTTTTAAGAACAACTGAATTATTTTCTTTTAACAAAAAATCTTTCTGCCAAAAATAAATTATGATTTCATCTATCAAAATAATGTATTTTGATAGATGGTGTCATGTCTGACATATATAGGAGAAAATAAATGGATTTGTGCATGTGGAAGAGAATTAATGGGTGAAAAAGATCGAAACGTATATGGGAACAACAATAAGCTAATCCACCAACCTACCATCTAATTGCATTAAAATCGGGCGAGTATAGTTTTTTAAGATATGTTGGTTCGAAAAAATTGAATGACAGACTGACACACCGACAGAGACAAGATACCTACAATGCTCCCTGATGTCTAAAAAGGATTTCTGTCCAGTAATTGTTAATATCGGAGACCTAAAAAATGTTCGTTTTTCGGAGCGATCACATAGCTTCCGTTACCTTTGGTAAACTCCATAGGAATAATCTGCCAATTAGTGTGGCACATAGCTTCCTCGCATCCTATCATGTACATTTTTTGATTCCGAGCTTACTAAAAGTAGCGGAAACAAAGTGACCGTTCAGAAGGCGTCTCCGATTTATATTTCAGATATCAGGGAGCATTTTTGGTCCCATGTGAATCTATCGGTCTGTCAACAATTCTTGCGAACCAATATAATTTAAAAACTACTCGTCCGCCCACAGATGGTTACATAATCATTTCAACCGTCTTCGCCCATAAAATTTTGTTAAATTAATACTTTTACTCGGGTATAAAATCAATATAATTTTGGTTTGTAAATTTTTGAAATCGGAGACATTGAAAATGTTCGTTCTTCATAATTATTACATTCATTTCGTTACCTTCGGTAAGCTCGAAATCAATAAATCTAATTAATGAGTTATTATGAATTTTATATCTATATTTAAATCCCAAAGAGACGACCAAGGGGCAGACTACGGACAAAATTGACTGACACTAATCCCGCATTCCAAATGAGGGGAGTGGGTCTAAGATGCTTCAGAACAAATTACACTGAGAGAATTCGGTGGCGAATACTTTGTACAGGGCTCTACACTGCAAGGTAGAAGAGGCCAGGAATAAGAAGATTAATTGTCCATTTTTTTTACGCTTTCACGGCATTCAGATAATAATTTGAGAACACGTGTGCACCTGTTTTCACTGGAGTCTCTGCTCGAATTTCGTTGTGGAACATATTTTAATATTTCTTTAAGTTAAGTTATGCGGGCAGGTTTGCACCCCATTCCAGTCCCCTCACCACTCCAAGGTGCCCACGAGGGCAACACCCGGTCCTCACATATGTAGGAGATTTCGGATCCCCCATCCTAAGTGCATTCCGAACTCGATATCTGACCGATTTTTCAAGTTTGTAAAGTATACTGTGTATCCGACTATAAACTTTTGAATCCTGAAACAACCTTGGCTTCCCCAATATTTGTCTGCGAGACATTATTTTTAATTCTTTTTTTTTAATTATGATTTATTATTGAGCATTAGTTATTCTTGCTTACATAATCATTTTTTTAAAAAATCGATTTAAATTAAAGTTAACAACATAAACTTTTTCACAATACTATTTTTTTTTTTTTCATAGGCTTGAAAATTATCATGATATCTAAGTGTCTGGTGTTATGTAAGCCAAGGTTACCTTTCCTTTATTTGGCAGTTTTAGACCAAAAGAAGAGTCAAATGTTAAGATAAGGGTTTTATCCAATGACGCAATTTATAAATTCATCTCTTAAAGTTTATTTTCTACATTATTTATGACTTGTTCGACAGAAATATTATGTTATTACTCTTCGAAGAGGTAACAATGTATTAATGGACACTTAACACAGTGGCGTAGCTAGACCATTGCCCCCCCCCCCCCCCCCCTCAAGAAATGTTTGGGGGCCCCTCGCCAAAGAAAATTGATGAGCAAAAAAAAAACCTCTTGCGTTCAGGATTGGGGGCCCCCTCGACGTTGGTACAAGGATAGTTATTTAATTAATTCCAGTTATTTCTGGATTTCGGGCCCCCTGGCACTGGGGGCCCCCCGCAATGTGGACCTGTGCGTGCCCATAGTTACTGACTTAACACTTATACCAATGTCATCGTTAGTTTGAAAAATATCTTACATTGTAAAGAATTGAAACTGGTTAAATGAATTTTGCTACTATAGAATGAGCTTTGATGCATTAGCCTAGGAGTGAACCTTTCAGCACATCCGGCTCTAGTTATTTTCTTATGGTTATACTTTTGCTTCCGAGCTTACCAAAGGTAAAGAAAGCTTTATAACCAATGACCATTCAGAAGAACGGTAATAATTTTTAATAGATGAATCCAAAAAAAAAAAATTATCCTAATTCAACACTTACTCAGCGGAAAATGATTTATAGACATCAAAAAATATTTTTGGTCTCGTATTTACCTGTCAGTCTATTTGTTCTTTAACATTTTTTAAAATAACTTGTAAATGCTCATATTTTGAAAACTGCTACACGTTTTGAGGTCCCCTGAGTCCAAAACAGTTTTTAAAAAATGTCTGTCAATGGTCTGTGCAGACGCGTGGAGCCTTACACTACTGGGCCGATTTTGACGCAATTTGGCGTACATGTTCAAAAAAATTATACTCCGAGGCAAAATCAAGAAATTAATTTTAAAGCTACAAATTTAAGGGGCGCTACCACCCAAAAACTTTGAAAAACGTGAAAAAAATTATTTCTCGAAAACAATTCCAACGATTTTTATTAAACAATTCTAAAATTTAGTCCATTTAAATATGAATCTAACTATGTAAGCCGTTTTACCGGGAAAAATCTAGTTCCTGAGAAAATGGCTTTAAACGCTGACGGAGAGAAAGGCCGGTTTCGATTCCCCGCCGAGAAGTTGTTTTTTTATGATAAATTTTGAAATGTAATTATGAACTCGTATACAAGAAAATTTGTTTGAGTTGTCGCGAGTTTTTATATCAAATATAGTTAAAAATCATTATGCGATGATCTATCTTTGTGTACCTTTTTAACTAAATAATATAATAATATATATTGGATCTATCCTATATTGGGTAAAACAGGTCGAAACGTGGCCTACATCTAATTAAGAGAGAAACTTTTTTACCCACAATAGGATTAACCTAAAAATATAAAAATCAATCTTTTTCAAAAAATTTATTTTTTGGCAAATAAACTAAAAAATCAAATGATATTTTTTACACTATATCCCTTAAAAATATGATATTTAAATGATACAGTAAACCCATGAGATTATAAATTGATTTATATCTCATGTATAGCTTTACTGTCTTTCACCAGTTTCATTTCACTAGTCGAAAAATAAAGTTAAATATAATATCTATAGTGTAAATGATATTATTTTAGTTGGTATTTCTGTTTGGTTTGTAGAATGCTGCCCAGATGACCGGGTTCTCACTATGTTATATAACTGTACTGAAACTTAGAGAATGTGTTATGTAACATATATTTGAGTTTGACCAGCCCAGTAGTTCTAAGCTACAAGTGATCACTCTAAACATATCAAACAAATCACCTATATCCTGTTGTTTTCGATAAAAAATCATCGTTTGCTACAAATGGGGTAAGATAGTTAGTTTTTTATTAATTTTTTTTTTTTTTTTTTTTTTTAAATTAATAATTTACCTGCACATGAACACTTATCTAAAAATTAGTAGTGTAGCTGCACTTCAGTCATTTTACTAATTCTTCTCAGGTTTTCCTTATATAAAATATTTATAAATGAATCTTCATATCTAAATTAAGACTTTTGTTTCCTTTTATCTATAAACTTTAATAATAAAATATATTTTCGAAGCATATTTAAGATAAGAGAAACCATCAAGCTTCCTTATGAAAGTTGATTCGAAAGTTACAAATTTGTATACCTTTCGAAAGTTTTAAGAATTCAATTTTTGATAAAAAGAAAATGTCTTACGTTTTCGATGGAGGAAAGAAAAATGTATGAAGTAACGTAAGAAAATTTTTGATAAGAAAAATCTAAAAATATTTTACAAAAAAAAATAAAAAATAATTGTCTCTTAACAACGCTTCTGTTTCATTTAAATTTTACTTAATATTGGGAATTACATATTGTCCAAAAGGTATAATATTCAATCAAAATCGGTCTAGTAGTTAAGGCTCCAAACGTCTGCTCAGCCCACGGTCAACTGACGACTGACCGACATTTTTTAAAACTACTATTTAGGACTCGAGGGCCACAATACTTTCTCTTTATGTAAATACTACATATATGAAGAAGGTAAAAAAAAAAAAAAAAATAATAATAAGTAAATTAAATAAAACACCCAAATGAGGGCTCTTAATCCATTTGTTGCCGATAAATTACAATAGCTATAATGTTTAATACAGAAAAGCTCAACCTCTTTTAAGTCAGCTCAACATTAGTGAAGTTATGATGATTATTAAGTGCTTGACCTCGGTTTGTAAGAAAAATTAGTTGTTACTGTAGTTATTTCACTGTAAACTGATCAATATTGCTCTTTAGGCTTTATAAAACCACAATAGCTAATGATTAACCACTTAGGTGCGTCATCATCAGTAAATTATGATGATCAAGCACTTAAATTTGTCAATATCAGTGAAATTATTATGATTAACCACTTAAGTTTGTCAACATCAGTGAAATTATGATGATTAACCACTTACGTTTTTCATCATCAGTGAAATTATGTAGATTAACTTAAGGGCTCGAACGCAGTCTGTATGAAACATGAGTTACTATGGTTATTTTAACAGTAAACTGATGAATATTTCTATCTGAACTTCATTTATTACCAGTGGTTTGTTGGATTAATTCCTTTATGAAAATTAAGTGTATAAACACCTTTATCAAATAAAACCGGCGTTGCCCGGGTAAGTATCATTAAGATGTCAATTTTCAGTGTCTACTGTAGCCAAATCTTTTGAAAAAACAATGTGTGCTGTGATTCTTTCCTACCAATTTCTGGGTAAAAGTGACATTTAATGGGAAAAGCAGTCACCTTATTTCTATAAATATTTATCGACACTGCTCAGCTCTTCTTATAAATTACGTTATGATACGTAGTGTACGACAATCCTGATACTGATAAACCAAGCGATACTTGGAGAAGGCTTCCTTCAAATCAGTCCAGTAGCTTTGGAGATTACCGTTTACAAATTTAGATTACATGTAAAGCTAAGTTCACGCAATAAAGCAAAGCCTGCTATATAACATTGCTATAGAGCTTTTATACATATACTATATCAAACTTTATATAACTTTGATACATACAGAAATAGACTGCCAATTAGTGTGGCACATAGCTTCCTCGCATCCTATCATGTACTTTATTGTTATAATGTTTATTGTGTAAAAACTATTAATAGTTTTAGCGATCTTTAACTCTTCATAGCGGTTTTCGCTGTTGGTTTTACTGAAAAATTGTATTTGAAAAAAATGTTTGTCTCATTGAATAGATGAAGTTAGATTATTTTTCCCCACCTAAAATTCCAATTTTAAATTTGAAGGTCACGTTTACGCGAGAGTTGCTCGTGAACGTAAACGCTTGAACGGACAACGTTGTCCAACGAACTGGTCCTGGGCATTGGTAAAATGAACACGTCTACCAAATTTCATCAAAACCGGTAGACATTTACTCAAGTTATCGTCGTACGTTTCATAATTCACGGACACACAAACCGACAGACAGACAGACAGTCACGAGACCAAAAATGTTCCCTGATGTCTGAAACGGATTTCTGTCTTGGAATTTTTAAAATCGGAGGCATAAAAGTTTTTCGTTCTCAAAAGTGAACACACTGCTTCCGTTACCTTCGGTAAGCTCGGAAACAAAAGTTATATAGATTTGATACATATAGAAAAAGTTATATAACTTTGATACATATAGAAAAAGTTATATAGCTTTGATACATATAGCAAACGTTATATAGCTTCGATACATATGGCAAACGTTATATAGCTTTCCGATACATATAGCAAACGTTATATAGCTTTCCGATACATATAGCAAACGTTAGCTTTAATACATATAGCAAACGTTATATAGCTTTCCGATATATATAGCAAACGTTATATAGCTTTCCGATACATATAGCAAACGTTATATAGCTTTCCGATACATATAGCAAACGTTATATAGCTTTCCGATACATATAGCAAACGTTATATAGCTTCGATGCATATTGCAAACGTTATATAGCTTTCCGATACATACAGCAAACGTTAGCTTTGATGCATATAGCAAACGTTATATAGCTTTCCGATACATATAGCAAACGTTAGCTTTGATACATATAGCAAACGTTATATATAGCTTTCCGATACATATTGCAAACGTTATATAGCTTCGATGCATATAGCAAAAGTTGTATATCATTTCTCAAAGCTTCAAAATGAACGAACAAATTGTGATTTACAAATTGAAACAACCCAACGAAGTTTTAGGGTATTTAGTTTTTCTATTAGTTTTTTAATAATTTATATTTGCATGTAAGATGATCTTACATGAAAGCAATAATTAGAGGAATTTAATTCTATTGTGAACAAAAATAAACAAATTTGTTCCTGTCATCCATATAATAAGAGGTTATATAGAACATACACAATACATATACACATCCACACAGACTTTCATATGCATAGATTCTCTTCTTTAATACATCTATAATACAAGATACAGTGTATTGTAGATGTACCAGATACTATAAATCTATAATACAAGATACAGTGTATTGTAGATATACTGTACAGATACTATAAATCTATAATACAAGATACAGTGTATTGTAGATATACTGTACAGATACTATAAATCTATAATACAAGATACAGTGTATTGTAGATGTACTGTACAGATACTATTAATCTATAATACAAGATAATTAATTAAATTAACAATTCGGATAAGCTAAACCTGTAATACTTGCAAGTGTATGTAAAAGGCATAATGTACAGAGTTTTAAAAATTATTAGTCCCATCTTATGCTCATTCAACTAATCAGTTATCTGTTGGCTTCCTTAATTAGGTCAATATAAACATGTATTGGTCCAATTCTGTCGCTGTCACACTTTACACAGGTTTTAAATTATGACTAATTAGTGACTTATTAAAGAGAATTTGTAGATATTTGAAATTACACAATAAATATTCGAAAATGTTAAGGGGAAAGAACCTAACGGTTTGTCCTACTTATGCAACTATTTCGCCCTTAACAACAAACTAAATATTAAAAAAAAAAATGATCTTGACACCTTTTAAAAAAAATAATGAAATATAAAATGTAATTTATTTGTTTCCAATATTTTTTGTTAATTAGTTTGCGGTCTTTTCAATAGTAAAAAAAAATTGTTTTTAGAAGTATACACTGCGAGTTATAAAAACTCTCTGTTATTACAAATCATATTTCCAATCCTAGACATAAAGGTAAATAAATAGAATACTAAACAATAGATTTTTTTGTCTCTTAAAATTAATGACATAATTAAAAAAAAAAATAAGTTGAATGCATTTATATCCAATCAATAAGGTATTTTAATGGTTGGTTTTTATAATGAAACATAAAGTGTTTTAGGAAACTTTAAAAACCTGGTCGCTAAGAATAAATAAAATTAAAATATTTGGCATAAAATATAGATTTAGCTATTAAAACATCCATGTAAGTTAAAAAAAAAGTTACAGCAAGAGGATTTAAATCATTAATAAGATTATTAAAGAAGAAGAAGAAAAACTGATCAAAATCATCTTGCCACCGGGCATCGAACTATGGATCCCTAAGTTTCTAGGCTCTTACCACTGAGTTATGACGGCTACGTATTTAGATTTTCTTGGATGGCTATTATTTCCCACCTTCCTGTAACATTGGAGTTATTAAGGCCGTTAGATTCAGTCATATTATTATATCATGTTAATTATAATCATTTATATAATTGAGTAGTGTCCCGACGACGCACCTCGAAATTATTTGTTATTGCTAAGCTAAGACAACCACATTTATTCCCATAGAAATAAATGTTTGTTTTTATTTGTTGGTCTTCAAATAGATTTAATAACTTAACTAAATAGATATCTAAATTAATTTACTTAATTTTACTTTTTTTTCTAAATATAAAATTAAGCCCACTCGTTTAGTTATAATCTAAGAAGAATATAATGAACAATTCGAAAGAGTTTGTCGGATTAAAAGAATAGAAAACTCAAACAGGGCTACTAAGGAAGCTAGAAGACCTTATGTTGGCTTTTGTAGGACCTCAGGCCTTAAGAGCCATAAAACAATTATATTTTAACCAATCGATTGACTATTGGCATTACAATGACATCAAAAATAATTTTAAAAGAGTTTATAAACCGAATGTGATGATTTTTGAAGCGATATTTGAATTTTAGAGGAGTAGTCGAAAGGAGGGAGAGAATTTGCAAACAGACTAAAATCATTGTGTGAGATGTTCACCAATATAGAATATACCTAAAAGATAACTAGATTATATTTAACATTATTTAAATACAGAACAATCTGAGATAATTCAACGACGTTGAAAACTCCACCTTTCCTTACGTGCTCCGTTAATCCTTCTCTTCCGCGTCCACTTCAGTAGTCTTCGGTAGTTCTCCTATGGCTCCTTCCATCCATCTTAACTGGTTGGCATGGTACAACGTTGAAAATTCCACCTTTCCATACGTGCTCCGTTACACCTTCTCTTCCGCGTCCACTTCAGTAGTCTTCGGTAGATCTCCTATGGCTCCTTCCATCCATCTTAAGTGGTCGGTATGTTTTCTTTTATTCGGTCGTCCAAATGCTATTATGTGTATAGAATAACTCGGTTCTTGACTTCCTCACTTCCAACAATGCTCTAGCTTGTTCCTTACCCTTAGCGTTTCTTTTCCTTAGTTCTTAGCTTGTTCTTGACACTACTCTCTCGTCGGATGACCCACACCTCATCCCCAGATTAAAACTTTCTACTTTTGCTTCGTTTTGTCGTGGAAATCTTTTTGCTCCCATATTCTTTTGTCCATCTTATCCAAAACACCTTGTTTTTTTTCTGTCCAATATAGTTGATAGTCGTCAACCTAAAACATTTCGGTTGGTGACCTTCCAGTAGTGGTGTGTGGTCAATTCTTGTAAGCCAGTAGCAACGAGTGTAGCTTTTTGCAACTCCTAAACCTATTCTTGAATGTCCTGTCAAATCTCAAGGTCATTCGTCTTAGGGTAATAACGAAGTATCGTTATGTGTTTATTATTGTTATCCTTATGAAATTAATAATTTATCAAACTCTGTCAATGTTAGCTGTGGTCCGTTATCGGATACTATCTGCTTTGGAACTCCGCATCGCCTAAAAAATATCGGGGAAGGTATATAAATGTAGCAGGCGTCGAGCAGTGCTCATCTTGCATTTATTTTGATTAATTAATTCCATCATCAAAGCATAGAAATCGGTGAATTTTATCGCTTGAGGCTCCTTGAATATCTTTTCCTTTACTGGCGCTGATAATGGCCGAAAACAGCCGTTAAAATTATAATTTATTAAGGCTCTACCGCCCTTTGAGGTTAGGAAAAACAGTAAAATTAAAATTATACTGGTTCTAAGCAAGATATCAAAAATCTAATCACAGGCTTCATTCCTAATTTTAATTCTGCACAATTTGAGCCCTATTTCAACTTCCTATAATAAATAGTATAGGCGCCATTTTAATACAACGAGTTTTATCGTTGTATTGAAATGGCGACTGTACTATTTATCATAGGAAGTTGAAATAGGGCTCAAATTGTGCAGAATTAAAATTAGGAATGAAGCCTGTGATTAGATTTTTGATATCTTGCTTAGAACTAATAAAATTTTCAATTTAATGATTTTTCTAACCTCAAAGAGCGGTAGAGCCTTAAGTGGAGAGGCATTTATTTTTATCTAACATTAATATCAATTTCATGTGCTTACTACTTCTACATTTTACTACCATATTAATGATTTAAACTTTGATTATTAAATTTTGATGACAAGAATAAAGCTAAGGGTATTTGAATGCTTCAATGTAACAAAATATCTGACCACTAATTTAACCATCTAAAATTACCTACCCTAATACAATTTTAGAGTCAAATCCACTTCGGACTTGACTATATATATACAGGGTGGTCCAAAAGTCCCCCCCCCCCCCCTCTTAACTTTTGAACAGTTTGAGATAAATTAATGAAACTTGGGGGATCTCTACCATGCAAAGGGAAGTTTGTTTTCATGCAATCGCCCAGTAGGGGCAACCACCCACTTTGCCCCCAGGCCACCTAACTTCAAAATTTTAACTTGGAATGTATATTTTTGATAGCATGTTTAGATTCTACGGCGAAAAATAAAAATATTTTACTTCAAACCTTTTTATCTATCTCCGCTATATTGCCCCTATAGGGGGGCAAAGGTATAAAAATGGTAGATTTCAGCGCCTGGGGGCTAAATCGTGGTTGCCCCTAGTACGCGAGTGGATGAATACACAATTCCCTTTACAGGTACAGATCCCCCAAGTTCCATTACTTTATTTCAAACCGTTTAGAATTTATAACGATTTAAGTGTTAATTTTTTACCATTTCGAAAGGGTTATTTTGCTATCTTTGCCCTCCTGTAGGGGGCAAAATATTGGAGATAGAAAAAAAGTTTTAAGTAAAAGTTTATTATTTCTCACCGTAGAATCCAAATATGCTATCAAAAATATACACTCCAGTTTGAAATTTTGAAGTTGGGTGGCCAGGGGGCAAAGAGGGTGGTTGCCCCTAGTGAGCGATTGCATAAAAACAAACTTCCCTTTGCATGGTAGAGATCCCCCAAGTTTCATTAATTTATCTCAAACCGTTCAAAAGTTAAGAGGGGGGGGGGAGACTTTTGGACCACCCTGTAAATATATACATTTAAAAATGATCGAATTTGAATTACATAACCAGTACACTTAATACACACACAAAAACGGTATTATTTGAGTATGTATTACCGGCAATCCTTAAAGTCCGGTAAAATAGTAGATCCAACTAGTAATAAAACGATTTTAGATGTTAATTTTAAAAACTGTCTATTCATTGTGCATTTGAATATAATTTAATGCCATGTTATTTGAATGTCAGAATAAAAATTAAAACATTAAAAAGAAGAACATACTCTAAACGTTACATAACTAAACACAACGTCAATGGGTGGTGTGATCAAAATCTACAAGCTAAAAAGTAGCAGTACAGGAGAGGGGGAAAAAAGACAAAAGAAGAATATTAGATTCCGGTTTCTTGCAAGAGCCACCTTTTATTACTTTAGAAGGCCAAATAAGAAGGCTCTAAACAACTTAAATAACTTGGGCTCTCTTAACTTATTATTATTTATATTTTTAATTTCTTTTGGAACGATTTTTAATTTATAATTTGATATGACATAGTGACCAAATCAAAGGAATAAAATAAAAGGTAACATTTAAATACAAATTATCAAGTATATTTTTATTTAAAAAGAAACAATAGGTGTGGAGTTTTTATAAAGTTTTAAAGAATATAAAAGTTCAATGGATAACAAATCTATAAATATAGAATTAAAGTTATGTCCCTTGGTCAGAATTGATTTTTTTTGGATACTTTTTCATTTGATACATTCCGAAAACCGAACACAGCCTTAACTTTTTTCTTGTATGTATGTGTGTCTGTCGCCACCTGTCCGACTTTATAGGTGCAAAACTGGCTAAACGGGATTGATTAGTTTTTCTTTTTTCAGAGGTGAGGGCAAACATGTTGCGCATGTTGTAGGCTTGGTTTCATCGAAATATATTTTGTAGAACTAAAGAAATTAACCATTTTATTTTAATAAATGTATAGAACAAAATAACCTAATAAAATTAGGTTGACTAAGTATATAATATTATGTGACAAAATCCACTGGTTAATCAAAATGTTTGGGTACTTCTAGACCAACTTGAGCTAGATACTTGTGTGTTTTTTTGCGTTTGGTCGGAAATTGTCCCAAACCGACTGAAAAAATCCGAAAAGTTAAACAAATAAATATATTTTTACCCCCTTTAGAAAATTAAATATGGCAGACGCAACACTAAAGGAAATTTTTGGAGGCTTATTGCAGCTAAACGGTAAGTCGTATAGAAAAGCAGGTCGCACCGGCGCGGCGGCGGTAACTGATTTTAAAAGATCTACAACTTTGGTCTATTACTTTTTGTCGTACCTCTATCGGTTCTACCTTAAATAGATTTTAATTTTTTACTTTGAGCTCCTCTGGCTTCCGCAAGTGTCAACCGATTTAATTTCTGATTGGGGTGCATAAGAATGCTCTTTATATCGAGTATTCTATATTTTATTAATTTGTCCTTGAACCAGAGTTATTAATTATTCTCTGGTGCAACTGCCGTATTAAGAGAAGAGACTGGTAATTAAATTAATGCACCAATGGTTGATGATTGTTCAATGACTTCCTATTCTAATTGGTATTAACTACGTTTATTATATCTTTTTTTTAGCATCACTATTTATTAATTTATTACTTAATTTTGTTTAACTTTTTTTTATATAAATGACTTCGAACTACAATTTGGAGAGTATATTCTTAGTAATGGAATGAATAATGTATAATATAAATATAGTCCTGATTCTATTCTTAAGCCCCCTATACACGATCAAACCTTTTGCGCAAACCTGATGTCGAGCAAATTTAGGCCATACACGTCAAACATCATGTTTTTGCAAACATCAAACAACCCCATACACGGTCAAAATGTTTGCGCAAACATTTGACCGTGTATGGGGGCCTTTAGAAGGCTTTGGAAACAAAATTATTTAGACATTTCATTTGATTGCTTGGCCTACATGATAAAAGGAAACATAGCCACTAATACCTAGCATGAGCCCCACGCGGAGAGTGGGGTTAAGGCTAGTAAGTAGCTTTTACTGAAAAAAAAAAAAAGAAAAAAAAAAGAAGCATAACAAACTATTATTAAATAAAAAATCACAGGGAAGTACTTGCGTCCAAGTACGTTTTAGGGGTTTATAGATGATTAAGCATACCCGTTATGTAATTATGATTTTTTTTCTTCGATCTCAAGGGTCCCGGGTTCCCCCGGGGGTCACAATGTTACTTATCGGTAATAAAGACAAGATAAATTACATTTTTTCAGGAAATTTTTATCGCCCGACCATAAGGTATAACCATGAATTATTTCGAAATTTTAGGACAAGGCGTTATATACAGTTGGAGGGTGGGATTTTTTGGGGTATATTTTGACTTATAAAACCAATAAAAAATTCAACATTTAAAAAAGCACCTATATATATTTGTCCTACTCTTCAGCAGCTTTCATTTGATACCCCACACAAAATTTAAAAAAAAATAAACTTCTGTATTTTTTTCCTGTGCTTGTGTCAAAAAGTTGCACCTGTGTTTCAAATTTCAGCACTTTAGCTTAAATAGTTCTTTCCCTATGAACCAAAGAGCGACGGACGGACGGACATATCACCCTCGGCATAAGGGTTTTGAGAAGAATCTACAAAACCCTAAAAATAATCGAATGTCTGCCAATCAATTTCACTCACTCTTGTGATAATTAATTAAATATAATAATGTCCAAGTAAACGATTTTTCTCTGACAAACATGTAAACTTAATTAAAAGCTTGTAAAAAAAAGGCAACTTTTAACTAGGGACAACTGTATTGGTCAGCTGTTGCGGTTTTATAAACACCAGGTGAGGAATTTTACTAAAACTATAATCATTCTAAATAAATTAGAATGACACAGGGTAAATAGCTCATAGATAAAATTATATTTTCTCTAACATGATATTCGAGATAATATTATTTAAGTTAAAAATATTAATTATTGCAATAAAATCTCTTTTATTGCTTCCGAGCTTACCAAAGGTAACGGAAGCTATGTGATCGTTCAGAAGAACGAATATTTTTTGTCTCCGATTTCAAAAATTCCAAGACAAATATCTGTTTCGGACATAAGGGAACATTTTTGGTTCCATCGGTGTCTTGTCTGTGGGTCTGTCGCTCAATTTTTGCGAGACAACATTCCTTGAAACTTCTCCTCCGATTTTAAAGAAATTTGTATGGTAGGTCATAATTAGCCCATTGTTGGTTGTATATAAGTTTCTGCTTACTGCGCCCATTTGTTTCTCTTCAACATGCGCACAAATTAACATTTATTTACATCTATATCTTCAAAAATACTCATTTTTAAATGCTAAAAATACTAATTTTTAGGAAATTTGAATGGTTCGTCGAAATTAGTCCACAGATAGACCACTATTTTTCATTACATTAAATTAAATGATTAAATATAAATAAAATATTGCTAAATTTGTACTTTCATTGATGTAAAAAATCAAAATAATTTTGACAGATTTTTAAATAAAAGGGGGGAAATTAAATGAATTTGACAATAATAGGTTAAAATCATTTAAGTGTATGTACGAAATAGGATGCGAGGAAGCTATGTGATACACTAATTGGCAGACTATTTTGTTTAATGGTTTATTGAAAAAAGCTTGCAGAAGGTCCCACGATATTAAGTGCCTTGAAAATAAGTGTGATATACCCTAGTGGGATTAGAATTAGATCCAGATCTCATATGACCATTCTCTAACAGCACGAAGCAACTTTACAATATTTTTTATCTACTCACGGCAGCAAAATTAAGCATTGTTGTACTGTTTTCTGTCTGCAAAATGTCATTTTTCTTGATTCTTTTGTTACATGTCAAAAAAACACGCAGCAAAATAATAAAGTGTTAGCAAAATATCAAAGTATCAGCAAAAGTTCAAAGTGTCAGCAAAATAACAAACAGGCTGTAACATTTATACTAAATTTTACTACAAAAAGGTTACTACATCCCAGGGTATAAACACTCCCACATTGTTCATTTTTTTATATTTTAGCGTAATATTCTATTTGATATTTATATCTTTTTTGAAAATAACTTAAATAATTATAGTAATAAATCAAATTTTATTTTATTACAGTGATTACTTTAATATATCGCTAAAAATTGAGATGATAAATAGCTATTAATAAAAAATAGACTGCCAATTAGTGTGGCACATATAGCTTCCTCGCATCCTATCATGGAATTTAATTTTTATATAAGTTTATTGTGTAAAAACAATTAAATATAGTTTTAGCGATCTTTAACACTTCATAGCGGTGTCGCAGTTGGTTTTACTAAATATTTGTATTTGTAAAAAGTGTTTGTCTCATTGAATAGATGAAGTTAGATTTTTTCCCCGACCTAAAATTCCAATTTTAAATTTGAAGTTCACGTTTACGCGAGCATTGTTCGTGAACGCTTGGACGGATAACGTTGTCCAACGAACTCGTCCTGGGCATTGGTAAAATGAACATGTCTACCAAATTTCATCAAAATCGGTAGACATTTACTCAAGTTATCGTCGCACGTTTCATAATTCGCGGATACACAGACCGACAGACAGACAGACACGAGACCAAAAATGTTCCCAGATGTCTGAAACGGATTTCTGTCTTGGAATTTTTGAAATCAGAGACATAAAAGTTTTTCGTTCTCAAAAGTGAACACAATGCTTCCGTTACCTTCGGTAAGCTCGGAAGCAAAAATAATGGCAACACTGAATTCGTTTTGCCTTGGTTTTGTTTTCTTGATGACTCAAACTTTCGTTTTTTTACAACTTCAATTTCTTTAAAATTTGTATGTATTAAAAAGGGAATATAATAATTAGAGTAATTTTTCTACCGTTAGTAGATGAAATATTGTATATAACTATGCAGCAAAAGAAACATTCCTGACTCGTTTAAAGATTACCTGCTTCGGTTACACCTTAGCAGGTAACTAACATTTTCCTGCCTCGGCTTCACCTCGTCAGTCAACATGTAATTTTCCTGACTCGGCTTCGCCTTGTCAGTAAAATAGTAAATTTCCTGCCTCGGTTTCGCCTCGTCAGTAAATTTGTTTAGCCATCCTCGCCTTCGGCTCGGAACTAAAACTTAAAAACTTGTCAGCAAAATTCCATTTTGCTGCCTAGTTACATAAATAACTATTTTACGATTGGTTATTTGAAAATGATAAATTTGCAGAATAAAAAGGAGAGTATAAATAGAAGTGTTTTTATATAACTGTTTTTAATTTTTTAGTTTTTCCCTCTATAAATCCACGTAAAAATCGTAAATCTTTTAATCCTATACTTATGACTGTAAAATACAGAAATATTCAGTAGATATTATCAATGATAAAAGTACAGTGACGTATAAACATTGCAACCGGTCAAAATAAAAGAGGATACAGGATATAAAAAGGTGTGAAGCCTCAGGTTGTATACGGGTTTTCCTCTTTAGAGGTGAGTGCGGTTAGGTCAAATCAACTCGAGCTTCGTTATCCGTCCGGATCAGGATCTACCTGGAGCTCCACAAGCTAACATTTCGTATTCATTTCATTTATTTTTAATTTAAAATGACCTATTATGATGCTCTGACCCTATGCAGGAAAATTCCGACCTTCTTGGAACTTTCAATTAATCTTCGTCCTTTTAAGTTCAAAGAATTTATTTTAGAATAATGTTAACAAAAATATATTTTGATTATTGAATAAAAATTTGTAATAAACGTTTTAAGCATGAAGATGATGATAGGTTTTAAGCATGAAGATGATGGTAGGTTTTAAACATGAAGATGATGATAGGATTTAAGCATGAAGATGATGATAGGTTTTAAACATGAAGATGGTGATAGGTTTTAAGCATGAAGATGATAATAGGTTTTAAGCATGAAGATGATGATAGGTTTTAAACATGAAGATAGTGATAGGTTTTAAGCATGAAGAACAATATTAAAGATGATAATGTATTTGAATAACTATGTAATTATTAAAGATTATAAATAATCCTTTATCCACAATTGCGGTTTCCTACATTCGAAAGATATACACTATGTTTTAGTTACAGGAATTTTAAATGTATAGTTTTTTTTATTTTATTTTCTAATATGACAATTGTTCGTCATAATTATCACAATGAGCTCCCGTTACCTTCGGTAAGTTTAAAAGCAAAAACAAATATTAAAACACAAAAATAGTACTAAAATATTATATACGTTTACATGCATTTCTCCACGTAAGCATTACCTAAAACCTAAAACTAATTAAATATTATTCTTAGAAGTAAATATATCATTGATCTTAGTAAGTAGGTTATAAAGAATTGTTTTTCAAGTTCAATAAATATACGAGAAGTTGCATAAATTGCACGTTTCTTTAGTGAAGGTAAATTATCATGCAGTTTGAATTGAACTTCAATTATCACTAATCGTTCGTTACTTTATCGATTGTTGTATGTTGTTATCGATATGTCTTTCTGTGTTCACGGTCTGTCCGATAACAATTTTGCGAACTGTCATTATTTCAAAAACTGCTTGTCCGTATTTAATGAAATTTTGATATAGTAATTTTAACCATCTGAAGTACACAAATAAGTGTGTACTCGCAAGGAATCGGAAAATTACATGTTTACAGACGAGGCGAAGCCGAGGCAGAAAAATATTAATTATCTGCTAAGGTGTAACCGAAGCAGGTAATCTTTAAACGAGTCAGGAATGTTTTCTTTGCTGCATAGTTACATACAATATTTTTATCTACTAACGGCAGAAAAATTACTCCAATTATTATAATCCCTTTTTATTATATAAAAGATTTAAAGAAATTGAAGTTCAATTTTAAGTTTTTGGTAGTTTTTATACTACGGAAAGTTTAAATTTTAATTTAAATCAAATTATAATTATTATTTACTACGGGAAACCCGCGCCGGGATTTGAACCCGGGTCTCCCGTATTTGCACATGGTATTCCAGTACAGAGCATCTGTACTGGAAATACGGTAGACCCGGGTTCAAATCCCGGCGCGGGAGTGTATTTTTCACTGTCTGTTTCCCGTAGTAAATAATAATTATAATTTGATTTAAGATAGAAATTGAAGTTGTAAAAAACCGAAAGTTTGACTCACCAAAAAAAAGGCAAAACGAATTCAGTGTTGCCACTTTTTTTTATTAACAGCGGTTTTTTATCTCAATTTTTTTTAAATAATCACTGTAAAATTTGTTTTATTACTATAATTATTTAAGTTATTTTAAAAAAGATATAAATATTAAGCAGAATATTACGCCTAAATATATAAAAAAATATATTTTTTTCGTGACGTGAATTATCCGCCATTTTGAATTTGAACAGCTGATAATATTGAGTTCGCTATATTTTTCCTGTGTGCGCGTCAAAACGATCTTTTATACTGGAAAGTTTCACGTTTTTATCTTTTTTGGTTCAAAAGTTATTGGAACCGTACAGAGTGACAGACGGACACAGGAACGAAACTATAAGGGTTTCTTTTTTTTGGTTTTACCAACGAAACCCTAAAAATGAACAATGTGGGAGTGTTTATAACCTGCGATGTAGTAACCTTTTTGTAGTAAAATTTTCTTAAAATGTTACAGCCTGTTTGTTATTTTGCTGACACTTTGAACTTTTGCTGACACTTTGATATTTTGCTGGCACTTTATTATTTTGCTGCGTGTTTTTTTTCACATGTTACAAAAGAATCAAGAAAAATGATATTTTGCAGATTGAAATCAGTACAACAATGCTTAATTTTGCTGCCGTTAGTAGATGAAAATTATTTCATAACAGCTACAACTCACTCCATTAGGGTTGGCTTCATGCAAAATTTTAAAATTTGTATCACATCACAGTGATAGCAGGAGATAATTTTAAGTGGTCGTCATTTTGCGTTCTTCTTCTTTTTGGTTGGCCATTTCAACCCTGGATGGGACTTTGCCGTGACAACAATTTGCCTCCACGTGGACATCGTAGAGATATCTTTAAAAAATAAACTATATAACGATTCTATAGATTGCTGCACTCCTATGTAAATAAACTACATAACGGTACTTCTTTAAATTGCTAAGCTCCTATGTTGTTTTAGAATAAAAATGACTTTGACTAAATAACTATTAAGAAAAAGGGATGTTTTGTTCAAAGTACTTTGGGACAAAGGAATATCCCTCTTCTGTTCTGATATGGGAAGTAACAGTCTAAACCAAGAACATACCGTACACCTTCTTTAGAGTGTTACTCCCCTCTGTTTTATTATAAGGAGAGTAACAATCTAATAGATGCGCCTATGGCCTATATAACTATATATTAAAATAACTTCTTCTATGTGGCGCTACAGCCCGGGGTGGGCTTTGGCCTGCTGTACCACGTCGCCAACCTCTCATTCCCATTGCCGCCAGATCGTCCCGCACTCCATCCATCCATCTCATCCGAGGGTGACCTCTTCTTCTTCTCATGAATAGCCTTTCGTGTAGCATACGCTTCGGGATTCTTTCGCCTGTCATTCTCTCCACATGCCCAAGCCATCGAATTCTCTGAGCCTTTATGAACCTAACTATATTTTTCCTTTTGATGATACTCTCTAGCTCTTCATTGTATCGTATCCTCCAAATGCCTTGTTCTATTATGGGACCATATATTCTGCTTAAAATACGTCTTTCGAAGGTCATTAGTAGGTTCACATCAGCTGAGATGAGAGTCCATGGTTCAGAGCCATATGTTACTACAGGTCTTATGAGCGTGAGGTACATCTTAAGTTTTAATTCCCTTGATATCAATTTGCATTTTAACAGTCTGAGGTTAGCATAGTATGCTTTATTTCCTGCTTGCACTCTCCCTTGTATACATTTGTTTAAACTGTTATCACTGGTTAATAGTGTGCCAAGGTACGAAAAGCTGTCTACTCCCTGGAATGTGTCTTCACCTATTGTTAATTCCCTAGGAACTCTATTTGCTTCTTCAGTAGACATCCGCATGTACTTAGTTTTGTTAATGTTTGGGGGTCAAATGCTTGACTGCAGGCCCTGGGGGAGCAATGTAATGTCGATATTAAAATAACACCACGTAAAAAATGTCAAGATTATAGCTCAAGTATTTTAAGAGAAATTGTGTTATTTATAAGTCAGTCAGTGTCTATTTTGATTTTATGTATATAAATTACAAGTTCATTCATGAAATAAATCAATCAATTAAAATTAGGAGAGAGAGAATTATAAACACTTATAAGTAGAAGAAAAAGAAAAAAGAAAATAGAAATAAAAAAAAAAGACGAGAATTAATAATTGGAACAAGATTAAAGGAGGCTATTTATACTTATTATGCTAAGTTATTTTTACATTCTACCTCCAATGTAATTATATACATTTTAAAATTGATTATAAAAATAAAAGAGATGAATTCACCGAAATAGTCAGTACTACCTGATTTGCGGCACGTATACGAGTTTTCGAACGTCCCGACCAGTTTAACATGAAGAATGCAGTTATAAAACGACTTTCAATATATAGTACACTTGTACGCTTTAATTCGATTCAGTAACCTCAAGATTATCTGAAGAAGACTGCTTTAGAACAGCCAAAACCGGTCAATTATTCAATTACAATTTTTTGTGTGAAAACATTAGGTTTGTTCCAACCACCAGTTCCGAATCAGTTTCGGATTAGTCCGGGATTGACATAATGCGCATGCGCGATCACTGACCGTTGGGAATTGATTTGTGATTTCGTTTTTGTTGGAACGCTACTTTCTCGAACCAAACTGTTTGCTGTGGTAGGTTTTAGCACTGTTATCAGAACAACTTTTTGAGTTGATCGTTTATGTGATTTTGCGTTCCTGTGCTATCAAAAATACCTGAACTTATTAATATTAAAGATATGGATGATGGATGAGTCAATAGTTGATGAAGATAAGTGCCAGTCGCTTAAATCAGGGCCTGATTTAGGCCGCCTAGGGGCTCGCACAACAAGGGGGGCCACACCACAAAAGTTTCATTTTCTAATGCTAATTAAGCTTGAAAGTTGGAAGTAAAACTGTAAAACCTACATACTCATAGAGGATACGACGAAAATACATGCACACATTTTAGAAATGTTTATTTTTTAATTAGTACATGAATTCACGATTTCATTTCGATTTACGCAATTCACAATTTTCGGGCTTACTGAGGTGAGCCAGTTTTAGTAGACTCACGGCACACTCGTATTTTTATTGATATAATCCTAAATGCTCTTTTGTTTTAAAAAACAAATATTAATCTTAGTCCACTTAACGAAAGAAATATTGCGGAAATAAATCGGATTCTTTCGATATTTGTTTGAAAATGGAATAAGTATCAAAAGTCCATCTTGGAAAATAGGTCCAATTTTTTTTTTTTTTTTTTTTTTTTTTTCAGAAATTTTTAGAAAATGCCATTATATGCACAAAATTCATTGTCGCATTCGTACAAAAACATTTTAAAAAGAAGAGTTGATTCGTAAGAAAGGAGAACAAATAGGCGAGCGAAATCAAAACAAAAACAATGAAGCTGAGCGGAAGGTTACGTTTCTGTTCACCCAAACTCAATCCCAAACTACTAGTCCCTGCCGCCGATCGCTGACTGCTCTGACTGCTTCCAAACTAATCCGTGATTTAATCAGAGCGTGGTTGGAACCAGTCGGAGTCAGTCAGAGTTTGAGTTTGGGCTCGTTGGAACGTTTTTTTTCCAAATGCGCATGCGTCGGACAGTTCCAAACCAGTTTGAAGAGTGGTTGGAACAAACCTATTGTTTGGTTATTGAACTATACTGCTTTCATGATGAGTCGCTATCGCATAGCACTGGAGAAAAACACAGTCTAGGATCTTTAATAGTTAACTTAATTCTTCTTCTTATCATTAGTTTAGAAATTATAACTTTGACAACAAGATAATTTATTCTGTTGCAAAATCACACATCTAATTGAGAAGACGATGATAAAATAATAGTATTTTTTTCTTCAAAAAATGAATTATATACCACAAACAAAAGGTCCAATCATTTAAATTATTATTAACCTTAACCAATTAAAGGGATTGGTAAATGGTCAATATTTACATATTTCCTATTGCGGTTTGACCATTAACCGAGTTATGTGTTCAAGTGTAAATAAATATTCAATATATTTCTTAGTATTTAACATAAATTTTTACAAAATATCAATCAAAATCTACTTAGCATGTAAAAAAGATGTTCAAAAACGCAAGTAACTTCACAAATAACTATATTATACATAATAACTGCGTTAATTGGTCTTGACAATGCATACTTATATTGTAATATATAAATGGTACAACCAGATATTAACTGAGCACGAAGGGCATCCGATATTAAACGATCTTAAACTCGTGCTAAAAATTAAATGCAATTAAGTATAATTAATCAAATTATAGCTGTTTTTACTGAATTAACTAAGTTTAACTCTTGATAAAGCGAAGTTAAGCAAGGGTGTAGTCTACCTATGAGTATGGCACATAGCTTCCTCGATTCCTATTTGGTATACTTCAGTTTTATGCTTTTACAACTTATTATCGCCAAATTTGTTTAATACCCCCCCCCCCCCCCCCCCCCGTTTTTAGATGTATCAAAAATTTTGTGATTTTTTACATGAATTAAAGTATAAATGCAGCAACATTTTAAAGAGCGCAGACGGTTGAATTTATTCAGTAATGAAACTTAAATAGGACCAACAATGGGCCAATTATGATCTTCCATCAAAATTTCTTTCTTTTCTTATTCTTCCATAAAATCGGACTACTACTTTTTAATATGTAGATTCGCTAAAATTGAGCGACAGACCGACACGGAAACAAAAATGTTCCCTGATGTCTGAAACGGATTTTTGTCTTGGAATTTTTGAAATCGGAGACCTAAAAGTTGTTTGTTCTTTAGAACGATCACATAGCTTCTGTTACCTTCGGTAAGCTCGGAAACGAAACCATTGGAGTTATCTTGTAGCCAATCAAAATAGTCTATCAATGAGTGTGGCTCATAGATTTCTCGCTTTCTATTTGGTATAATTGAAGCGAGCGTAAGCGAGCTTCTTACATTCAACGAAATATGCATCTTGTCTGTCTGTCTGTGTGTAACGTTTACGTGTCCGACGATAACTTGAGTAAAAGTTGACCGATTTAGTTGAAATTTGGTATACATGTTCCTCTTACTAATACTCAGGCTAAGTTCGTTGGACAGCGTGATCCGTCCAAGAGTTCGCGCGCAACGCTCGCGTAAACGAGAGGTCCAAAAATTAAATTGGAATTTCAGGACGGGAAAAGATTCTATCATCACCTATACGATGAGACGAACATTTTTTTCAAATAACATTTTTTAGTAAAACCAACAACGACACTGCTATGAATTAATAAAGATCGCTAAAAATATTAAAGCGGACCTAAACGTTTAAAATAGAAAAAACAACCTTTTTACCGATATCTTACGTTCTAACGTAACGATTTTATTAAAACTTTATGTACATCGTCTAAAGTACTATTCAAACATGTAAAATTTCATCTTGATACAAGCAGTAGTATTTGAGTAATGAAGTGATACATTTATAATAATAGTTTAAAAGCTATGGTTAAGATTGTTGTAGTCGTGTTGGGTGAAGGTTTGTTTAGGAAGTAAAGCTTTGTACCGAGTACCCCCACTCTACTCCACACTACCCTCTTCCACTTATCTTCAACTATGACATTCATCATGATTAACATATTTCAATATTCAGTATTTAATTGCAATACGCTCGCTTCAATGATAGAGCCACGCGATGCCTAGTTTAATTTTATGCTTTTACGACCTATTATAGTTAAATTTATTTAATGCCCTCACCCCCGGTTTTTTAGATCTGTCAAAATTGATTTGATTTTTTTACATGAATTAAAGTATCAATGTAGCTTAATCATAAAGAGCGCTGACGGTTGAATTTATTCTGGGGCTATCTGCGAGCAACTTTCGACAAACCATCCAAATTTATCAAAATTAGATGAGTACTTTTGAAGTTATGGGTGTAAACAAATGTATGTTTGTGCGCATGTGAAAGAGAAACAAATGAACGCTGAAGATTGAAACTTATTGTGACCGTGACCAAGAACTGGCTATCTTCTAATTTTCATTAAACTTGAAATATTAGTTTTTTAAGATTGATGGTTCGCAAAAATTAAGCTACAGACATATACCAATAGACCGAAAGACCGACATACAGACACTGAAACAAAAATTTTTCTTGATGTCTGAAACGGAATTCTGTCTTGGAATTTTTGAAAACGGAGACATAAAACATTTACATTCTTCAGAACGATCACATAGCTTCCGTTACCTTCGGTAAGTTCGAAAGCAAAAGCTAAAAGCTAGTTTCCGATATCAAGCAGAAGTAATCAGTATGAGTTGAAGCTGATCTTGGACGAAATAGGCGAATGTAATGGATAAAAAACTAATTAAGTTTACTTCTTCATTCATTAAAGATGAATACATTAAGTGGTAACGTGATCCACCCACTTAAGTGTTATAATTAAGAGCTATAATTAGATTAAAAAATAATAATTTTAAGATTAAAAAGAAAGAATTTGTTTTTTTTATGTAATGTATTCTTAAATCCTGAAGAGAAAATTCCCTGTTTATCTCCATTCATTTTGTCTGTTAAATCTTTGACATTAATTTATTTAAATTAGTGTCTATAGATTTTTCAGAAGGGATTAGTGCCACAACCAAAAAATCAATTTGTTTTCTTGTTTTAACTAATAATTTTAACACATTAACTAAGAATAAGAGAATAAGTAATATAAGAATAAATAACAAAGTTAAAAAAAGAAATATAATAA
This sequence comes from Gerris lacustris, assembly GCA_951217055.1. Lineage (NCBI taxonomy): Eukaryota > Metazoa > Arthropoda > Insecta > Hemiptera > Gerridae > Gerris > Gerris lacustris. The sequence continues at coordinate 17,914,471 of OX578277.1, read as the reverse complement.
ATGATAAAATAAACGTAATCAAAATCAAAACTAATTAGACTGGGAAGTCATTGAACAATCATCAACCATTGGTGCATTAATTTAATTACCAGTCTCTTCTCTCAATACGGCAGTTGCACCTGTAAATATTTAATTACTCTAGTTCTAGGACTATTAATAAAATGCTGAACCCTCAATTTACGAAGCGTTAGTATGAGGTTTAAGCACCCCAATCAGAAATTGAATCCGCAAGCAATTGCGGAAGCCAGCTTAGTCAATAATTTAAAAAAAAAAATTTGCTCTAGGACCAAAGTTGTAGATGTTCTATAATCAGTTACCGCTGGTGCAATATGTTTTTCGATACGACTTACCGTTTAGCCAATTAGGCTCCAACCGAAAAAAACATTAGAGTTGCGTCCACCATCATTAATTTTTTAAGGGGGTAACTATTTTTAATTTTTCGGATTTTCTAGTCGGTTTGGGTTAATTTTCGACCAAATGCAAAAACCCGCGAGTCTATAGATGGTCTAGAAGTACCCAAATATTTTGATTAGCGAGTCAGTGGGTTTTGTCACATATATTCTTAGTTAGCCTAATTTGTTTAGGTTATTTTTGCTTCTAAGCTAACTGAAGGTAACGGAAGCTGTATGTGATCTGAAGAACAAAAATATTTTATGTCTCCGATTTCAAAAATTCAAAGACAGAAATACGTTTCATACATCAGGGAACATTTTTGGTTCCGTATCTGTCTGTCGCTTAATTTTTGTGAACTAACACATCTTAAAAACTACTCATCCGATTTTAATGAAATTTGTATATGGTAGGTCTGAATTAGTTCATTGTTGGTCAATAAGTTTCAACCTTCTACGCTCATTTATTTTTCTTACACATGCACAGAAACATACATTTATTTACACCTAAAGCTTCAAAAGTACTAATCAAATTTGAATGAAACTTTTATAGCTTATCGAAAGTAACCCGCTGATAGCCCCAGATTTATTTGAACAATCTGCACTCTTTAACGTTTGCTAAATTCATACTTTAATTCATGTAAAAAATCAAAACAAATTAGTCAATTATGACTTGAATGAAAGTAGTAAAAGCAGAAAATCAATTAAGTACGTGATAAGATGCGAGGATGCTATCTGCCACACCACTTGCCAGTGACAGAATATTTTTATATATGTATAAATATTTTTTGTTTTATAAAATTGTTGATAACTTTGGTTCTACTCAATATTTGTAGATGGAACAAAGCTTATAACATTCGTAGCATGTTTGCGCTCACCTCTGAAGAAACATTAATCGATTTACTTTCGCCAAGTTTTGCACCTTTAAAGTCGGACTGGTAGCGACAGACACACATACATACATGCCTATATTTAATTTATAAAAATGCATACAAAAATTTATTTATAAAAATAAATTTCTAAGGTTAAAAATCAAGGTAGACGACAAATTTATAGCTTCCTCCAGTTTCAATATCCTAGGATATGAATTGGCTCATTGAACCGGTATAGTCGGGTTATCATTACTTGCTCATTCTTATTATGCAGATCCGATTAAACCTTTCATGAAAATAAATTTAATTTCTTATTATTCAATAGTTATAATTATTGTTGTTTAGTTTATTATTTCCGATATTGTTGTTAAGTTAGCTCAATGTTCATTATACTTCCACATATTGTAACGATAGCTCACTCTGTTACAACGAAAATTAATATGTTCAAACTCTACTATGAATTATTACCAGAATTACGTAAAAATGGACATTTTAATTTCAAACATTTATTTAAAAAAATACTAGCAAACATTTAACTCATTATTACATTAGAAAGAAACAAGGATAGTACATTACGCGTCTAGTGCGGAAAGTAGCATTTTGCATGCGAGTCTGGAGTTTGCACCCGAGCGATAGCGATAGTAAAACCACCACGAGCAATGCAAAATGCCGTTTTCCCACGAGTTGCGTACCGTACTTTATCTACGATTGTTGGATTTTAATAATAAATGCAGAAACAAATATTTAATTAATTTCCTGCATGTATATGTATAAGTTCGTATTTCTCTTTTGATAAAGATGACATTAATTCATTAGTTGTATTTTGTACCGAATTAATTATTTCGGGAGGAGTATTATTCTCCTCATTTTCGTCATAATGACATAAATCAATCATTGTTTTTCTCTAAAAACTCGATATAAACAGTTACTTTAATTAAAAAAACGTCAAATGTGTATTGTTAAATGTAAACGAACTCGCTAATCGTGCGTTAAGGTGAGGAATTCTTCTTTTATACCGCACTAGGGCGGAAAAAAGAGGAATTATGAAACGTGCATGCGCAATGAATAAAGGAACTTAAAGAATCACTTTCTACGCATCTAAACCTAAACAGAGATACAATGTTTATATTCCGTATCAATCATAGATAAATAGTTATTTATGCACCTAGGGAGTAAAGTAAGCCATTATTCCCTGAGCGAAAAAAGTTGGTTCTTGAGGCGAAGCCGAAGGAACCATGGTCCCTAAATCCCGAGGCGAAGCCGAGGGACTTAGACTCTTTATTATATAGTTTATGAATAACTCTAATTAGCTCCCGAGGCGCAGCCGAGGGAGATAATTATCGCGGGGGGAATAATGGCACTTTACTCACGAGGTACATAAAATATTTTATCTCCAATAGGAAGAAAATACACAGTTTCGTCCATAGCACAGTTTTTATTTATTATTTTAATAAATAACAATAATTATTAGCACTTTTAATAGCAGATATAAGAGATTCAATAATATTATAAACAAATAAGAATTGGAATTAAACTCAAATAGAAGGTTATTTAGATGCAGGTTATAATGTTGTAAACAAAGATAAACATGGTCAAAAAAGCGCAGTGCCGCCAACCTGATTTCAACAACTTCATTACATTAGCCATACATTTTCTACTATTTATGAAATAATTAAGTTGCAATCTTTACTTTTTTGCCCTACTTTATTTTTTCGTCCTACTTTTACTTTTTCTCCCTACTTTTTGAGTCAGGGATGAAAAGACCTGTTTTAGTCCCTCTAAACTAATTCAAAATCATAACTTTTTTCCCTACTGGAGATAAAATAATTTAAGGTAACTTAATTGTAGCCGCATAATATTTGTTAAGCGTAATTCTAAGGGAACGCAATTTCCCTGTTTCAGTATCTTCATATATGCGCATTGTAATTTGGTATTAATTAAATATTGAGAATTGGATAGCTTTACATGTATTAAAAGCCCAATCAAATAATTTGTAAATAGTAATTTTCTGTTGTTGGTCAGTTTAGTCGCAAACAAACAATAGTTATTTATGCACCTAGGGAGTAAAGTAAGCCATTATTCCCTGAGCGAAAAAGTTGGTTCTTGAGGCGAAGCCGAAGGAACCATGGTCCCTAAATCCCGAGGCGAAGCCGAGGGACTTAGACTCTTTAATATATAGTTTATGAATAACGCTAATTTGCTCCCGAGGCGCAGCCGAGGGAGATAATTATCGCGAGGGGAATAATGGCACTTTACTCACGAGGTACATACAATATTTTATCTCCAGTAGAAAAAAAGATTCAAATTTTCGTCCATTGCACAGTTTTTATTTAATATTTTAATAAATAACAATAATTATTAGCACTTTTAATAGCAAATATAAGAGATTCAATATTAAAAACAAATAAGAATTGGAATTAAACTCAAATAGAAGGTTATTTAGATGCAGGTTATAATGTTGTGAACAAAGATAAACATGGTCAAAAAAGCGCAGTGCCGCCAACCTGATTTCGACAACTTTATTACATTAGCCATACATTTTCTACTTTTTTGCCCTACTTTACTTTTTCGTCCTACTTTTACTTTTTCTCCCTACTTTTTGAGTTAGGGATGAAAAGACCTGTTTTAGTCCCTCTAAACTAATTCAAAATCATAACTTTTTATAAAAATATTTTGAATGCGTACTCAGATCTAACTTCAAGAAATTTATCATTTGATTTTAGTTTTAAATAAGAAGACACTACACTCGAAAATCTAAATACGTTTTTGCTTCTATCCCGTAAATACACAATGCCTGCTATCTACCAAGTGTTAAAGTTTTAGTGTCTCGGACTGATTTTAAAAAAAAAATTGCTTCCGAGCTTGCCGAAGGTGACAGAAGCTTTTGAAGAACGAATAATTTTCAGGTCACCGAATTTAAAAATTCCAAGACAGAAATCCGTTTCAGACATCAGGGGACATTTTTGGTTCCGTATTTGTCTGGCAGCCTGTTTGTCTGTCGGTCTATCTGTCGGTCTGTCGCTCAATATTTGCGAACCATCATATCTTAATAACTAATCGTCCGATTTTATTGAAATTTAGATGGTAGGTCATAATTAGCCCAATGTTAGTTCCACATAAATTTTAACCTTATTCGCCCATTTGTTTCTCTTACACATGCGCACAAACATACATTTATTTAAACCTATATCTTCAAAAATATACTTACCTGATTTTTATGAAATTTTGATGGTTCGTCAAAAGTAGCCCGCAGATTGCCCCAGGTTAATTTCAACCGTCTGCTTTCTTTAAATTTTGCTAAATTGATACTTTAATTAATGTAAACAATCAAAATAATATTGACCAATTTCAAAATCGAGGAAAAATTCGTCTTGTTTTTAGCTATAACGATTGAAAGTGTTGATTAAAACCCGGTTCTGTAAATTGCAAAGCTAATCTTTATATATATAAAAATGAATGTTTGTCAGTCTGTCTGTCTCTTATGCCTGCCTAAACCGTTCATCCGATTGCGATGAAACTTGCGATGGTTGGACGCATGCCCGGGAAGGTTTCTGAGTTAGTAAAAGGGGACGAGGTACGAGGTACAAATGTCAAAGTAATGAAAACCTTTAAAGATGCATATTGTTGAAAAGCTCTTTAAGAGTACTGTAATTGTTGTTAAGTACATTTTTCATTTAGAGGGGGGGGGGGGGGGGTGCTTAAAATAGAAAACAGGAAAAATATTTCTATAATCTATATCTATCATCCGATTACAATAAAACTTTGAGGAATGGTTGGACGCATGCCCGAGAAAGTTTCTGTGTTAGTAAAACTATGTTTAAATTTTTGGTACACATGAGTACGGGGTACAAATGTCAAAGTAATGAAAACCTTTAAAGATGCATATTGTTGAAAAGCTCTTTTAGAGTACTGTAATTGTTGTTAAGTACATTTTTGTCCTATTTTCATCTAAGAGGGGGTAAAATGGATAATACAATGTTGTATCCAAAATAATGTTTAATAATAAAAAATTAATGTTTCTTTATCTGCGTACGTTTCTTTTGCCAATATTGTTATATTGTACTAGACTATACTTCAAATTTTAATGTACATTTTTCATCTAAGGCAACATTATATAACTAAATAAACTATTCATGAGGTTTTTCAAATGTAGCAGCTATAAATTTGTTAAGTTATTAATGTTTATTAGGCGGTACGAAGTTCGCCGGGTCACCTAGTTTTGAATAAATGTTAAACTAAACATAATACAGTAACAGATGATGTTTTAACTACCAACCTTTACCATCTTTTAACATTTTTTTTTGTATGTGAACCACTTTTCTTTATTTTTTTAAAAAAATAATAGGTGATAATGATTATATATATATATACAGGGTGACTGGAGTTATATGTGAAAAAATGAAGTAGGTTGTTCTACGTCTCAGGGGCTACAAAAAACGCTATATAAACCATGGGTCAAATATTAACCGTTCTCCCATAAGTTCAAATTTTATGTTTTTTTTTGAGATTGCATGCCTTTGCTCATAAAAGCACTAATTGCTCCTAATGTATAAAAGCTAGAACAAAATTTTTGGTTTCGTTGTAAAGCTGACAAAATTTACTAAAAGGAGAGTGTAATTTTCATTTTAATTCTCTCAAATTACATGACAAAAAATGTATACAAATGTTATTTTTAAGAAAAAATAAATAAAAAAATTTTCTTTGAGGTTCCATAACTTAGAATAGAACCGAGATTAAACTGTTCGGACTTCAGGAAAAACTGCCTTATTTCCTAAATTTTCTATCAATATTAATATTAATACCTATTCTTAGGGCGGAATTTTTAGTAAACTTCGCTGAAAGTAAAACAAGAAACCTGTTTATTGTTGTTTTTGTTGAAATATTGGTGAGTATACTAAACCAGTCTTTTTTTTCAATATGTTTTTAATTATTTACTCACCTGCTAGTCAAAAATAGTAACAATAAACATGTTTCTTTTTTACTTTCAGCCAAGTTTACTAAACATTCCGCCCTATGAATAGGTATTAATATTAATATTGATCAATAATTTAGGAAATTAGGAAGTTTTTTCTGAAGTCCGAACAGTTTAATCTCGGTTCTATTTTAAGTTATGGAACCTCAAAGAAATTTTTTTTTTTATTTTTTCTTAAAAATAACATTTGTATACATTTTTTGTCATGTAATTTGAGAGGAATAAAATGAAAATTACACTTTCCTTATAGTAAATTTTGTCAGCTTTACAACGAAACCAAAAATTTTGTTCTAGCTTTTATACTTTTGGAGCAATTTGTGTTTTTATGAGCAAAGGCATGCGATCTTAAAAAAATCCTTAAATTTGAACTTATGGGAGATTGGTTAATATTTGACCCATGGTTTATATAGTGTTTTTTGTAGCCCCTGAGGCGTAGAACAACCCACTTCATTTTTTCACATATAACGCCAGTCACCCTGTATATATATTATATAAAAAACAAGTCTATACATAATACATCTTATAAATTTCTAAAATATGTAATATAATTTGAGAACTCTAATGTAAAATATCTAAAAAAAAAGAAGAAAATTTTTGGAACAACGAAAAGAATAAAACAAAGATCTTTAAATAAATAATAATAATTATGAGTTATTTTTTTACCGATTGTTTTTGTCGATTACTAGACAATTTTCAAATTTTATGATGTAATAATAATAACAATTTTCTATTACCTTTTTTTTATTTTAATTATATTTGTGGTAAAATATAAGTCATATATTATACTTATCTTAAACAGATTTGCAGGTTTTAATATAATAAATATTTATTTATTATTGTCATTGATTTTCTCTTTGGATTTGTTCCAAGAGAGATGGATGTATTGTAAACAAAATGACAAATCCGAGATGATGTAATAGTTATTTACGCATCAAGGGAGTAAAGTAAGTGATTGCACCCTGAGCGATGGAGTTCCATACCGTTCACTCCCGAGTCGGAGCCGAGGGATATAATTATCGCCAGGGTGCAAGTGATTTTTACTCCCAAAGTACGTACAAGATTTTACCTCTAGAAGGGTGAAAAAATATGGAAAGATTTTAATTTTAAATTATTTTATTCAACAAAAAATAAATATTTTACTACGTTTTTATTAGCTTGCTTTGTTGTTTGTTTGTTTGTCCAGTACAAATCTTGCAATCGATTTTTAACTAACATCCCGAGTAGCTAGACATTTGAAACTTTTAGAACAGCTCAGAACACGATGGCAATGCATTATTTTAATACTTGTAGCCCTATTTTAGCAGAATTTAATTCGTTTTCAGCAAATTTTGATTTATGGAAAGTTAGTTCAGAAAAAATCCGCAAGTTATTTTATTTGTTTTGACATATCCATATTTACAATCTTCACCATCCAGGTTTCAAATTTATGATTTATGACAGAAAATTTAAAAACGTACTACATAAAAAGTAGTTTTTATCTTGCAATTTTTATATTTATTTAAAACAAAACAAATTGTTGGCTATGATATTATCAATTCTCTACATAAATTTAATCACGTTAATTTTAAATTATAGATAGTATTTTGAATTTCAATGCCAAAATTTAATGGGAGTGGGAGAAATAGCAGGAAGCTGAGTCGTATATTGAATTGTATTGACAACTGATGTATTTACATATGGATTAGTTTATCTACATTTAGAAATTATTATTCCACTTTTAACTTGTCTGTTTGTTTTACTGATGAATCTCTATGGCAACCGTTGTGGAGGTTACATGACATGTGTGAAGATGACATTATAGATTTAGACATTAAACATGTGTATTAGCACCAACCTGCAATAATTTCTTTTATGTTTTTGATACCTCCACGAACTTTTTTAGCATGTGAAAGCCTGGATTTTGAGCTAACCTAACAGCACCTAAATTGTCTACCCAGAGTGAATGTGTTCCCTATAGACATTTTCTGCAGAAGATACTTCTTGTAGTAGTCTTCTTTGCCACACCAATCGATTCATTTGATACTTGTATTGTGCTATTCATTTGGTGCTGATGACTGAGACAGTGACTTCTGTTTTCTGCTTCCCCAAGTTATTGCTATTTGCTATTTGCTGCTCCTCCAAACTTTAAAATAAATCCAAATTCTGATTATCTTGTAACAGGATCAGTAGTAAAATTAGCTTCTGCAGGGCCCCCCGAAAGGCCATGGCGCAAATTCCCCCTCCCAAAAACTGCTTGTCAATAGGAATTTTTAAAAAATCCCCCCTATAATCTCCGAAAAATACCCCTAAATTGGATTCCCTCCCAAAAGTTCTCATGGCGCAACTTGCACCATCAAACCCCCCTATGGGCACCCCCTGAGCTGAGCATCAGAATTAATTTTCAAGACCTTCATTTGAATTGCTGCAACATAAATCAAATCATAGATATGTAGTTGTACTTTTAAGATATCTATATAAATACGTTTAATTTCCAAGCCAATGCATTTTTGCATGTATAAGATGTTTTAACAGCAAACGCTATATCTGGGCTGGTTGCTACACCTATGCATGAGATAACCAATTGCTTCGCGGTAAGGATTTGATTTTTTTCATGCTGTTACTTTCACCCTGAACAAATCCAAGTTCCTTTGGTGTACTTATGGGATTAGCTTCACTCATCCTAAATCTTGATATAACTTTCCAATTTATCGACTTCGTTTTAACATTATTTTTTTTTTTTTTACTTTTGTTTGTTCGACTTCCATTCCTAAATATTGTAGTACTGGTCCTGACGTGATCTGAGTCTCCCTCCTAAGATTATTAACTAATGTGACAACTGCTTCTTGTGATTCATCTGCAACTAGACCATCATCAAAATAATACTACAAAACTTTCAGGATTTTTTCATATATACAAACTAGGATCCGCAGTACTTTATCTTAAACCAGGATTTGTTAATCTTAATTTATAAATTAGGATAGAAAGGAATTATCAACAGCAATCCTACTTACATACATACATATATTTCTTTAATCTACTTAGAGAATGGAATAACATTAAAATGATTCTTCTCTAACCAGGTTGTCAATTATTTAACTTATCTTCGTAGATTATCTGTTTTAATAAAATTAAATGGTATTAAATGGTCGTTTTCAGTCCACACATAAGAATCAATTAGTCCTTTGAAGTAAAATCGGAATTTTCCAAATTAGTATTTATAGTCAGGGCCGTTTCTAGGTGTTTTGCCACCCTCGGGAGAATTACCCCCCCCCCCGAGCTTTCCGAAGGTAAGCTCGGAAGCAAAAATGCTGGTCCCATATAAGTTTCAACCTTCTGCGCCTATTTGTTGCTCTTCCACATGCGCACAAACATACATTTATTTACACCTATAGCTTTAAAAGTATTTATTCAATTTGAATGAAACTTTTATAGTATATTGAAAGTTACCTGCAGATAGCCCCAGATTAATATGAACCGCCTGCGCTCTTTAACTTTTGCTAAATTGATACTTTAATTCGTGTAAAAATTCATAACAATTTTGACAGATTAAAAAAATAATCCTACCGCGGGGTTCCGCAAGCCGAGCGAATTTCCATTGAAAATTTGAAGTTCAAAATGTTGTGCAGTTTAAACTTCCTTCATAACTACTACCATTGTGTGTGTTATTTTAAGTTAAGATTATTTAAAAGAATTATTTTAGTTGGATTAGGGTTTTTAGAATATTGCTGAGTTAAACATAATCGTAGTAGTTTAAAAGAAGTTTAAACTGCACAACATTGAACTACAAATTTCCAATGGAAATTCGCTCGGCTTGCGGAACCCCGCGGTAGGATTATTTTTAATCTTTACTTTCTCATCAGGAGGGGTTAGTGACGTCATAAATATCCCATTTTCAATAGGGATCCTGATCTCAACGAGCTTGATTTTTTGGTCCAAGTTTCATTTTGATACGTCAATTCGTTCGAGAGCTATCGTGCTTACACGAAATCCGCAAGAAATTCTTATTATTATTATTATTATTAATATTAAATTATTATTCGAATCGCTATGGTAACTCATGATTTTGATTCAGGACCCCAAAAAACATAAGAAGCGATACCTCACTTGATTTTTTGTATTTTTTTTAATCTTTGCTGAATCTTCAAGAGGGGTTAATGACGTCATAAATATCCCATTTTAAAAAGGGATCCTCATATCAACAAGCTTGATTTTTTGGTGCAAGTTTCATTTTGATACGTCAATTTGTTCGAGAGCTATCGTGCTTACAAGAAATCCGCTAGAAATACATATACCTATATATATACATATATATATATATATATATTACACAATGTGCGAGAGACACCAAGGGATGTGCCACGCAAGCGTGACACATAGGAACTGTTCCAACATCAGACATAAGGTCATTAAGATGTTGGCTCGGCATTACACTATGTCCTGCATCGTTTCGTCGCGTCCGACTCATCAGGGGCCCGACGATGCCCGAACAACTCTGGACCTATACTAGATCAAGCACATCCCTTGGTGTCTCTCGCACATTGTGTAGCCTATTGCAGTGTGCAAAAACACGGTATTACTCTGCTGATATGTTTTGCCAGCCAAGCAAGAATGGCGGTATGAGAGCACGCTCGTCTCTGATAAGTCCTATATCTGATCTTCTTGATCTAGTATAGGTCCAGAGTTGGGTGGGCATCGTCGGGCCCCTGATGAGTCGGACGCGACGAAATTATGCAGGACATAACGTAATGCCGAGCCAACATCTTAATGACGTTATGTCTGATGTTGAAACAGTTCCTGTGGCACATCCCTTGGTGTCGCTCACACATTGTGTAGCCTATTGCAGTGTGCAAAAACACGGTATTACTCTGCTGATATATATATATATATATATATATATATATATATATATATATATATATATATATATATATATATATATATATATATATATATATATATATATATATATATATATATATATATATATATATATACTTATATATATATATATAGTTTTGTAAAACCCATTCTTTCGTGATCAGGGACCCATGAAACGTATTTTGGCCACAGTCCCGGCTCCTACTCCCGCCATGCCAGTGGCTCCATTAGCGAATTTTTTCCCTTGGAAATTCGCTAAAATGGGGGAAACAATTAAACTAATTAGACAATAATGGCTTGTAAAAGCATGAAATCAATAAAGTACGTGAATAGGATGCGAGGAAGCTATTTGTCACACCAATTGGCTGTCTATTTTTAAATCTTTCAAAATTGTTTTGATTCTTTACATGAATTAAAGTATAAATTTAACAATATTTAAAGAGCGCAGACGGTTGAAATTAATCTGGGGCTCTCTGCGGGGCTACTTTCGACAAACCATCCAAATTTCATAAAAATGAAATGAGCACATTTGAAGTTATAGGTGTAAATAAATGTATGTTTGTACCCATGTGGAAGAGAAACAAATGGACGCAGAAGGTTGAAACTCATATGGAATGAACAATGGGCTAATTATGATCTACCATCCAAATTTCATTAAAGTCTGACGAATAGTTTTTAAGATCTGTTGGTTTGCAAATATTAAGTGACAGACCTACGCAGAAACGGAACCAAAAATGTTCCCTCATATATAAAACAAATTATTATTTATCGTTCAATTTTTTTTTATCTCTGTCTTGGAATTTTTGAAACCGGAGACATAAAATATTTTCGTTCTTCAAAACGATCACATAGCTCCCGTTACCTTCGGTAATCTCGGAAGCAAAAGTTGCTTTTTGATCATCTAAATCTAAACAACTAGTCTAAAAATGTTATTGGATAGAGGTTTCTAGTTTTTTTCTAGCTAGAAAGTTTCATTAGAGGTTTTAGTGGAGTGGCTTCTTTTTTTTATTCCTAACCATAATATATCTAAGTTAGTTGTTCCGACCTTGTTTCGACCGAATTTTCAAGTTAATAACACTTAAAAGTAATAATTAAGTTAACTGCCAAACTAAAAATAAAGAAACAGATTTACACAATTTAAATTGGTCATTTTCTATTCTCTAAAAAAAATTCTTTCGTGTTTTTTCCTTTTGTATTCCTTTAACTCAAGAATTCATTTAACATTTAATGATGACATGAAAATTCTTACACCTAAAAAAGAAATTCTATGGAGGTGGAGGAAGGTATTAAATTTATTTTCCTGAAACGAACCGTTAAACTTACTGACCGCAGTTGGTTATCCTCGAATTGCCCTTTAAATAATTTAAATTAGTAAGGAGATCTATCTCCCCATTTTATTATTTTCTTCTATCTATTCCGCTAGGATATTATTGCTTCCGAGCTTACTGAAGGTAACGGAAGCATTGAGTTCACTTTTGAGGACGAATGCATTTTATGTCTCCGATTTTAAAAACTCAAGACAGAAATCTGTTTCAGACATCGAGGAACATTTTTGGTCTCGTGTCTGTCAGTCTGTCGGTCTTTGTGGCCGCAAATCCTTCTGTGTGTCTGATACGTGTAACTATAACTTGAGTAAAAGTGGACCGATTTTTATAAAATTTGGTATGCATGTTCATTTTACCAATGCCCAGGACGAGTTCGTTGGACAACGTTGTCAACGTTATCCGCCCAAACGTGTAACTACGCGTAAACGCGATCTTCAAATTAAAATTGGAATTTTAGGTCGGGAAAAAAATCTTATTTTATCTATTCAATAAGACAAACATTTTTTACTTTTCCTCACTACCTATAGTAGAAAAAGCATTGTTTTCACCAAAAAAAATTGTTATCGAGATTTCTACGGAATTATCCGTTTTGGGTGTTTTTAAGACCTCCTGATTGGTTTTCAGCATGACATCTGTATGTATGTGTGTATGTGTGTGTGTTATCATCGTAGCGCCCAAGGTATTTAACCTAGAGAGTTGAAACTTGGCAGAAAAATCATTCCTTACCTGTAGTGATGCCGCCCGGAAAATCAACTTTTTCCGCCATCTTGAACCCAGTTTGCTAAGTCAGCAAAAATTTTAAAAAATCGTAATAAATCGAAAATGGTCCTGATCGAGTTGAAATTTGGCACGAATGTACCTCTCTGTATGACAAATAAGCCCACCAAATGTAATTTTGAAGTTATCAATTTTTGAATTTTTAAACTTTAATGGTTAATAATACCAAACGTATAAATAGGTTTTTAACATATAGTATATCGTTGGAACCGGAAACAATTAAGGGAACAAATATAAAAAAACCAATGAAATTCCAATGATTAGTTTAAAAGTTATAAGCGAATATAATTATTTATTAGTGCGATAATTTTGATGACGTCAAAGTTTGTTTACATCTATCAAAATACCGCCAAACTTCAAATAATTAAATAAAATATAGGTATTAAAAATAAGGTTTCTTTTTAAGAATGATAATAAATCAGTTAGTTCAGAACGGTCACCCATCCAAGTACTGACCACGTCCAATGCTGCGAAGCAGCAGGAGAGGCCACTTTAGTGGCCTCTGAAGTGAGGAAAAGTTTCGAGGTACCCCGTACCCGAGTTTTTCTATTTATTTTACATACCTGCATCAACATTATTTAAAATAATTTTGATATAATATAGGTAGGTAACAGTAAAGTAATTTAGAAATAATGTTAATATAAAAATAAAGTACATGATAGGATGCGAGGAAGCTATGTGCCACACAAATTGACAGTCTATTTTTCTATGCAAGTGGACAAATATTTGATAAATTTGGAAAAATCGAAAAATTTTCCAAAAGGTATTGGAAAATATCGATTTTTTATTTTTTAAACTTTTTAAAGCTAAATTATTGTCATTCTATTTCGTCGATTGAGTTGAAATTCACACCAATTATTATACCTTTCTATATAAGATAAATATTTCCTCCATATTTTAATATCTGCTCTAATAATTATTTGGTGAGGAAAAATTCCGATATCTGATTTTTTTAAATTATTTAAATGGGTAAAATTACACCATTGTACTTATTGTATTGTATTTATTGTACTACATACTACTATGTATAAACAAAAATCGGTCCGAGACAACTCAGACAATCTTTCTCATATACGAGTTCATAATTACTTAGCCCAATATTTTCCATTTATTATTTTTTGTATGTGCATTTAATTATTATTAAACATTTCATCAAAATGTATCATAAAAATAACTTCACCTCGGCAGGGAATCGAACCCGGGCTCTCTCCGTCCGCGTTTAAAGCTATTTTATCAGGATCTAGATTTTTCCCGGGAAAAAGGCTTATATTGTTAGATTCGTATTTAAATGGACTACATTTTAGAATTTTTTAATCAAAATCGTCGGAACCGTTTTCGAGAAATAATTTTTTTTCACGTTTTTTCAGAGTTTTTGGGGAGTAGCGCCCCCTAATTCGAAGCTAAAATTAATTTCTCGATTTCGCCTTGGGGTATGATTTTTCTGAAAATGCATGCCTAATTTCGTCAAAATCGGCCCAGTAGTTTAGGCTCCATGCGTCTGCACAGACGACAGACAGACAGACATTTTTTAAAAAACCACTTTTTTGGACTCAGGGGACCTCAAAATGTGTAAATCCATCAAAATCTCAAAATCGAATTTTCGCGCCATCACAATACTTTCTCTTTATATGAGAAAGTAAAAATTATGTTGATTTCAAAGGTGTATTATTCACGTCATTTAGTAAGGTACTTTTTTCTCCAGTCAATTAACTTATTTTTTTAGAATATTGCTCATCCCATATTGGTTTAAAACGGAATAACGTGAAACATTATGCTGTGAGCAATTCTTCTTAATCATTACTGGCTTAAGATAAGGTATTACAATGTAATTAAGTATTACACTTAAATAGCATTTAAAGACAACGATAGTACAAGAGTAGATTATTTAGTACCACAACTCTTAACTTTAACAATGTTAATGGTCGATATTACAATGTAAACATGTATTCTTTCTTTCAAACATGTAGCATTTTAAAGCAATAAGTAGCTCCTTTAGTGCCACAAATCTAAATGTTGATGTCGATATTACAATGTAATTAAGTATTCCACATTTCACCTTAAGACAATGAGTAGGTTGTTTAGTACGACAAATCTAAAATTGCAGCAATGTAAACAAGACTTTCTTTAATTACCTCTTTAGTGCCACAAATCAATATTTTTAGAATTTTTATGGTTGATTTTTGGCATTTTTATGGTTACAATGTAAATAAGAATTCCACATTTCAAATAGTATCTTAAGACAATAAGTAGATTATTTAGTAAGACAAATCTAATCTTTTAGCAATGTAAACAAGTGTTTCTCTAATAACCCTTCCACAAATATTTTTTTTTAGCATTTTTATGGTCGAAATTACAATGTAAATAAGAATTCCACATTTCAAATATTATTTTTATGGTCGAAATTACAATGTAAATAAGAATTCCACATTTCAAATATTATTTTTATGGTCGAAATTACAATGTAAATAAGAATTCCACATTTCAAATATTATTTTTATGGTCGAAATTACAATGTAAATAAGAATTCCACAATTCAAATATTATTTTAAGACAATGAGTAGATTATTTAGTGTGCCAAATTCTTCTTCAAATTATGGTCTAAATTACAACGGAAATAAGAATTCCACATTTCAAATATATAATCTTAAGGCAATGAGTAGATTATTTAGTGCTCCATATCAGAATTTCATGTTTTAAATAGTGTATTAAGACAATAAATTGTTCATTTTGTGCCATATTCTAAATTTCAGCAATGTTTATACAAATTTAATTTTCTAATGGCAATTTGAAGTATTATTTTAGAGGGGCACTTTTAACTTTTAGCAATGTGTTTTGTTTGATGCTACAGTAAAATTTACCATTTAGTTGTCTGATTTATTAGCAAGCTACGACAGTTGAACCTTGTCTTGTAAGGGAATAAATTTATATTTAAATAATATTTCATACTATGTAAATAATTAATTCAAGTAGTAATAAAAGAAATTTAATTAATCTTTGAACCGTGTTTATGGTCGATATTACAGTGTAATTACGCATTCAACCCTTACGTAGCACGAATTCA
This sequence comes from Gerris lacustris, assembly GCA_951217055.1. Taxonomy (NCBI): domain Eukaryota; kingdom Metazoa; phylum Arthropoda; class Insecta; order Hemiptera; family Gerridae; genus Gerris; species Gerris lacustris. The sequence goes on along the minus strand of OX578277.1, from coordinate 17,898,218 downwards.
CCCTTATTTTTAAGTTATAAGCATAGCGTGCTAGGACTGTAGCCGTAAACATATGAGTTTCTCCCCACCACTCACTAACGCATGAAGCCTCCCACCAACACCCATCTATATATATAATGATCTCTAGTGAGTCCGGCCAGCCGAGTATAGTCTTACAGACCCTACACAACGCGATTCTACCCTTACTACCTTAAACTGTACTTAACCGGTGTTTTACGTATTTTTATAAAAGAAAAAAAAATTATAATTCGTTTTAATTATCGTAATTATTATTTAAATTTATAATATTATTTTATTAGCAGTATTATCAAAGCATCCACAATTGACAAGGTAAATTATGATTTTTTTAATTACATGATACATCATTATAATATTATTATTATTTTAACTAATAAAGAGTTAATAAATAATATTTTTTATTAATAAATATTATATTTGTTAACAATTATATAGTTGATAAAACTAATAGCGATTGTTGGTATTCTAAAAATTTGATTTTTTTCGTGTTTACAAAAAAAAGTATTATTTTAAAGTTGATATATATATAAATATATATTTGTTTAGTTCATATTATGATTACATTCAATTCAATTTTTTTTTTAAGAATAAGTGATTGATTTAGGTACATATTTATTTTATTTGAAAAGTGATTTTTATATTAATATTTATTTATAATATAGTTTATAAGGTGGCTTAATACATTTATTTTTAGATATATATAGGAGTCTATCACTGTTTGCCAATCATTAGTTTATGACAGTTTTATCTTTTCCTTTTTTTAATCTATTATCAAAATGTTTCTAATTTCTATTTCACTTTAATTTGATATGAATGACCTTAATATAGTTCTATTAGCAAATTGATAACCTCGCATTATAACACGTTTTTATTTGTTTTTCAGTGAATATAATAATTTTTACAAAAAAAAAAAAGAGCAGAATTGGATTTATTTCAAATTAATAAAACTTTCTTTAATATATCAGCCGATCATCGAAAATGTTCGCATGTAACAATTTAATGATAATATATATTAATTATAAATAATGACTATACATTTTTCATTGATGAAAAATTTAAAAATAACTAATACATATTTTAATTTTTTTCTACTTTAAACTAATTAATTCAGTAATATATATATTATATATATATATATATATATATATATATATATATATATATATATATATATATATATATATATATGATGATCACAAATACTCCAATAGGTTGAGTGGCTGATTTATTTTATAATAAATAGTTCTATAAATTCTTATATATTTAGTTCAAAATCAATATGTATTATAATTTTTTTTATGTTTTTATAATTTATGCACATTGTTTAACTCCTGTTTAATATCATTTTGTCCGGCACCTAAAATAAAATAAAAAATACTATGATAAAAACAAAAATAATAATATATCATATATATTAAATATAAATACTTATTAATTTATTTATGAGTATAAATAAATTTATGTGTAGTACAATTATAATTTACGCCATATAATTTCGTATTAACTAGCTCCTATATTGTAAATTTTTCTTAATTTATAATTTTATTTAACTAAAAAAATGTATTTTATTATATAATAATTTATATTTTAAATTCAAAGTTAAAATTTGATCTATTTTCATTCATTTTACTCGTATCCTATAAAAAATACTTTACGTTATACATATATGTAAAGAGTCATTCATTCATAAATTTGTATTCCATTCATAATTAACACGAATGAAATCAATGAATCCGGTCATAATATACAACAAAAATTAGATTAATAAAAATAATATAATAAGTGTTTAATTGATTCATAAATGCAAATATAACAATGAGCTCTAATGAAAATATATATATAATAACTATTTTATGTTGTATTATAATATAATAACAAAACTAATTAATATTCATATACAGTGTTAAATATGTTAGTAACTCTAAGATTAAAGCATCTTAAATTTAATAGATAGTAATAAAAACGGCATACCTATGTAGTATTCATAAAAACAATTTTTAATATGACCATTGACCATGTTATATCAATTATTACTTTTTTACATATAAATATAAATATGTTGTGGTATTTAAATACAATTATATGTTATATTGAATATTTTATCTGAATGCTTAATTGACATAAGTAAGGAGATGCTTAAATTACGTGTCACGTGTCACTACAGCTTTTATGTTTACTCATGCAGTATTAATTATTCACTGTAAACAAATAAATTTACAATTATTGAATGAAGTCAACAAATTTATAATACATTCGTAAATATATTCGTATATCTGTCAAATTGGTATAGTTTATGAGTAATGAATGACAAGACAGATTAAAACAATCAATTATTCTAGCTGAAATATGATACAGACCGGTTTTGTTTAGCTTACTATACAAGTTCTTAAGACTTTAAAAGTGGTAATTTAAAAAAAAAATGAAAACAACTTAAGTACTTCCATTGTCAGTCATCCACATTTAAAGGATTATATAGATTATCATTCTTAGAAGATCGTAATATTATAATTTTTATTTGGTCATCCCTTTTAAATGATGGTCCATTATCATCGTCAGTCAGTGAGTTCACTGATGAGTTAGTTTGATTGTCATTTTTATTTGGTGAGTTTACTGATGAATTATAGTTTGTCATTTTTATTTGGTGAGTTCACTGATGAATTATTGTTTGATTGTTATCTTTAATTTATGAAATTTCACTAGTCACTGATTAACTAGATTACCTGATGACTTTGTTTGATTGGCATCTTTAGTTGGTGTGTTCACTGATGATTTTGTTTGATTGTCATCTTTAGTTGGTTTGTTCACTGATGATTTTGTTTGATTGTCATCTTTAGTTTGTGTTTTCACTGATGAATTAGTTGAATCTTTAATTGATAAACTTGCAACTAATCTGGGATGTGTTAAATTAAAGATGTTGTCAGATTAAAACCGCTGTCTCAACTCCTTACATTGAGTCTTTCTTTTCTATATTCCTACTTCTTCTTAATGACCCTGAAAATTACCTCTTAGTGCCCTAAAAGCCGTAGTAAATCTGATAATATGTGTGTTACCTTATGAAAATTAGCACTTATAATATTGTATATCGTTAGAAATTATACCTATAATATTGTTAAGTCAAATTGTAATTTCTAGGTACGTCTTTGCTATGATGTTGCTTTTTCCAGTCATTTGTCTGTAGTGGTGTGTTTCCTTTATTAAGTTATTATGACAACTTTTTGTTTTCCAAAAAAATCAATTTTTAACTTTGTACCAACCCAGTAGAAACTACAACATAAGTATAACAGCCATTAAGCTCGTTGCCACGGGCTTAATGGCTGTTATTGTTATACTTATGTTGTAGTTTCTACTGGGTTGGTACAAAGTTAAAAATTGATTTTTTTGGAAAACAAAAAGTTGTCATAATAACTTAATAAAGGAAACACACCACTATATATTTAGAAGAAAAAGTAAAATGAAGTAAATAATTTTAGATAAGTTATTATATCTATTTAGATAAGTTATATCTATTTGAAGACCAACAAATCAAAACAATAAATTATTTTTATTGGAATAAATGTAGTTATCTGCTTAGCAATAACAAATCATTTAGAATTGAGTCGTCACCGTCAGGAGACTACTCGAATATAGAAATGATAGCAGGCTTGGTGATGTCCCTCAAAGTACGAAATATAGCTGATTAAATCTAATAATTTTTAACATTTTTTTGACCTATCAATTAAGGGAGTACTATCTAGTTCGTAACCAATAGAAGTTAGAAGATAATCCCATTAAGTAGTTGGGTAAAGTGATATCCCATTTTTTAAGATTCAGGTCATTTTTATCCTTAGCCAATAGTTATTTATGCACCTAGGGAGTTAAGTAAGCCATTAAACCCTGAGCGAATAAGGTTATAAGGCGAAGCCGAGGCAACCATGGTCCCCAAATTCCGAGGCGGAGCTGAGGGAATTAGACTTTTTAATTCCCGAGGCGTAGCCGAGGAAATAATTAGGGAGATAATTATCGCGAGGGGAATTACAGCACTTTACTCCCGAGTTATATACAATATTTTATCTCCAGTAGGGAGAAAACGTATCTCCATCCATTGCACTGGTTTTATTTATTATTTTAATAAATATCAATAATTGTTAGCACTTTTACTAGCAGATATAAGAGATTCAATATTAAAAACAAATAAGAATTGCAATTAAACTTAAATAGAAGGTTATTTAGATGCAGGTTTAAACAATGATAAGAGCAAATTACAAATAAGGTCGAAAAAGTAGTGTCGCCAACTTGATTTCAAAAACTTCACTATATTAGCCATTCATTCTCTACTATTTATAAAATAATTAAGTTGGCAATCTTTCTTTTTTTTCCCCTACTTTTACTTATTCTCCCTACTTTTTGAGTTCAGGGAAGAAAAGACTTACTTTAGTCCCTCTAACCTAATCCAAAATCATAACTTTTTCTTCCTACTAGAAATAAAATTATTTTTAAAAGAACTACATTATTTTTACGAATATCAATGAAATGTGAACTATCCAAAACACAGCAATTAACGTAACTAACTTTTAATTTCTAAAATAAATGTTGAATCTTAAAGAACAATTTCAATCTACTGTTGTATTTATCAGAATATAAAAAAAGTATTTACCAATTACATAAACTAACTCATTTAAATTAAAATAATATTGCAGTTAATATCGTCTGTTTTTTTTTTCTCTAAACGTTTTTGTATTCATAAGAAAGAAAAATAATTGGTGTTAATGATAGTGATAAAATATCTATATAAATTATTTCATTTATGTAACAGTAATATGAATATACTATTTATAATTCGAGTTTGTTGATAATTTATTCGTTGTTTTAATTTAAAGAGAGTTAGCCTCGAGTTGCTAAATGGATTCAATTTTTATATTACTGCCGAAAACTAGGTCAAGTAAAGATGTTTGTGAATATATACCCATTAAAGAATTCAAATAATGGCCCATTAGATTTATATTTATCCTCAGCCAAAATTATTAAAAGTAAAAATGTATTTATTTTTTAAAAAAAAAGAAGAACTATACCTACATATTGGTATTATTTTGGTCGCTAATAGTGAAATTAGAACTTTCCACTTTATAGCAATTATAAAAACTAATTTATAACCACTAAAATAATTGCTGTATCTTAAAAAAACAAGTACGTTTGAATCCATAAATAAGGTTGATTACCTGAAATAAGTAATGTACATTATAAATTTTGTAATTTTCCATCGACGAATATAGTAAAGCAAATAAGTTATTCACGATTTAAGTGAATTACTATATATGTATATATTTCAATATATAAATAAATAATCAAATAATGACTCGTTTGAATCAATAAATAAGGTTGTTTACCTGAAATAAATAATATACATTATAAATTTTGTATTTTTCCATCGACGAATATACATAGTAAAGCAATTACGTTATTTTCGACTTTAAGTGAATTACTTTATATATATATATATATATATATATATATATATATATATATATATATATATATATATTTCAATAAATCAATAAATAATCAAATAATGACTCGTTTGAATCAATAAATAAGGTTGTTTACCTGAAATAAATAATATACATTATAAATTTTGTATTTTTCCATCGAAGAATATACATAGTAAAGCAATTACGTTATTTTCGACTTAAAGTGAATTACTTTATATATATATATATATATATATATATATATATATATATATATATATATATATATATATATATATATATATATATATATATATATATATATATATATAATATACTATATACCTTATAAAAATAAAACAATAAAATAAAGTAATTATTTATTCTACATAAATAAGATTAGATAGCCTTATCTTTTTTCAGTAAATTGTTAATTGTGCGAAGTTATTTATGTATTTATTGTTAGGATGTAGGTTACAATACGTATCAAAAAATATATATTAATAGAATATGTCATTTATCACTTTAATATTTATCAGAGCCTTTGTATTTGTGTTGCGTTTTGTATTTTTAATCTCCGTGAGTGTCATTTTATAAATAGAAGTACAGTTGGGACAGATTGGGTGTTAAGAAGATCTGTGAGTTACAATATTTTACAATTCAGTTGTGTTTTTTAGAGGACTAACGAAACAGACTCGGATGTGTTAAACAGACGGCATAATTAAAATGTTAATGATAACGCTAAACCGATTAGGTTTGTTTGTTTAAATGAAAATTAAACAAAACATATTTGTGTTTACTTTGAAAAAAAAATAAACAACACGTGACCTTAAAATAAAAGTAAAAAATATTTAAAGTTACAGTCTATCTTGTGTTTGAAGCTGCGTTACATACATACAAATAATTCGTGATTAGCTCTGACTACTGCATTTTTAAATTATATTTTATAGTTTGTGGAGTTGTGTTTTTAAATGAAGTTTTCTATCTTACAGTGTTTTTCATATTAATTTCTTACATTGTGTTTATAATCTTCTTTAGATAGCTTTAAAATGTTTTATGAAATATGGAACTATTTTAAAGAGGTAAAAATATATTATGTTGCTTATTTTTAACTTTAAAATAAATATTTAGTGTAAATTAACTACAATTGATGATTTTTATAAGTGAACACCAAGATCTTCAATAATAATAATTATATATGATAGTCTCAAGATAGTATACATTCAATCATAATAATTATATATGATAGTCTTAAGTATTACTTAAATATTTTTGGATTTTGTCTTAAATACTTAATAATAGTCTAAATAAACTTATTAAATGGCAAATTAACGACAAGAAAAATAATTTCAAAGAATGGTCTCTACATGAAAGAAAGCTCGATGATAATTACAATTGTGTAGTGAAAGAAATAGAGTTGTTTGTACAAAGCCTATACTAATTTTACAAACAATTTGACAATCGTACAAATAATTTGACAATTGTGCCAACAATATGACATTTATACAAACTCAGAAAGCAATTTATAACGAAATTCAGTCAGTTTTAATGCTGTCAATTTTTTTTTTTTTTTTTTTTTTTTGACTGGCCTAAGCTCACCCGCTCATAAACTTATTATTTCAGCATCAGTTATTGTCCTTTTAGTCAGTTCTTGACTGTGTATTTTATGGTACGTAATACATTTATGGAAGTATTAGTTACGACTCGTCTAATATAGGGCACTTCTTTAGCTTGTTACTCCCCTTATAAAAAAGACAGAGGGCAGTAAAAATCTAAAGAAGGTGTACGGAATGTTCTTCTTGACTATTACTCCCATTATAAAAACAGAAGTGTGATATTCCTTTGTCCCAAAGTATATTGTGCTATGCATCCCTTTGTCTTGATAGTTATTTAGTCAAATTCATTTATATTCTAAAAAACATAGGGGAGTAACAATCTAAAGAAGTACCTGATATAGTTATATGAAATCAAATTCTTTTAATTTACGATAATATCTAATGAATCTAACTTTTTCACTACATATGTTTTGTTATTTCTTCTGACTTTTTTTACACTTAAACTTAATTTTAATATTAATAGGTCTATTAAATACAAATATTTTCCAGATCATTTTACAATGAATTAATTTTTTTTAAATGCCTGTATTAATTTTATTCTACCAAAATTTTACTATGTATCATAAACGAGTGATAAAGAAAGAGTGACAGGGAATTTATTGAGAATACCATAAACATAATAAATAATAACCTATTCTTAATCTACTTTCTTTCACTATCTACTATCTTTCACGCTAGTATAATATCATTTATAAAATCGAGTAGTGTCCCGACAGCGACGATTCACCTCGAAATTATTTGTTATTGCTAAGCTGAGTCAACCACATTTATTCCAATAAAAAGAAATGTTTGCTTTGATTTGTTGGTCTTCAAATAGATATAATAACCTATCTAAATAGATATCTAAATTAATTTACTATATTTTATCTACGATTGATACGAAATATAAACATTATATCTCTGTTTAAATGCGTAGAAAGTGATTATTTACGTACTTGTATTCATTGCGCATGCGCGTCTCATAGTTCTGAAGAATTCCTCTTCTTTACCACGCTAGCGCGGTAAAGAAGAGGAATTCTTCAGCTTTACGCACGATTAGCGAGTTTGTTTACATTTAACAAAACTAATTTGCTATTCTTTTATTAAAGTAACTGTTTAATCGAGTTTTTAGTTATAAACAATGAATAAATTAAGTGGCTTTGACGAAAATGTAGAGAATAATACTCCTCCAGAAATAATTAATTCGGCAAAAAATACAACTCAAGATTAATGCCATCTTTATCAAGAGAAGAGATACGAACTTACATACAGCAAGTTTATTTTTTTCTGTATCTATTATTTAATCTAACAATCGTAGATAAAGTACGGTACGCAACTCGTGCGAAAACGGTATTTTGCATTGCTCGTGTGGTTCTACTACCCTCGCTGTCGCTCGGGTGCAAACTCCTCACTCGCATGCAAAATGCTACTTTCCGCACTCGACGCGTAATGTACTATTACTTCTTTATTCTAAATATAAAATTAAACCCGTGGCCACAGGCTTATTGGCTCTTATGATAAATTAAAGTAATTTATTTATGTAAATTATTTCAATGCCCTAAGTTACAGCTTTACAAACTAAATTTACTTGCTTTGCCTCTAGTAATGAACAAACATTACGAATAGGTTATTCTATACTAAAAATGTAATGAGAACATTAAACCATAAGGAAGAATAATGAGTTTTGTACACACAAAATACTGCACCTCGAAATAGGAACTGGACGAAAGTAAATGGATAGGGACCGTTATATCAGTGTATTACATTGAGAAAAAAAAATATTAATAAAAACGAGGTAGTGGTTGTGTTTAAATCAGCTGGAAATCTCCGGCTAAAGTTCCTATCTTAGGGTATTTAAGAGGGGTTTTGTTTCCTGGACTGTTCGATTCAGATACTGTCAAGGTCTTGAGGGGATTAACCATAAGCATATCCCGTGTTGTAGGAGGCTTTACATTACGGGAACTTACCACTGTACCGGCTTCCTACTATCACTTTATCTGTGCGTGCCAATATACTCACCAGAAACAACCTCATACTGTCAATAAGTCCTGGATTTACTTCTCTTTATTTAGACGTGAATGATAGCTTGTCAAAGAAAAAATTAAATATCAATGCTAGATATAATACTTCAATTCTAGAAATATTCTATTTAATGTTTCTCTATTCACTTTTTAAGTATCGATAGATAACTGTATAATTTAAGTAACATTCACAAGTTAAATCTAGAGTGTATAAATCTAGGTTATACTACCTTGTACTTTTCATTTATAGGTTAGAATTTTGCTGCCGAGCTCACTATAAGGAACGGGAGATATGTGATCGTTCTGAAGAACAAAAAAATATATCAAAAATTCCAAGATAGAAATCCATTTCGGGCATCAGTGAACATTTTTGGTTCCGTGTCTGTCTGTCGCTCAATTTTTGCGAACCAACATATCTTAAAAACTACTTGTCCCTATATCTTCAAAAGTACTCATCTGTTTATCTTGAAATTTAGATGGTTTGTCACACGTAGCCCGCAGATAGCCCAAAATTAATTTCAACCGTCAGAGCTCTCTAAATTTTGCTAAATTAATAATTAAATTAAGGTTAAAAAACAGTGGCGTATCCAGCGGCTAGGTCTGGAGGGGGCACATTCAGTCAGTTTAGATTTGGGGGGGGGGGGGGGGGGGGGGGGTATTCGTAGTGGTAACAAGAAAAGGGAACTACTTATTCAACAAAGCAGCTGCCCCCCCCCCCCCCCCCCCAAAAAAAAAAATGAATGTACTACTAATAAACAAACAACATCTCCGCGCCCAAGTAACAACTGTTTTAGAACGTATTCGTTAGAAAATGTGTATGCTGATATGCTTACTGCAGTACAATATCTTACTGTAAGTCATGGGCATCGTCTACAGTTAATTATTGGGTGGGGTATTTATGGTGGGGGGTCCGGTAAAATTTTGAAAATATGACCTCTTAAAACAGCGCTTTTATGCATTTCTGAGGTAAAATTAATATGAGGTGACTGTAAAAAATATGTATTAAAAAAAAAATACGGTGGCTTTTTGTTCTTTTAACTCTATTGGGTCCGGGGGGGGGGGGGGGCACGTGCTCCTCCGGATACGTCACTGGTAAAAAATTCAAACAATTTTGATAAATCTTCATCTAAATCTCGAACTTTTATTTCCAGTTCACTAAAATATCCTCAAAAGTGAGATGTCATACAGAATATTATTACTACGATAATTCTTGTTCATGCAATAAGGACTGAAATGCATTATTATTATGCCGAAACAGCAGAAATTTTCAGTATTAATATTTACTTTTTGTCTGATTCTCGCTGTCCACATTCTCTAATGATTCATTGTAAGTAAAGAAATGGTATTGGATAATTTTAAAGAACATCTTTTAATGGCTCCAAATTCAAAAATTATTTCTCAAAAATTCATGGAACATTTCTTCGCGTCTGTCAAACCACTTATATCTTAAAAACTACACGTTTAATTTGAATTAAATTTAGATGGTAGGTCATATTTAGCGTTTATCCTACTGTTGATCTCAATATTAGTTAAGGAGTAATTGTTTCTTTATTTTAGACTGGGAACCTTATGCGATTTGGAAAAGAAAAAATAAAAAAATTATATAATATTTCTTTATATTTAGGAATACATTTGTTGAATTATCTGTTACCTAATGAAATGATAAAACTCCCTTGTAGATTAGAAATTGCGGCGTTCAATTTTTCAAATATTACTGTTTTAACAGTTTTATTATTCATTTTTGATATGTAGACTAAAATAATAATATGGCATACTCCCCACAATATTTTTTTTTAAAGAAATGATTATTGTAACAACGTTTTAATTATAAGTTAGCAGTTAACTAATAATGAATGAAGAACCTCGATTCGTTGCCAAAAAAAAGTGACATTATTGTGCAAAAACTTCTTAATAAATTTTAATTGTAAATACTAAAGATAATTTGAACACTGAAAACATTACGTAAGATCTATAAATCTCACAAATCCTTCTTTAAAATGATTTTCTAGGAGGAAGAAATCTTAGCACAATCTTTACATGTTAAAAAAAATTGCAGTTGTTAGTTTTTTAACAGAAAAACTCATATATGTTTTTTAAAAAAAATAATTGCTTCCGAGCTTACTGAAGGTAACGGAAGATAATTTGTGATCGTTCCGAAGAACGAAAATTTTCTAGATCTCCGATATCAAAAATTCCAAGACAGAAATTCGAAGAAAAAAAATACATTTTTGGTCCCTGTCTTTCTGTCGGTCTGTCACTCAATTTTTACGAACCAACATATCTTCAAACTACTCGTCTGATATTATTGAAATTAGGATAGTTTGTCGAAAGTAGCCTGCAGATAGCACCTGATTAATTTCTACCGTCTGTGATCTTTAAATGTGTTGCCTAATTGATACTTTAATTCATGAAAAAAGTTAAAACAATTATGGCAAATTTAATAAACGGGGAGGGGGGAAATAAAGTAAATTTGACAAAAATAGGTTGTAATAGTAAATAATTTCAAGATAAAAAGAACTTTTTATATACTACGTTTTTAAATTTTCTGTTGAATCGTATGTAATGTTGATAATATAATTGTTATTGTTATATAATATATAATGGTAGTGAAAAAAGAAATAGTTCCGAATTTATTTACTTCACATAAATGAAAACCATCTAGAGAGCTGATCTTAAACCTATAAAAGGACAAATCTTTGTACAACGGATCTCCCCAACACCAAATCTAAACCGTGCCATTGATATATTTGAAATAATATAAATAATATAATCTATAAATAATAAAATCAATATTTCCTGTTTTTGCTGTCATTCAATGTTTATCTATCACAAATTTGAGACCCGTCAAAATGAAGATTGCGTAAATATGGAATATGGCAAAACAAATAAAATAAATTGCGGATTTTTTCCGAACAAACTTTCCGTACAGCAAAATTTGCTGAAAACCAATTAAATTCTGCTGAAAGATAGCTAAAAGTATTAAAATAATGCATTGTCATCGTGTTCTAAGCTATGCTAAAAGTTTCAAATGTCCAGCTATTCTGGAAGTTAGTTAGAAATCGATTGCCAGATTTGTACCGGACAAACAAACAAACTAGAAAGCAAGCTAATACAAACGTAGTAAAAATCATTAAAGAATGTATACTTGACCCATAACAGTGTAATTTAATCTAAAAAAAAAAATACCACCAAATTCTACATGACTGAATAAAATACTCATCTACTGGTGAAGTGTTCTTTTAAATATTTTCCTTGAAAGTAATAATACAAAATACTCTCCCAATTAGTGTGGCAAATAGCTTCCTCGCGTTCTATTTTATAGAGTATTTTATTTATTCATGTAGAATTTGTTGGTTCTTTTTTTAGATTAAATTACACTGTTATTGGTCAAAGTTTCAATCTGTGCATTAAATGTAGAATATCAGCAGCGGAAATTTCATTTTTCAAGGTAGTCAGAAATTAGGGTTAATAATTAATTATAAAATAAGCACTTTATAAACGAGTGAAGTTAAAAATGAAAGTCTTAAAAAAAGGGAACATTACCATCTACATGACAACATTACTTTTAATACATTTTAAACTATGTATTTACATATATAAATATGTATATTGTATATTTTTTAGAATAATTTTAATTAAGGTAGAGTTAATGATGTTTTATCGTCAGTTTAAAGCAATTGCTACTACTTTCAGTTGTTATGGCCCTAAAATATAGATTTTTAAAGGTCCTAAAAACAAGAGATATGTGAAAAGCATTTGGTTGTTACGCAACCTTTCAATTCTCGGGTTACGTAACGTGGAAATATTTTTAGGACCGGTCTTCACCTTTATACAGACAGACAGACTTTATTCCTCTTTTGAATTGGTATTTTTTTGTTTCAATATTTTATCTTATTCTTACGTTTTAACGATCATATTTTATTATATTATTTATACACACTAAATTAATTTCTTTGCTTTTATTATGATTAAAAATTATTTCTTTGATTCGGTAATTAATTTTTTTTTGTTTGATTGATATTCTTGTGGTTTTTACTCATTATAATTAATAGTTGTTATCAGGGAACTTTATAATTACTTATCGAATATGTATAAAAATATTTACATGATAATTTTTCAAAAATGTTTATTGCATACTCTTAGATTTGATTTAGCTGATTGATCGTTAGATACCGTAAAATGACTAAGCAATGTATAGCTAATCGATCGATTGTAGTACAATGTTCAAAGTAAAAATGTTGAAAAAATTCGTAGAGTTATTAAAATTGTTAAAAAGAGTTATTAGTTATAGGAAATATATGTCTTATTAAATGAAGTACATAATATTTAAAATCGTCTTATGTTAACATTATTTATCAACTGATATACGTATAAATGTTTGTGAATCTTAGATAAGAACTGTTATTGTCAAAAAACCACGATAAAGATAACCTAAAATGGCATATTAACTGTATTTGGCATATTTGATGCAGTGAAGACCTTAAATTTTCAGATTAGGTGTTTTTGAGATATTATAGTAAACATTTTTAGTTATTGTGGCTATATTTGGCTAAATTGGCACAGTGAAGACCTTGTATCTCCAGACTGGACGTTTTTGAGATATTATTGAGAAAATGTTCAGTTATTTTGGCTATTGGCTATATGACACAGTGAAGACATCGTCGTAACTTTAGAATGCGCTTTTTGATGTATAATAGTGAAAATGTTCAGTCATTTTGGCTATATTTGGCTTAATTGACACAGTGAAGACAATGTATCTTATAAGACTGCGCTTTTTTTTATATATAATGGTGAAAATGTTATGTTATTTTGGCTTAATTGACGCAGTGAAGCCCTTGTATCTTTAGACTGGGCGTTTTTGAGGTATTATAGTGAAATTGCTCAGTTATGTTGGCTATATTTGGCTAATTTAAAACAGTATTTTTTATATCTCAACCGAGATTTTTTCAGATTGGATGTTTTTAAGGTATCAAAAACACAGGTGTAAATTCTACTTTTTTAGTCTTAATTTAAGAACAAAAAATTAGGATTACTTTTGAAGTTCATATTGAAAGACGTCAGTCTAAATCAATGAAATAAAATTTCTTACTGTTTTCTTATAAATTTCATGACCTTTCCCATTCATTCAATCAGACTCCATTGCTTTTTTCCTAAAACTGAAAGTGAGATTTGGCAAACAAAAAGAGTTTTTTTGGCTCTCTTTCAGTTTGGCTCTTTCAGAATGCAGGACCAGTTAGGTAAGATTCTTGGGATGTCTTTGGATTCCAAAGAAGCCAAAGACAACCAAACGCGATCTCCTGATATAGTTATTTAAAAAAAAAAATCTGAAATGAATTTTAATTGAGTTCTATAATAAGAAAATATCTTGAAGTTACTAATTATAATAAATAAGAAATTCCGTCAAACTTTTTCCAATATATTCACTCTAATACGTTTGATAATCATGAAATGAAAAATATTAATATGTATTACTTCATTGCTATGGTTATAAAAAAATAATATACGCGTGTTGACTTTAAAATAGAACAAGGTTTGGCGTTGAGCATTTAGAAAATACTGTATTATATATTATATGAGATTATCATAAAACGAGATAAAGTATGTAGTCCAAAAACCGAACAGTCTTCACACAAAATTTAAAGTCAATTTTGATGGCATTTTATGTATATTTTTATGCTACCAAAAATATACATTCCAATTTGAAATTTTGAAGTTGGGTGGCCTGGGGCAAAGTGGGTGGTTGTCCCTAGTGGGCGATTGCATGAAAACCAACTTCCCTTTGCATGGTTGGATCCCCCAAGTTTCATTAATTTATCTTAAAACGTTCAAAAGTTAAGAGGGGGGCGGGAAGAGACTTTTGGACCACCCTTATATAATCAATTATCAGTCAACTCATTGCAATTATTGTTCATTAACGTATTATCTATATATGTCCGACAGTAAAACATTTTGCTTTTTTGTTTAGATGGGGCAGAACGAATGGGCACAGATCTCTACGTCTAATTTCAGCGCAGACGACCCCTGGATGCAGCAGGGTTCAGGAGAGTGGGCCAAGCGCCTCGGCTATATGTTCTACTTAGCCAGTCCTGAAGACACCACCTTCAAAACCACTGAAGATGTACCTGCATTCTTCAGACAGGTCAGAATCAGTTAATCTTGAGTTATTTAGGTCAAGTAACCTTGACAGGACATAAAAGGGTCATTCTTTACATTTGTCGAACAAAGAAAGTAGAATACATTTTGTTATGTAAACTTGCAGAACTAAAAGTTATTTATGTTCTGACCATTTTTTTTATCAATCTTATGAGACTCAGGTCAAATAATTGAAGCGAGCGTAGCGAGCTTCCTACATTTAACGAAATATGTTCCGTGTCTGTCTGTCTGTCTGTCTGTCTGTCAGTAACGTTCACGCGTGTGACGATAACTTGAGTAAAAGTTGACCGATTGAGTTGAAATTTGGTATACATGTTCCTCTTACTAATACTCAGGCTAAGTTCGTTGGACAGCGTGATCCGTCCAAGAGTTCGCGCGCAACGCTCGCGTAAACGAGAGGTACAAAAATTAAATTGGAATTTCAGGACGGGAAAAGATTCTATCATCATCTATTCGATGAGACGAACATTATTTTCAAATAACATTTTTTACTAAAACCAACAGCGACACCGCTATGACTTAATAAAGATCGCTAAAACTATTAAAGCGGACCTAAACGTTTATAATAGAGAAAACAACCTTTTTACGATATCTTACGTTCTAACGTATCGATTTTAATAAAACTTCATATACACCATCTAATGCACAATTGAAACAGGTATGCAAAATTTCAACTTGATACAAGCAAAATTCTTTGCGTAGCGACGAGATACATTTATAATAATTGTTTAGAAGCTACCGCGGGTGGTGAAGATTGTTATAGTCGTATAGGTTTGTTTAGGAAGTAAAGCTTTGTACCGAGTACCCCCACTCTTCCCTACACTAACCCTCTTCCACTTATCTTCAACTATGACATTCATCATGATTAATAAATTTCAATATTCAGTATTTCATTGCAATACGCTCGCTTCAATGATAGAGCCACGCGATGCCTAGTTATGTTTTTAACATAAGATTAATTGTTGAAGAATCAAATTTGTCCTACTTTTGGTTTTATCCTAAACACTATATTTCGTCGCAAAGAATATAGGTTGTGCGTTAACTTTGATCCCAAAGGAAAAAATATATGAGATCTAGTATCATAGGGAGTACTTTAAGGTTGAAAGCCGGGTATATAGTGTAGGTATATAACAAGGTTTTAGATCTAAATCCAAAGTCCGAGTACCTCACTTAAAGTATAGACTTAACAGCTTTACATACAACTACCGCTTTGGCACTGTCAGTGACTCATAAAAAGGTTGAAAGCGCTTTGTGGCTTTAAATTATTTTTATCTACGATTGATACGAAATATAAACATTTCATCTCTGTTTACTCGTAGATGCGTAGAAAGTTCGTAGTTGTATTCATTACGCATGCGGGTTCATAATTCTTCTTTTTTTCCACCCTAGTAAGGAAAAAAAGAAGAATTCTTCACCTTAACGCACGATTAGTTTTTTAGAGAAAAGCAATGAGTGTTTTAAGTGATTATGATAAAAATGAGGAGAATAATACTCCTCCCGAAATAATTAAATCGGCACAAAATACAACTAATGAATTAGTGTCATCTTTATCAAAAGAGAAATACGAACTTACATACAGGAAGTTTATTAATTTTTTTTTTTTCTGAATTTACTATTAAAATCCAACAATCGTTGGAACAAACTGCATTTTCGTGTGGTTTTACTACCTTCGCTGTCGCTCGGGTCCAAACTCCGCACTAGACACGTAATGTACTATTGTAGAAAGAAGTTTGTATTTATGTCTCACACATGTTTGATTAAAAATAGGCTTTTGTTAGTTATTACTAGGGCTCGGATTTTTATGTTTTGCATATTTTTGTACATTAGATACAATTCGATATATTTCTTTACGTAAATGGTGATTTTATTTGGTTTTTCAAAGAAGGAGACATTTAGAAGTGATATGTCCATCTACTTAAGTTGAGGATGGAGGGGAAGAAGCTGTAAATTTAGGGTTGGAACATAAATGACGATGTTCGGTATTGAAAACATCGCCGCATCGGATCATAAAACATCAAAATCATCGATTATGACATGAAGAAACATCGAAATCGAAAACAGCCAAAAATTACTTCTAACTAACACTACGCAATTGGCGATTGTTTTTGTAGTCTATGAAAAGTTTAAATAAAGCAGCGATTCGGATTTCATCCCTTAAGACCCACAATCTCCGAACCATAGAATTTATAGGGATCACCTTCATTAACAATTTAAAGCAGCGATCTTTTTTTGTTCCTCTATTTGGGAGATCGTTGCATCGATGTTTTAACTTTAACTATTGACCCCCCCCCCCCCCCCCCCCCCCCCTACGCCCCTACGTAAATTACAGTGGTTGAGGGAAGAGATAGAAGGGAGCTCTGTGAATTACAATTTAAGATAAAGGGAGGGGGTATCGAGATGGTAGTTTTGTAAATCACAGAAGTTGAGTTAAGGTTGAGTATAGAAAGAAGTGGGGGTTTGCCTTTTGGTTCAGCAGTGGCTGCAAATTACTTTCAAAGTTATTTGAAATTTTCTATACAAACATCATTCACTTCACACGGCAAAAGCAATTACGAAATTAAAGTCTCAAAATGTACCACTAGAAAATGTCACCTCTTTAAAATTAACTATCCGGAAAATAAGAAAACCTGGAGATAAGAGCAAATTCTTAATTCTATTAGATGCGTATAAACTTTATTATTTTTATTTATAAACTTCATTATATTTTTTATTTTATAATTTTTTGTTTTATTTTTTTATCTATTTTTTTTTTTTTTTTAATTTATTTTTCCTTATTATAATTTTAAAAAATAATAAGGAAAACTTTTTATTTACATTATCTTATCTTAAAAAGTAAGGAAATACAATTTTTTATTATCTCAATTTCAAATGTTTAAACTAAAAATACACAAATTCTGTTTGTGCATATTTTACCTACTTTTGCATATTTTATGAAGTATAGATGCATACATATATGTGCATATTTAACATTTATAAATACGACATGTAAATCCGTGCCGTAGGTATTACCTATATTGAAATTATTAAGAAAAAATGTCTTATGCAATAATTGATTTTACTTATCAATATTTTTTCGTGAATAACTTAATTTTAAAATCTAAGAAGTGCATTTAGTCAATTCATGGGAAAAGATGTTTTTAACGCAGTAATTTATACAGAAAAATAATTTAATTTAGATATATTTAATAAATTAAATATTTCATCAGTTTTTTTTTATAAAGAAAAACCAAAAACACTATAGAAAAGCACATTTACATATTTCATAATATTTTTAAAATGAGTTTAATGCGTAATTCATTAAAAATAAAGAAACGCAATTTGTTAAAGAATACATATTAATTACAAATAAACAATAGACGTTTAGAACGCATTTTTTTTTTTTTTTCTTTTAATAGTTGGCTATACTTCATGGTTTTTCCCCCCAGTTCTCTAATAGTTGTAAGAGAAAGGAAGAAACAATTTATTTTAACCTTAATTAAAAATGTGACGAAGGCAATTTAATGTTACAAAAAAAATAATAGAAATAGATGCGGAGCAATGTAATTATAAGATATATTTAGTGGTTCTTATAATATTATTTATATTGATTTGTTAGTCCCTAATAATTATAATTCTAAGTCTGTTGACCGTAAGTTCGTGACAAGGTCAACTGCTTTACAACTATCAACCGTTACCCATATTGTTATTAATTTCTTTTATACATCTCCTGTTAGTTTTTGTTTTGCTTTGTTAAATCTAAATCAAGATTTGATAATCCCTTTTATAATTTTTACCTCTTTATTTAGATGTTTTATTAAGTTTTTAGTAAGTAGGAAATATTGTAAATGACATGAGTTGAGAGGTTCAAAAACAGCAACACTTCTTATGCCGCAACTCTTTTGAGAACCTAGAATGGTTTGTAGACGGGCAGTAATAAATATAAAAAATATTTTGTTAATTTTGACTTCAGAATCTTTAAAAATTAATTATTTTTATCTTTATTTTAATTTGTAACGTTTTACATTAATAATCGGTGGTGACTACAGGTTTCAAAATATTTATATGAATTTATTTCTACATTTCCTTGCGCTTAAAAGAAAAGTATTATTTTCACCCAAAAAATCTGAAGCCGAGATTTCAGCGGAATTATGCGTTGGTTTTTCAAGACGATTTGAGTGGTTTCAGCTGGATGTCTGTCTGTCTGTCTATATATGTGCGAGTCTGTCTGTCTGTCTTCTGTATCACGCATAACTCCCACAGTTCCTAAGCTAGAGAGTTGAAACTTGACATAAAAACCAGCCCTTACATGTAGTTGTGATGCCTAGAAAATCATACATTTGTGACGTAATTAGCTCATTTTGCTGGGTCATCAAAACTTCGTCAAAAATTTAAAACATTTTCGATTGCTCTGAAATTTGCACTAATTATAAGGTACTTCTTTAGATTGATACTCCCCCTATGTTTTTTTTTTAGAATATAAATCATTGACTAAATAACAATTAAAACAAAGGTATGTTTAGTCCAATGTACTTTGGGACAAAGGAATATCACACTTCTTTTTTTATAATGGGAGTAACAATCTAAAGAAGAGCTCTCCTTACAGCTTCTTTAGATGGTTACTATCCTCTGTTTTTTTTTAAAAGAGTTGTAAAAGTATCGATTAAAAAAAAATATTTCAGCAGAGAAAGTTGAAATAAATATGGGACTCTTTGTTGGCTAAATTCAAGAAACCATCTAAATTGTTTAACAGTCAGATGAGTGTTTTTAAAGATTTACTGGTAGTTAATAAACCATAAACTGTATGGGTTGACTAGAAATGTAAAAAATAAGCTGTTTTGATATATTACAAATACTCGAATGATTACCTCTAAAAACTCCTAATATAATTCGAGACGAAAGATTAAAAACAAAGTACCATCATGAAACTGTATAGTACCTTAATTGATTTAATAATTCTAATATAATGGCTTTTATCTACGATTGATACAAATATAAACATTGTATCTTTGCTTAGATGCGCGAAAGTGATTCATTGCACATGCGCGGTTCATAATTCCTCTTTGTTTACTGCACTAGGGCGGTAAAAAAAGAAGAATTCTTCACCATAACACACGATTAGCGAGTTTGTTTTCATTTAACAAAACAAATTTGCTGTTTTTTTTTTTATTAAATAAACTGTTTATATCGAGCTTTTAGTGAAAAACCATGATTGATTTATGTCATTATGACGAAAATGAGGAGAACAATACTCCTCCCGAAATAATTAATTCGGCACAAAATACAACTAATGAATTAATGTCATCTTTATGAAAAAAGAAAGAACTTCTTCCTTTTCTTTCTTTTCGGAAGAAGAAAAAAGGAAGAAGAATACGAACTTATACGTACAGGAAGTTTATTAAATATTTTTATTTAATATATATATATATATATATATTTTTTGTATTTATTATTAAAATCCAACAATCGTAGATAAAGTACGGTACGCAACTCGTGCGAAAACTGCATTTTGCTTTGCTCGGGTGCAAACTCCACACTCGTATGCAAAATGCTACTTTCCGCACTCGGCGCGTAATGTTTTCTTATTTTACGTTACTTGCAAGTAAAATCAGTATGTAAGCCAAACGAATGACATTCAGTATTTTTCTTGGAGATCTTCTTAAAAATGTTCCTTTTAAAAAATCTCAAAATTAGTACCCAAATATCTTCTGATATTGACAAAGAATTATATTTCCTTAAACATTATTATAACTGATTTTGAACTGTTATAAGTTTTATTTATGTTAAACTTCTACGTTCTATCCAATAATAATTTATTCTATAGATTGATTATTTTGGAGGAATCAGGTTCAGATAAAGAATAGATAGATCTGATTTCTAGATTAATCTTGATTTGTTTTAAAAATCATAATTATAACAGAAAAAAAATTGCTAAACTATTTAACTTTTTTAATATACATAATAATAGGTTGCCGAAATTACAAATAGAGTCAAGACGTAGTAAAAAGTCACATTGATAAAAGAAGTCTTTAAGAGATCTACGCATAAAACAAAAGACACGTGGGTTTGTATTTGATTTTTTTTTTTTTCGTTTTTTAGTGAATAAAAAGAAATTTAAACAAAAAAACAACCTTATATTGAATGACCAGAATTTTTTTTTTTTTTTTTTTTTTTTTTTTTTTTTTTTTTCACATCTCTTAAGCAGGGCTTCCTGCTATAATTTTTATTTTTTCACTAATTAGCTCATAAAAACTTGTTTTATTTATTTTTTTTTATTTTGTTATATCAATTCTTCCATGTTAGTGAAAAGTTTAATATTGCATATTCTATAACTTTACTAGTTTAAAGGCCCCCATACACGATCAAACATTTTGCGTAAAATGTTTGCGCAAACCTGATGTCGGGCAAATTTAGGCCATTCACGTCAAACATCATGTTTGCGCAAACCTGATGTCGGGCAAATTTGGGCCATTCACGTCAAACATCATGTTTGCGCAAACCTGATGTCGGGCAAATTTAGGCCATTCACGTCAAACATCATGTTTGCGCAAACATAAACAGCCCCATACACGGTCAAAATGTTTGAGCAAACATTTTGACCTTGTATCACCCATATTCCAAAGGACTTAGCAGGATTATTATCAATCATAATTAATATTAATATACATAATTGAAATTAATAAATAAAATTATTTCTAAATCTTGCAATTAAATAAAAATTGATGATGGCAAAGATCTGTCAAAAGTAAAGTTAAATTTTTTACATTTATCGACGTATCAGGTTTTAAGGCGGGGGCCTTAAAACCTAGATGTTCACTCTTCTGTTTTTATAAGGGGAGTAACAGTCTAAAGAAGAACATTGCGTAAACCTTCTTTTGATTGTTTCTACCTTCTGTTTCTATAAGGGGAGTAAGATTCTAAAGAAGTGCCTTTTTTACCTTCAAACAACCAAAATTTATAAATATTAAGGATTTATGTTTAACAAACAGACAGACTCGGGTCCAAAAATGTTATCTCCGGTATTTCTAGATTCGACAAAATAACAACTCATTAATCATTTGAATTATTAATGAACTGAAAAGGACAGAAGACATATATTTTTTTTTTTCTTTATTTATTTTAATTGGCGAAACCTCTAAGACAAGAACCCGAATATCATTTACGAGTATATTTACAGTTATTTATATTATCTTTTATAACCTGTTACTCGTATTTTAACCTGTTTAGATTAATGATTTTATTACAAATTTTATAACTTAAAAAAAATGTATAAAGATTTAAAATGTAAGTATTATTAACATTTGGAAAGTTAGCCGACATAAGAACTGGATTTTTTAAATATTTGAATGATCTCTTATCTGAAGATATAATACATCGATACTTTGATGAAAGATAATGATCAGGAAACTAACTGTAAGTTGAAAGATAAATCGTCAAGGTTACCTGATTCTTATTCAGTAAACGTAAATATTAAGTACTATTTAACATAAATCTGTCATTCATTGTCTTCTTATTCAGTAAAAGTAAATATTAAGTACTATTTAACATAAATCTGTCAGTCATTGTCTTCTTATTCAGTAAAAGTAAATATTAAGTACTATTTAACATAAATCTGTCAGTCATTGTCTTCTTATTCAGTAAAAGTAAATATTAAGTACTATTTAACATAAATCTGTCAGTCATTGTCTTCTTATTCAGTAAAAGTAAATATTAAGTACTATTTAACATAAATCTGTCAGTCATTGTCTGTTTATATTGTTCAGAACCTTCGACACCACTCCGAAATCTTTAACTACTGTCCATAACACTCCATGATGTACTGAGTCCAAAGCCTACTCCAAGTCAATGACTTTGACTGTTAAATATTATTATGTTACCTGAAATAATCTGGCTTTTCTCATATAGTACTTGCATTTTTAAATTGAAGATGGAATTAGTTCGATTCTTCTACAAGGTTCAATACTCCCAAATAAATACTGTGTCATTAGGTTAACTATTAGTTTACTAATGACTAAATTACTAATGATGTTTGTAAACAGTAAACAGATTATATATACATAAACGCATAATGTAGTCCAAGGAAAGTTTACTTGTGATGTAGGATATATTCTTCTTAGAATCAAGATTTCCAGTCAGAAATGAATGGAAAAACAAATTTGAACTAAAAATTAACCCAATAAAATTTAAAACAAATTAACCTCAAAATAATTTTAAATTTCTTCCTAAAGTAACGGAAGTTAAATGATGGTTCTGAAGAACCATCATTTTTCATGTCACCGATTTCAAAAATTCCAACGCAGAAATCCGTTCAGATATCAGGCAACATGTGCGTCTTCGTAACATTAAGAAATTGTCTGCCAAAAGTGTAGCACAGAGCTTTCCTCGCGTCCTATTTGGTATAGAATAAAGATTTTTAGGCATTTACAACCTTTTAGTGTCAATCTATTTAATTTTTCCCCGTTTTTTTAAATCTGTCATAATAATTTTGATTTTTTTCCATAAATTAAAGTATCAATTTAGCAAAGTTTAAAGAGCGCAGACAGTTGTAAGTAATGTTGGGCTATCTGCGGGCTACTTTCGACAAACCATCAAAAATTTCATTTCAATCAGATGATTACTTTTTAAGTGTAAATAAATGTATGTTTGTGTACATGTGGAAGAGAAAATAAATTTGGGTGTAGAAGGTTGAAACTTATATGGGACCAACAATGGGCTAATTATAACCTACCATCCAAATTTCATTAAAGTCAGACGTGTAGTTTTTATGATATGTTGGTTCGCAAATATTGAGCGTTAGAGCGACAAACCGACAGACAGCCGTGGAACCAAAACTGTTCCCTGACGTCTGAAATGGAATTCCTAAAATAATTGTCGTTTTTCAGAACGATCTCATAGCATATTTTACCTTCAGTAAGCTCAGAAGCAATATTTTGACAATCGAAACAGGTAGAAAAATCTAGAATTTTGACTAACTAGGAAATGATTCTAGTCAACTTTTGTTGTTAGGAATGTCAATCACATATGAGAGGATACACGTGTCACTAGCTCTAAGCTAGCCTCTGTTCTCCAGCCTGTTAGATTGTCTTCACACCTGTAAGAGATATTTAAACAAACAATACGGAGGTAGAAGGCTGCAGGGCCCAGACAAGATGAGAATGATGTAGGAAGAGGAAGGAGGAAGAATGAAACTCGTTCTAACTTTGTTACTTCTATATCCCCTTAGTTTAAAGCACACTTTGATATCGGACTTAAAACAAGTTTCTCTTTTTGCTCTATTTTTTTCCTTCTTTGAAAACACTTTATTAGCTTCCTAACCTTTTCAGTTTAGATTGTTATAATGATACTATTTAACTATTTTCTATTCGTTTTATTTCAGTTTTTTTTTTTTTTTTTTTTTTTTTTTCTTTCTTCATTAAGTTTGTTTTTATTTTATTTCATTATCTTTTTATACGCTTTTATTTAAAACTTCATTTGTAAATTACAAATGTTTTAATTTGTTTTTAACATACCGACTACCTTGAAAGGTGTAACTTTTCCAGATTATATATTTAACATGACAATGCAAGTTATTAATATATTTAAATCGTGTATTATATTTTACTTTTCCACCATTCCTTTTGAATTATATTATTATCTATTTGTTATTACTTTCTTAAATAAGTAGTAAATAATATAAAGAGAACGTATTATGATAGCACCAAAATTTAATTAATTTTCTCTTAAGACAAATATAATATGTTAGTTGTTAAATAATATTTATTAAAATATTTATTAATAATTATTTTAATCTAGACTCCGAAATATTCATTAAAAAATAAATGTGATTCAGCTGAAAATCGAAATCGAACGTAAAGAACCACTTAATTAGTATGTTTAATAAACACATAATTCAATTACATATTACGGGATATATATTCAGTTTTCCTTTGTTAATATGTACATGAGAAAACTTTATTTACCGGATAGATTTTTTTCAGTTGTTAAATGTATTTTTTATTAATTATTTTTTTAAAATTCAGTTACACTAGTGATGGGGCGTATAAAGAACTCGTGAAGAATTGTACTCTTATATCGGCCATATTTATTTTGAATATAGCAACAAAAAAAATCATTTTGCGAGAAAAAAATGTATATTCCTGATCTACATGAAAAGAGCTTTAAAATAATATATATAGAATGCCATAATAGCTTATACTTTTCTTTCAATACCTTTATTTCGGCCATATTTGTTTTTACAATGCCGGCAAAAAATGAAATTTTTGTAATAATAGTTAATTAATCTTTTCATACTCTTTAAGATGTTTAAAATTATGTATAAATGACATGCTGACCAAAAACTTGTTTTTAGTCGTCTGCCATATTCACCGCTATCTTCAAATGTTTTAAGTTTTAAATTTTATTAATTACATATTCTTTTCCTACTTTTAAAGGCCTTCAAAACGACGAATAACATGCCATGCTGACTAAAAATTTGTTTTTAGTCGCCCACCATATTGGCCGCCATCTTTATAATAATATTATAAAGATGGTGGCCAATATGGTAAACTATATATTATATAGTTTGAAACTTTAATAGTTTAATATTCTTTCCCTACTCTTAAAGACCTTTAAAACGATTAATGAATGCCAGATTGGCCGCTATCTTTAAAATTTTTATTGTTTAAATTTTAATAGTTACCTATTCTTTTCCTACTCTTAAAGAACTTTCAAACGACACATAACATGCCATGATGTGTAAAACCTTTTACTTTATTCGTGCACCATATTGGCCGCCTATACATTTAACAGTAATGCTGAGATTTTCGATTTGCTGAGATTTCGATTTTGATTTGGCAAATTTCGTTTAAAATGAACAATTTCTACGCCATAGTTATCGTTTGACAAAAAAAATCAAACACTCAAACTTTTCAAAGCCCAAGTCTCTGAAACGAAGTACTCACTACGCTCATTTAATCAATAAATTGATATAAAACAGGAATAATCATTTATAGAATCGAGTAGTGTCCCGACGAATACCTCGAAATTATTTGTTATTGCTAAATCCTAAAGTACACTGGTACAAAAGCCTTTAAAGTCAAGAGTTTACAAGCTACAAGCCGCCATTTTTACAAGAAACCCATATACTATAGCCCAGTGTACTCGATGCACTCGCTCCATTAGCTGCTACTGAAAAGGCTCTGAAAAAAGTTGATCTGCCGGCGACTTTACAAGCCACTCGCCAGCTTTTCACAACAAAAACCGAAAAATATCACAGCACCACATTGTTTCTACACGCTAGCTACTTGGCTACTGAGCGAGTGGAAAGTTTCGTGTGGCACAACTAGCGCACTCGCCGACTCGCCGGCTTCTTACTCACCGACTTGTATAGCTTGTAAACTCGCCCCGTGTACTTTAGGCTTAAGCTATAAGGCAACTACATTTATTCCAATAAAAATAAATATTTGTTTTGATTTGTTGGTCTTCAAATAGACATGATAACTTATCTAAATTAATTTACTTAATTTTACTTTTTTTCTAAATATAAAATTAAGCCCGTTGTCAGGAGCTTAACGGCTCTTAAAATGTAAGTGACTAACATAACCTAGTCTTCAGTATAATGTAAGCTTGCATCATTTTCCTTTTTCTAAAGGTAACTATGTCTATTTAGTAAAATAGGAGCACAAATAAATTGATAACAATATAGTAAGACAAAATCGAATACCTCTTTTAAGATGATAATTAATTTTTTTTCTAAAATCGTCTCTAACGATGGCTTTTAGTCATATAATTGCTGTTTTTATATAACCATATGGTAGGTAGAGATCTTATTTTTAGAACATAAATATTTCTCACTATTTTCAAATGTATAGGAGCATTTATGAAAGCACTTTTAAGATATTTGGAATACATTTTTAATCAGGTGTGTTTTAATCAAAATACATATTTCCTTATCAGCTTTGATAATGCAATTATGAGGCCGATTGAGGAAGAATTTGTCACAATAATCATACTCGTAAATTAAATTAGCGAAAGATGATTCTACTTTATGTCGGAGACCAAGCAATATCACATCAGTGTCAATGCTTAGAGTCATCATCAGATCGCTCTATAAAGGCTTAAAAGCTTCTCCGATGAATAAAAACCCTTTCAATATGTCCACCTTCATCATCGACGCTTCAATTTCCAGATAATTTGAATTTCTATTTCTTTTTTTCCTAGTGAATAACGTTTAAAGATCTATTTAAAGACTTTTATCTACGATTGTTACGAAATATAAACATTGTATCTCTGTTTAGATGCGTAGAAAGTGATTCTTTACTTACTTGTATTAATTGCGCATGCGCGTCTCGTAATTCTGAAGAATTCCTCTTCTTTACCGCCCTAGGGTGGTAAAAAAGAAGAATTCTTCACCTTTACACATGATAAGCAAGTTTGTTTACATTTAACAAAACTAATTTGCTGTTTGTTTAATAAAAATAACTGTTTATATCGAGTTTTTTTGTGAAAATCAATGAGTGATTTAAGTGATTATGACGAATATGAGGAGAATAATACGCCTCCCGAAATAATTAATTTGGCACAAAATACAACTAATGAATTAATGTCATCTTTATAAAAAGAGAAATACGAACTTACATACAGGACATTTTTTTTTTTTTTTGTATTTATTATTAAAATCCAACTATCGTAGATAAAGTACGGTACGGTACTCGTGCGAAAACTGCATTTCGTTTTGCTCGTGTGGTTTTACTATCCTCGCTGTCGCTCGGGTGCAAACTCCACACTCGCATGCAGAATGCTACTTTCCGCACTCGACGCGTAATGTACTATTGTTGAGATAATACGTAATATATAGGCATTTTAGGTTTAGGTACTATGCTCCCCGGGCAAACCATTGTTATAGCCCACATTTTCATTTTTGCGGTAGTTTTCAATAAAGAGATGCCAATGCCCAGTCTGCCCACTTGTAAATCTGTGCCTGGTAATATAGTAGTGGTGTCATTGTTAAATTTAAGTCCACGTAAGGAAGCTTCTTTACTTTTTAAACTAATTTTCTTCCCGGAAATCGTTATAATTCTATCAAATATACGGAAAATAAACATCTAACAAAAATCAATGACGTAAAACAGAGTTTATCGATGACGTAAAGAAAACAATTTAATAGCTAAAATATTGGTGTTTTTTTGGGTGTTTATATTAAATCAATTAATACGTTATAATAAAATATAATTTACACGGAAGAAAATAAAACTGTAAAAAAAACAATACCTCCTGTCCTTGACTGACATAAAAAATCTAAAAAAATAAAATAGTTAAAAAATCAAATATGCTTAATAATTTAAGCTGATGTAGTATAAAACAAAGAATTGAATCATCCTCAAAATATAGGGATAAAAAAAATCTATATTCAAATTTAACAAAAAAAATTAATTGCCTTTATAAAAGTTTAATTTCAAGGTAGACTACTTTATATCTGAAGTGATAAACAAAACCAATTAGTTGCATTTTGACTTTAGGGAGAAAACAAGTCAATCAATATTAATTTATTTTTCGTGTTCATTCATTCATTTACAACTCTCTTTTAAAGTTATAGCTACTCTTTTATTTAGGTTGTTTTTTACAGTATTGTGGCGGGAAACTACAATATCATTTTAAAATAAACAAAAGATAATAGAAAAAAAACAGTGTTGCTGGAATTAATCTGATGAAACAGCTCGTTTTTATTGCCCCTTTCTAAACAAAGAACTAGGTAATATAAAATATTTATATTGAAAATAAATAAATTAAAAAAGCCGATTAATTTACGATGAAATATTATAATATTTCATTATCATATTTCTTTTATAGCAGAGGTTGTTTACGCATTCTTATTTTTTTTCGCTAGCGTAAAACTGATGCAATGCTTGTTTTCCTTTTCATAAGGGGGTTTGGATTCGCGTGAAAAATCTTTTGTAACACAGTAAACAAATTAAATAAACTTTACATATAATATGTAAAGTTTATAACAGTTAGATTTATTTATATTATCTTATATGATTAAACATAGATTAGAATCTATTAAGTGTTAGTAATAAACAAGGTATTGATTTTATTGTGTGAGAATAATAAAATACAACTTCGCTGTGAATTTAAATGTTTATTTATTTTTATTCTTAGAAATTTAATTCATTCATTGTAGAACGTCTTGGCATGAATCGTGAAGGAAAATTATAATTGCTAAATGTGATCTATAAAGAAAATCATGATTTAAATATGCAAAGAAAATTTTCAGGGCAAATAATTACATCAGATTATTAAGTTCATTAATTCAATTTTTTCCTGGCAAACAAAACTTTCTATATTGGCACTTAGCGTCAGTACTTCATCACGTTTGAATGCATCTAGTGCAATTGTTTTGAACGTAAACAAATGCTAAAAATACGCATTCTGACACTGTAATAATTGGCTTGAGTGCAATCATTAAGAACTCTCTCTAACCTTAACCTTTTGGTATTACGCCTTTTTTCCGTGAGCCCACTTTAGGTTAAGTTAAAAATTGATCGAATTGGCTGAAACTATGCTGCGCATTCTTATTATCAATTAGATAAAGTTTAGTGACAATAATGCACACTATAATTGTATAAGTCTGTAATTTAGAATGTTTATAACTAGGGCTCGAATTCGAGCATATTTGCGTATTTTTTTCCTGAATTGTACACATTGAAAGAAGCCTTTTGGTGGTATTTTCACCTCTCTAAGACCAACAGAATTTAAATTTATTAAGCATATAAATGTATGAAACCACTGTTTTCAGTGGTTAAGTGCATATTCTTGTGGTTTTCGTAAAATTCTCCTTGAATTCGGGCCCTGACCATCCCTAAAGCTACTTTTCTTTAAAGCTAAGGCTACTTTTTAAATGAAGGACTTGACACCATCCTTGACTTTCATAGAGGCCTTCATGAGCGTCATTCCTGAGGTCATTCTGAAGTTGGAATCGCGAGGTATGGAGTTGGTTGAAGTGGTCGCTACAATAAACGGAGTCATCGAAAAATGCCTGGAGAGTCTGGGGAAAGCGTGAACAAAAGGTGGAGTTGGTGCTGGCTAAAAATTCCGGCTAAGTGCAGTGTTGGACTTGGAGAGGATGCTGCGTGGCGAGGCTGCAACGTCAGAGCATTTTTCAAACTATCTGCACAAGAAGCACCATCGTTCAAGTATTCACCTCTCATGTCAGTTGACGTCGAAAGATCCTTCTCGTCATTGAAGATTTTATCAACCGATTTAATAAAATCATTCAAAACTGAAAATGCCTACAGAAACAATTCTTGTTGTACAGACCAATACAGATCTACTTCAGATCTATCGCCTAATACTGAACATTTTGTAAATAAACTTTTAAACTGTAACTTGTGGATGCAGCAGTGTATCATACATAGAATTTGAAAATTAAGGTTGTATATTATAAAAGATAAAAGGCAGATTAGGCAATTTTTTAGGGTCCGTAGGCAAAATCAAGGACCCTTATATTTTCCTGCGTGTGTCTGTCCATCCGTCCTGTCGCATGCTCTCACGGCTACACACTTTGAAATTTGGCATGTATGTGTCTTGTACCTACCCACATATTTTAAAAATATAGCGACTTAAAAGAAATATTTTTCAAAAAAATTAGGGTAAAAAAACTTAAGGGTATCATATGAATATGGGGTAAAAACCGTGAGGGGTATCATATGAAAGGGTACGTCGAGCTGATTACAAAAATATATAATTCTTTGGTTATAATTTTGATAGGGCGAGCGTAGGCGAGTTTGAAGCGGGTGTGAAACGTGCCCCCCCCCCCCTCTATCTCGCTTATGTGAAGTGCAAAAAATCTGAAAAAATTCCTGAACATTCTTTGACCAAAAGTAAAGATACCACTTTTTGGAATAAATAATTGGAATAAATTTCCAAAAATATATTATTTTATTTTTTATTGACAAAATACGCTTTTTTATAATTATGGTCTTTTCGATGTATTTATATGGTTGAAGTCCAGTTCAGTGGCAAAAAAATACTTTATCGGACGTTTGTTTATGTGTTTTGAGAATATCAGACCCATAGGATAGTTCAAAGTAAGCTTTGAATCAATAGGGTACTACTTAAACTATACAGTGTGGCCTACGGACCCTCGCTGTGTGCTGACTAGCACACACTTGACCTGTTAATTTCGTTTTACTTTCCTTTCTATAGTTTTTATCGGTATTTATCAAACATATTTAACAGCATATAGTGGGGTTTTTGAGCATTATCTATCGAGCATAAAACATGGTTTTCGAGCATATCTGGAAATTTTATCGAGCATATTGTTCTGAGCCCTATTTATAACTAACTTGCTCTGAAGTGTAACAGCCTAGGCATACCAAAGGGACTATACAACTATATTATAATAGATAACACAGGTAAGTCGTCGTTCCATCACTGTATAAACCTGTATAAATCAAGTTTCTTTCAAGAGGAGATTGGCACAACCACAACCATTCCTCGAGCTGCCTTAGACAGCAATTTATTATTTCGGATTATATTACATATTACTTCAATATATCACATTCAACTTCACTCAATGTTGAATACAAATAAGTGTTTCTTTGTAATTAAAATGCAATCATTCATGTTACCTTAAGGTATTTTGTAACAATGACTGTCTTCAGACTTAGGGATTTTAATCCTAAAGACACCCCACCAAGAAATCAAAATTAAAGCCATAACCTAAATATTTGTATAACCTAATTGTCCAGGAGATAGTGTGAAAAAAAATGTCTGACTAACATCAAGCTAGAATTTTGTATACAAGTCAATCTTTTAGCGCCTTTTAAGAATATGTGGTTGGCTAAGTTCATCTGCGGGATATAGCTTAGCAATAGGCGTTTGACAAAAACAAACCGGTGGAGAGCGACCATGTCTCACCAATTATGGTGGACAATGTGATTTTCATTATCCTTAGTACAGAATTAGTTAGTAGACCAAAAATCAAGTCCATGTTATTTTCACCCTTGATAAGTTAGTTATTCAAATATTACTAAAAATCAACGTGGTCGCCTGTCAAGGGACAAACTAACATCAACTTGATTTTCGGTCTACTAACTAATTCTGTACTCAGGATCATGAAAATCATATGGTCCACCATAATTGATGAGACATGGCCGCTCTTCACCGGTTTGTTTTTTTCAAACGCCTATTGCTAAGCTATGTCCCACAGACGAACTTAGCCGACCACATATCCTTAAAAGGCGCTAAAACACTGACTTGTATACAAAATTCTAGCTTGATGTTTGTCAGACACTTTTTTGCACGCCATCTCCTGGACTATAATAAGTCTAACCTATAGATTCAGATGTGTGATGTGGTCTTTCCTTATAAAATAGTTTAATGATGTATCTATTTCGGCCTAAAACTGACCTTCTTGTAAAAACACTATTCTGAATAGAAACGTAAGTACAAAACACATTAAAAAAAAATTAATTACCTGCAATTTTTTAATTCTACGAAAAGAAAATAAAAAACATGTGACAGGTTAATTTTTATATTATTTTAATTAAATTCTTACTTATCGTCTGCAGTATGTATTTATTACTTATGTAAAAAATGTAAAAATATTGCAGTTTCTTCTCTAATATAAATAGTTTAAAGAGTAATTACCATACATTTAAAATAGCAATGGACTCTAAAACAAATGGTTATTTTTTTGAAGTGAAACTTCTTTGGCGGCGGTAGAGTGAATTTTTTCAAATAGGGACCATCGTGTAACGAAGTTTGCGATTCGAGACTCGTCCAAGATTCCAACATTTTTACCGATTAATTGTAATGAAATTTGTGTGACGGAAGTAATGAAACGGAATTTGTGTTTCGAGACTAATCCTGGTGAAAGATTTATCTGTAAAAAATCTTTCCCTCAGGCGAGATGCGAACCACCCACTTCCGATTCATGAAGCCTACGTGCTAACCACTGCCCCAATTACATTGCCAATTAGAAACCACACAAAATTGGTATATAAGCGTAATATTTAATATTAGATGGATTATATGTAATTAGACTATTTATTGTAATTAGATTATTTTTTGGGTTCATGGCAACAGGCTTAATTGTATACTTACAAGAAAAAAGTAAAAACTAATTAAATTAATTTAAATAAGTTATTATATCTATTTAAAGACCGCAAATCAAAACAAATATTTATTTTTATTGGAATAAATGTGGTTGCCTTATCGTAGTTTTTGTTGGAATAAATGTGGTTGCCTTACCGTAGCAATAACAAATCATTTCGAGGTGCGTCGGTGTCAGTTCTTAAGCGGGGGGTCGCGGCCCCCCAGGGGGGCCTCGAAAGGTATTTAGGGTACTATCTGTATATTATATTTGG
Source organism: Gerris lacustris (assembly GCA_951217055.1). Lineage (NCBI taxonomy): Eukaryota > Metazoa > Arthropoda > Insecta > Hemiptera > Gerridae > Gerris > Gerris lacustris. The sequence continues at coordinate 17,864,664 of OX578277.1, read as the reverse complement.
AGATTTTAAAGGGGCCGTGGTTACCAAAAGGTTAAGAACCACTAGTATAAATGACAAATGACAATATATACACAGATATAAACATTGCTTTAATTATTTTTTCATATAGTGACATCGTGTAACGAAGTTTTATTTTTATTGGAATAAATGTGGTTGCCTTAGCGTAGCAATATTTTTTTTCAATTAAATTTCCCATAACCATTTCTTAATCCTGAAATAATAAATTCGTCAAAAAATGAAAGGGAGCAATGCATTCTAGAATTTAAGTTTCACTTCTAATGCGTGAGAGCCTCACACATATTTTTTTATTTAACAGCTGTTTTTTATACTTTATTGATTTTGTGGTTAGTTGAATATAGAATTTTTCTTAGAATAAATAAAGGTCGTATGGAAACGAAAGCAATTCGAACTTGAGTTAATGAACGGAAATTCCTTTTGAAGTGTTTTATTAACCTCGTGCGGATATAATTAGATTCCTGTAAATTAGGTAGATTAAGCATCCATTCAGATGCAGTATATTTGACATATGATCAAGATTTTTCCAAAATCTACATATTATTTGATAGGTTATGTTAATATATTAAAGATTTCAATCCAATTAATACTATTTTTAATTATTTTTAGAGTAAAATCATGTATTTGTAATTCTGTTTATAAATGTAAATACTTAAACACACGCTCTTTGTCATAGTTTTTCCCCAACCTTCCTTCCGTCTTTTCTCACCCACACTTGTTTAAGTTGCAAGTCCTTCGTTAACCCCTTCGCTAGATAGTTGTTCTGTGAAAGCCCCAAGGCAGCTTTGTTTTCAGACGGGAAACAATATCTGAACATTTTGGCAGCTTCCTACCCTTATTATTTAGTTTACTTGCATCCTGATGAGTCAATCAGCTGTTTTTATTTTTTTAATATTTGAGTGAACTGAGTGTTTTAGATTTATTAAACACGAAAGTTATTTTGTACATATCCTAAAAACATAAAATGTTCCAAATCTTATTTTCCAAATAGGTACTCAGATAATGTATTGAATATTTATTATGTAAAAGTCAATGAAATAGTATATAGTAGTATTGTAAATAAGTTCCACAAAATCTCAGAAAAATCATTATTTATATAATCGAGTAGTGTACTGACGACTGTGACGACTCACCTCGAAATTATTTGTTATTGCTAAGCTATGACAACCACATTTATTCCAATAAATATAAATTATTGTTTTGATTTGTTGGTCTTTAAATAGATATAATAACTTATATAAATTAATTTACTTGATTTTACTTTTTCATCTAAATATAAAAATAGGCTTAACTGCTCGTAATATATAAAGCAATAGGTAGCAAAAATACATTTTAAAATAAAAATAATCAATTATTATATAAAGTATTTATTTGAATTCATTGAATAAATGTATTACTAACAAGATGGTATTCAAATGTAAAGTACACAAGAGGAAATCTTCCACTAGAGAAGAATACAAATACATTAATTACCCCAAAATTACATAAAATTTAACCAGGTGATAGAATAAGATTAAATTATTTTTTTTAGGGATGAATCATTTTTTTATTTGAAGGTCGTGGCATTGATATCAAAATAATTTTTTTTCTAGACTCATGGGAGCCAAACCAGGAAGAACACCCCTTCACTATTTCTAAAAAACTGATTTTGACAAAACACGCGTCATATCTATTAAATATATATATTTTTTTCCCCTTTTTTTTTATTATTATTTAAACTTTAAGTATAATATATACATACATTTAAGACATCAAACTTTGATTTATTTTTTTATATTATTCGGTAATTTCATTTTTATTCATAAAAATAATGTAATGCTTCCTTTAAACTTTGTTTTAATTCATGACAGAATCAAAAAAAAATTGGAACACCTGTTGACACACCTGTTCTCAATTATAGAGTATTGATAGTTGATCATTTTTATTGGATAATAAAATAATGTAATATGTGATAATGCTACAGAAATAAAATAAAATATCGTTTTCTTGTGATGTTTTCTTTTTATTATCATCTTTATTCTTTTTTTTTATTAGCTTGACCACCTGTTTGCGCAATAATTACCTATTAAAAACTATTAAAATCAGATTTAATAATATATTATTATTATATTTATATTAATGTATATCAATATACATATATTATTAATTTAAATTGTATTATTATTATGTATTTTATAAGTGGTTTGATTTTCCGTTAGCGTATAAATATATAAGTAAAAAAGAAAAATATGTAATTATTCCAAGAAATGTTATAAATAAGTGTAGAAATTTTAATTATATTTTTATTTTATTGATGCATTTTAAAATTAACCATTATGTATTGAAGAAAAATACCATTGCATTTTACGATTTAACAATTGGCAGATTATTCTCATTAAAAATGCATATTTAATGCCGAGTATTTAATAGTTACGTTATTAAAATTGTTGTAGAAAAACCGCAATTTATACATGCATACAAAAACCGCAATTCAAACATGAATAAATAACCGCTATTTAAACATTAATAAAAAACCTTTATCGTGAACAAGTAGATAAAGGGATATATTTTTTACTCTCTCTTCCCTCACAAACATTTATGTATCTCTATGTTGTACATCATTCTCGTCTTCATGATAAATAAGTGTTATTCGATCGTCCTTAATTCGTTCGTTAAGTTATTTAAAAGTTTTTGAAGTGAAACTTCTTTGGCGGCGGTAGAGTGATTTTTTTCATATAGTGACATCGTGTAACGAAGTTTGCGATTCGAGACTCGTCTAAGTGTAACATTTTTAGATTAATTGTATTATATATTATATCTATTTAAAGACCAGCAAATCAAAACAAACATTTATTTTTATTGGAATAAATGTGGTTGCCTTAGCGTAACAATATTTTTTTTCAATTAAATTTCCCATAACCATTTCTTAATCCTGAAATAATAAATTCGTCAAAAAATGAAAGAGAGCAATGCATTCTAGAACTAAAGATTCACTTCTAATGCTTGAGTGCCTCACACATTTTTTTTTTTTTTTTTTGTTTGTTTTTGAAATTTCAACTGGCATTTAGTTTATTTATTTTATTACTGCACTGAATAAGCTCGTAAACTAAATTATATGCAGGATGAACTTCAAGCGTAGTTGCCACATTCGGAAATCGAAGACGTACCCGTAACCTACAGAACCCAAAGTGTATTATAATCTGTTGTTGTATAATGTGTTAAGTGTATAATCCAAAGTAATAAACCATTATTTTATTATTTGTAAAATATTTCAATTGTCAATATTTTGTTTTTTGATGTATTATATCCGACGAGCAGTTAAATCCGTGGCAACGGGCATTTTATATTTAAAAGTAAGATTAAGAAAAATTAAGTTATTATTTCTATTTAGGTAAGTTATTACCTATATCTATTTGAAGACCAACAAATCAAAACAAATATTGATTTTTATTGGAATAAATGCGATTGCCTTAGCTTAGCAATAACAAATCATTTCGAGTTAAAAAGTTTTTAAAAGAGATATAGTAAGATTTTTTAATCATTTCGTGGTGAGTCGCCGCCACCGTAGGGACACTACTTGATTCTATAAATTATGTTTATTTAATAATTAAAAAAATATTATAGTCTAATAAGAGAATATTTTACAAAATTATAATTATGTTTTTGTGGTTGAAAATAAGGATTCTTAATTGACTACCTACTGGTTTCAATCCATTACTTATAATTTATAATACAATACAAGTAATCAATCAGGAGACAGTTCCACATAATGACAGTAGCAATTTGTTTTAAAATATATTTCTTTCGTAGTTTTGCTACGAAAGAAATATACATCAATATATTTCTTTCTTAGATGTGAATATTGAAAGATATATTAATTCATTTTCGTCTTGTTTTGTTACAGGCATGGCCATTCTTCTTGGCTTTTATCTTGGTGGAGAATTTGATTCTATGGTTCGAGAAAAAACCGACACCAAGGCTTAATGACTCTATTACTTCACTCTCTCATGGACTTATTCAAGAACTTGGAAGGTTCGTTTTAATTCTTTATTTATCTTTTTTAGGGTCATGTTCCGCTTGTCTGTCTGTCTATCTGTAACGCACCTAATCTCCGAAAGTACACACTGAGAATTTCACCCATCATTAGTGAGAGACATTTTTAGGGTCCGGGTCCGTAGTCTAATACAAGTACATTCCTGCAGTTGTCTGTCTATCTGCTGAGCATCTAAATCCTAAAGTACCCAACACAAATGTTTAAAAACTTTTTGAATAACTTTTTAAAAATGTTTAAAAAATAACCAAAACACTGAATAATTATAAGGTGGTTCGAAAAAATCATCCCTTCCTTAAAAATTAGGGGTTGAAGTTTAAGGGAATAAACTTTTTTAACGGGAATGCGTTACGTGAAATGTAAAATGAAAAAAGAGCCAGGAGTTCGTTTTTGAACTAATTCATCTTTGCGCTTTGTGTTTTTAAAAAAAATCATTTTTTTGTGTCCCCCCTCTAGGTTGGATATTTTGTAAAACCACTCCCCAATTTTTTTTTTGAAATGGAAGTTTCACTTCTAATACGTGAGAGCCTCACATATATTTTTAATTTAAAGTCATTATAGTTAATAAAGTCCACTATAGTTAATAACAGATTGGGCTAGACACTTCGGAGTAGTTTCATTGCGTTTGGACCAAAAAAATTTAATATCGTCATAGGAACACATTGGGCTTGACACTTCGGAGTAGTTTCATTGTGTTTGGACCAAAAAATTGAATATCATTATAGGAACAGATGGGCTTGACACTTCGGAGTAGTTTCATTGTGTTTGGACCAAAAAATTGAATATCATTATAGGAACAGATTGGGCTTGACACTTCGGAGTAGTTTCATTGTGTTTGGACCAAAAAATTGGATATCATTATAGGAACAGATTGGGCTTGACACTTCGGAGTAGTTTCATTGTGTTTGGACCAAAAAATTGAATATCATTATAGGAACAGATTGGGCTTGACACTTCGGAGTAGTTTCATTGTGTTTGGACCAAAAAATTGAATATCATTATAGGAACAGATTGGGCTTGACACTTCGGAGTAGTTTCATTGTGTTTGGACCAAAAAATTGAATATCATTATAGGAACAGATTGGGCTTGACACTTCGGAGTAGTTTCATTGTGTTTGGACCAAAAAATTGAATATCATTATAGGAACAGATTGGGCTTGACACTTCGGAGTAGTTTCATTGCGTTTGGACCAAAAAATTGAATATCATTATAGGAACAGAGTGGGCTAGGCGGCTAGACACTTCGTAGTAGTTTCATTGCGTTTGGAACAAAAAGTTGAATATCATTATAGGAACAGATTGGGCCTAGACACAAGAAGATCAGACATAATATTAATTGTATGATTAAAAAAAGTGTCATTCAAGGTTAAACGATAAGGAAGATGTAATTTTCATGAATTCTCCGGTTCTCCGGTATTTTAATATATTCCATGTGAGTGCCGGAGAGGGAAAAACTGCGAAATATCCAGTATTGTGTTATTTCCGATTATACTCGTATATTGTATTCTGCTGTTGCCAAGCCAACTGATTAACTTGTTTTTTCCTTCTTCCTTAACCATTAGGAAATTCATTTTTTTTTTTCATTTAAATCCATCGTATCGTGTATAGAAGAAAAAAATTAATTAAAAAGAAAAAGAGATGCATTATCTTCTTACGATAAACTAATGATTAAAAGTTTTTTTAACATAAAAGTAAAGGAAATTAGTTAGATAAAAAGTTGTTGAATTTATTAATGTGTATACTTTTTAAGGAATAACACATGTATTTATTTAAAAATGATATGTATCTAATAATTTTGGCAATTTTTAAATAAATATTTCTTTTTGATTGTGCAAAAAAAATAATTCGCAATTAAAAAAAAGGGGATGTCGATTTTATAAATCTATCTGTAGATATACGGACACTGTATAAATTAGTGAAATATATTTATTCTGACAATAAGATAGACCGATGAATTTTTGTGATATTTATAAACGTATACAAAGGAACGAATAGTATTGTTGTTCAAATAATGATGTTATGCAGACGGATCCGTTTGTAGACGGATTGTACTCATTTTTAAGCTATAGAAATGCTTATATAGTGGACAATAATAGGTAAAAAAGTTTAAATTAATGGTAATCTAAACCTAGGGATTCACGCATATCTCTTATACAGATTGATTGACACTAAAAAAAGCGGTGATTGAAACAATCAACTTACCACATGATTGCAAATGTTAATGACAATCTATGCCTATGGAATAACAGCTATTCAGATGTTTTGGCTCTAAGAAAAGTGGAATAGTGAAAACATCTTATCACATGATTACAAATGCTAATGATAGTCTATGTCAAGGGATTCACGGATACCTCTTATACAGATTGTTTAGCTCTAAGAAAAGTGGAATAGTGAAAACAACTTACCACATGATTACAAATGCTAATGATAGTCTATGTCAAGGGATTCACGGATACCTCTTATACAGATTGTTTAGCTCTAAGAAAAGTGGAATAGTGAAAACAACTTACCACATGATTACAAATGCTAATGGTAGTCTATGTCAAGGGATTCACGGATACCTTTTATACAGATTGTTTAGCTCTAAGAAAAGTGGAATAGTGAAAACATCTTACCACATGATTACAAATGCTAATGATAGTCTATGTCAAGGGATTCACGGATACCTCTTATACAGATTGTTTAGCTCTAAGAAAAGTGAAATAGTGAAAACATCTTACCACATGATTACAAATGCTAATGGTAGTCTATGTCAAGGGATTCACGGATACCTCTTATACAGATTGTTTAGCTCTATGAAAAGTGGACTAGTGAAAACATCTTACCACATAGTTACGAAAGTTTAAGTTATTAGCCATCAAATTCCCAGGGATTCACGGCTCTTATACGTAGAGGTTGTTTGACTCTAGAGAAGGGTACCAACTAACCAACAACGTAATACTCGTACATTAAGCAAGAAGTCAACTTATTTCTTGTCACAGCTTCCGCTCAAACATAAAAGAAATAATGTTTTAACAAATATGTAGCTTTATTGCAAAATCATATTTTTAATTCTTTAAGACAAAACGACAAAACAACTTAGTAAAAATTTATTTTTTTTAATTTACGGAAAATACTGTACAATTAACTTTTAAATTGAACCGTATTCAAATAATGACAATAATTGATCAATGAATCAAGCTTCTTTTTAATTTTTTGTTTAACTAAATCTTTTGGTAAAAACTGCTTTCAAAGTAATTATAATTTAAACATACAATTTTACTCTTATATATGTTATTGATCGTTGCCGTATCTTATTTATAAACTATAAATTATTAACTTTTTTCAGGAAAAAGTTAATATTGATTACGGGGAATATTTTACTTTCTACATTAATTAATATACTTTTTCCTGAAATAAGTAAATATTGACCGAAAAAAATGTATTATATGTACAATTTTATGAAAGCTACATTGATTTTTATCATTGACCTTCTGTTACCGTTTGTATTTAAACGAGTTGAAATCGGAAGAAAGTGAACTATTACAATGTGGTACAAGCATCATTAACAAGTAATAAATAATAACGGGAAATTTAATTAAAACCTCAATTTAAATTTATGAAGACAGCTTTTAATATTATTCATGATTTTTTAAAATGATTTTTAATAAATTATACCTTTCTATACGGATAGTTTGCTGCAATTTATATTTCAATTAGTAAGCCTCTACGGTAATATAATAATACATGACTTGAATTATTAACATGCATATACAAATTGTTTATTTATTGTGGTCTTCAATATATAAATAGTATAAAGTAATCATTAGATAAAGTAATCACTCTAACCCTAATTTAATATTACGTGGTTTAATGGTCTACTTTTGTCCAAATTGTAAAAATTCTACCGCCATGATTGCGACCGAAGCGCATTTACAAATCTCACTTCTTAAATGCATTATTCTTAATTTACTATCTTAGTTCGCAATAGAGACCATCTTTTATCACCATTTTGATCTAAATTCTCATATTTACAGTTATTTTTAGACCACGTTCACAGTTATATTTAGACCATGTTCACAAACCAAGTACAAATGAAACTATCGCGAAGGGCTTTATCACACATTTGCGATGCTCTCGAACGTGCATTTAAGGGCGTTCTACGCAACTTAGTTTCTCCAAGGAAGCTGAAGTGGTTATTAGCATGTGCTTGTCTATTTAAGTAAGCATAAACTGAGCGTAACGAAATATTTCTGTGTGCTTAAGATAAATTACGCTTTTACCGTTGACATTATTTGCTATCAGTTAATATCTACGATTGACGATTGATACGAAATATAAACATGTTATCTCAGTTTAGATGCGTAGAAAGTGGTTCTTTTCGTAGCTGTATTCATTGCGCATGAAAGTTTCATATTTTTTCTTTATTTCCGCACTAGTGCGGAAGAATTCTTCACCTTTTCGCACGATATAGCGTGTTTTCTTACATGTAATAAAACTAACTTGCTGTTTGTTTAATTAAAGTAACTTTTTATAAAGTTTTTAGTGAAAAACAATGAGTGATTTAAGTGATTATGACGAAAATTAGGATTTTCTCTATTTATTATTAAAATCCAACAATAGTAGATAAAGTACGGTACGCAACTCGTGCGAAAACTGAATTTTACACTAAGTAGGCCTTAATGGTCTTTGATCATCGAACATCAAATTTAGAAATACCATGTTAAAATTTTAGAATAGAAGTAATCCGACATTATTACTACTTATACTTCATTTCTTAGTCTATGCTAAAAAATATTTAAGGTTTTAACAGCTTCTATATACCATTCTTGTAGCAATCCAATGTTGTGTAATGCAAATTAGTACATTTAAATATAAAATGGGTTCGTTAACTAACATACCTACGAGTACTCAATCTAAACTGCTTACCATACATAGACATTTTATTATTTCGCAATGTTTGATTATTTTTCTTTATGTGTTTAAACAGATTAATATGGAGAGGTGGAGAGAGCGCTCTCTATATTTGGGTTTATCAGAACTACAGAATAGCTGATTTGGAATGGAGCTCGCAGACAACTTGGTATATGGCTGCCATATTGGTAGACTTTGCTTACTACTGGCTTCACAGGGCTTGTCATGGTAAGCTAGATACTTTCTACTTGTTTATTATATCCAAACGAGCCCATGGCAACGGGCTTAATTTTATATTTAGAAGAAAAAAAAAAATAAAATTAGGTAAATTAATTTAGATATGTCATTGTATCTATTTAAAGACCAACAAATCAAAACAAACATTTCTTTATATTTGAATAAATGTGGTTGCCTTGGCAGAATAAAAGTAAAATTAAGTAAATTAATTTAGATAAATGATTACAATTAATTTATTGAAGTGAAACTTCTTTAGCGGCAGTAGAGTGAATTTGAAGTAATGTAACGGAAGTTGTGTAACGGAAGTCGTGTAACGGAAGTCGTTATTATATCTATTTAAAGACCACCAAATCGAAACAAACATTTAGTTTTATTGGAATAAATGTGGTTGCCTTAGCGTAGCAATAACAAATCATTTCGAGGTGTCGTCGGGACACTACTCGATTATATAAATGATAGAGTTGATTAAGTGATGTCAACTACCAAATTGTATTCATGAAACTTGCGATGACAATACATTGATCAACCATTAGTTTTACCATATCGTTTGTATTAGCCGATAAATCAAGACATTTTTACATTTATTTGAAGAAATTTTGACGAAAAAAGAATTTCAGTAATTCGACAACGATTATGGCTGTGAGGTTAGAATAGATTACATGGTTTAATATGACTAAGACTAAAAAGTATAAAATAATATTATATTATTAAAAAAATAATAAAAGCACTCTTTATAAAACCATGCCTCTATATCTAAAATCTATGTGAAACCTATTATGTTTAGTAATTAAGATAATACTTAAAATATAAAATTTTAATTACTCCCATGATAAGCTGTTAAGTCCTTCACGTGCATATTAAACACGCTTAAATTGTTTTAAAAAACCATTAATAATGATAAGATTACTCTTTAGAAATAATAGTTCAATATCCATCTATATTTTTTTTATTCTCTATTTATAATCACATTATTGCTTTGACCTTAACAAATATTTGTGGACAAATATTGTGTTTTTATAAAAACGCTTCTATTAAGAATGTGGAAGCTTAGGGCTTAAGTTAAAGAGGGAAGTCCCTCCTCCCAGAGCCCCCAGGAAATATAAAAACTTTAGAAAATGCAATTTATTTATACGAAATACTCGTGAGTCGTGAGGAAAACAATGAAAGTGTATTTTTTAATACTTACTGCTCATAAAGCACAAAAGTTAAGTTTTAGTATATGGACTATACACCCGAAGTTTTCAGCTTTGTTCGGATTAGGAATTAACTGAAAATTTCACTAGTTGAATTATGCATTTGAATATGTACAACAGACCGAACAAACTCCTTGTGATTATAAGAAAATTTGAAAAGGCAATGCTGTCTTGCAAGAGTTGTATTAAAAAAAAAATTGAAAAGCAAAGTATAATTGCCAATAATGGAAAATGGAAGCATTGTGATCATTGTAAAGAATGATTTGTTATTTTTTTTTTATTTTTTTTTTTTTAATAGCCTTTATTGCAAAATATAATAGTTCATAATATATTACAATTATATAATATATAACAATAAAAGTTCTTCATTGTACTTACATAAAGTATAGAATAAAATAAGAATTCTTTATGTTTATTATTATTGTTTAGCCCATCAAACCTGGTAATATCGTCTCTCCATCTCTGTACTGGCCTTCCTCTTTTTCTTATGCCATGTCTGGGGTACCATTCAGTTAGGCGCTGAGCCCATCTCTGTTCTTCCATCCTGGCAACATGTCCTGCCCATAGCCACTTCGTTTTTAAAATTGCTGCTCTCAGGTCTCTTAAGCCTGTTTCCAACCTCAAATCCTTTGTACGCCTTTTATCTTTAAGTTTCACTTTCATTAGGCTTCGCTCCATTGATTTTTGTACAACCTCAAGGTAGTTGAGGACCTTTTGCGAGAGCGCCCAAGTTTGGCAGCCATATGTCAAGCAGGGAATGATGCAACTATTGAATACCTTTCCTTTTAATTGTGGTGGCATGCTGCTTTTAAAAATATATTTAAGTCTTAGCCGATCCTTTTTCCCAGAACCCCCGCGAACCTAATATCTGCTTTGCTGATTAATATTTTAACTCAATTATCATTTCATTTTTGTAATTAATGCAATTTTAATTTTAAAAGCAAAACACATTTAAGCACTTATTTTGTTGCTTCCCAGTTCTTACTTAATAAATGTGTGTTGTCTAATCAAAGTATTTTTTATCTCTTTTAATTTGTGAAAACTTTTTTTTTTACTTATCATTTTAACATTGTGTGTTTTTTAGAGGTTCATGTTCTTTGGGCGCAGCATCAAGTTCATCATAGTTCTGAGGACTTCAATCTTACTGTTGGTCTCAGACAATCTTTCCTTCAAGGATGGTGTGGATTTGTAAGTTTCGCTAATTTCTAATAACGTTGTTTTTTTATTTTGAAATTATACATACAAAAATGTGATATTCCTTTGTCCCAAAGTGCATATTGGACTAAATATCCCTTTGTTTTAATAGTTATTAACTTTGTTTTACCCACCACTTTATTTTCTGTTCTGGTGGGTAACAAAGTAAAAGAGTACCCATAAAAGATAATGCACATAATGATATTATTATAATTGTAACATAATTTCTTTATTTGTTCCTTAGATCTTCTACTTACCTTTAGCTTTGGTAGTACCTCCGGCTGCTTTCCTAACTCATCAGCAGTTTAACCTCCTCTATCAGTTTTGGATCCATACTGAAGCTATCCATTCTCTTGGTCCACTTGAATGGATCCTAAACACACCTAGCCATCACCGAGTCCACCATGGTACGTTTTATTGTCTTTTACTTTCAACTTTTATTTATATCCTTGCCACATTAAAACTTTATCAATTTTATTACATTTAGTATGTGACAGTGATTTATATCATTCGTAGTCAAAGCAGATCCAAACTTTACTATTCTCAATGCAGCCATCTTGATATTAATCCTTTTTTAGTGGTTACGTAGGAATTTTCATGGCTTTGACATGTACTAATATAAAAAAAATACACGTGCCCAACGAGTTTGTTTAGTTATACGATACGGTAATTCAAGCAACCTAATATCTTTTTTATACCGGAAGATGAAATATATTCTTTTAATAAGAGAAAGGTGTTAAAACTTGACACTTCTTATAAAGCGATACGCAACAAAAAAAAGGTCTAGAAAAAAATAGGCTTCTAGATTTCATTCTTCATTGGAATTCTTTTTACTAAATCTTTACTTTATCTATTTTTATTTACTCCACCTTTATTCTATCCTAGAGTAGTGTAACGTTGATTGTATTCTTGATTAAAATGTGTTCTACACCGGCATTTTGTATAATTTAAATTTGTTTTGACCGCAGAAACAATGAACATTGACAAACGGAACTAGCGAAGAACTATATTTAACTCCATCTTCCTAAGAAAAAATATTAATGTGTTTATTTTTAATGAAGTTGCTTGCGGTTTCTCATGCTTATAGACAAATAACTTGAAAAGTCATAATAGTGACAACCACATGATTAAAACGTAAACGTTTTCAAACCATTGAAAATATCATTTTAATATTATGTTTAAGGATTCTAAATCAAAGTTAATTGTTTATCATTTTCGTTGCAGGAAGTACTCTGTACTGTTTGGATAAGAACTACGGCGGTACTCTTATCGTCTGGGATCGTATTTTTGGAACTTTTGCCGAAGAACGAGAGAAGGAAGAAATTATCTATGGTCTTGTCATGAACCAACCTTCCTTCAACCCGTTCTTCTTGCAGGTAAAAACCTTACGTAATTTGTTAAATGACCTTTTATTTATACAAAAAAAAAATTCTTGTGGTGTCGCGGGACACCTGTTATGAACGAAGTTCCTTACGCTTTTCATTAACTATTAATTATAAAATCACACTGCTAAGTATACGATGTTAACTACTTATTTATGGTGGAGTTAGAAAAGAGATAAAATTAAAAGTAACTAACTATTTGTACTTGCGGAGTTAAGGCAAAATTAAAAGGAATGCATTTGTTTATCATTAAAGCGTGTGTCTATAGCAATAAATATGTATTGAATATTGAGAAAAGAGTTAATCATGATGACTCGATAGTTAAAGAGGAAGGTTGTCGTATAGTGAGGGAACAGGACTGTTCCTTAACCCTCACGCACGGCCTACTCAATTTAAAATATTATAAAATATATCACTTCACTACACAAAAACTTCTGTTTGTATCAGGTTAAAATTTTACATTAGTACTTTAGACTTTAGACGATGTATATAATGTTTTATTAAAATGGTTACGTTAGAACGTAAGATATCGGTAAAAACATTGTTTTCTGTTTTCTCTATTTTAAACGTCTTAAATAATTTAAGCGATCTTTAACAAATCATATTACAATAGTGTCAGTGTTGGTTTTACTAAAAAAAAATATATATATTTAAAAAATTGTTTGTCTCATTGGGAATTTTTTCCCGTCCTAAAATTCCAATTTTACATTTGAAGCTTAAGTTTACGCGAGCGTTCAACGAATCGTCGTCAGTCGATTTCTCGACGCTCGTTTTTTTCGGATTCACTCCCGGGCTCCAGTCGCTATAACGTAACATAAGGAACTTCGTTCGAAAAACTAACGATAGGGAATCAATTTCCCTATCATTAGTTTTAACAATCTCTCTTTCATTACACACATAATATGTGAAAATTTTATACGTGTAGATGAAGATATCTACAGAACCTTCAAGGCAAACATTTAAATTATACTCAAAAAATCATCGCACACCGTTTTATTTATTTTTAATATTATGTTGATATCGTTTCGCGAAATTAATTGATTTTTATATAAGAGACAATTTTGATTTTTATATAAGAGACGAAAAGGCGTGTCAGTTTAAGGACCTCCAGACATTAGACGCAGAGTTTACAGGCTCTGACTATGGTAATTTCTCACTCGTTGTTACGTAACTGTTAGTTCCGACAAGGCTTTTGCTTTAAAATGAATCCCCCTTCGTTCAAACCTGGTCCTAAAATTAAGGAAACACGAATTTTTAAATAACCTGCCCTTTAACCAGCTTCTATAACGGTCTCTACATCGTTTTTGAAAAGAAGAAGATAGGACCGCCAAAGAAAGATAAAAAAACAACTATACGAAAATTCATATGTTTATGTTTTAATAATAATAATTATATCTTCTATAGTAATAATTATCTTCTATAATAATTATAGGTTCTATAGATCGCCCTTAATACATTTAGATAGGATTTAACTAGAATATTAAATAACGATTAAAGTTTTTTAATGTAGAGTAGGTCCTATGTTAAGGTCCTAGGTCTAAAATATAAAATATGTAAAACTCGTGTAGGGAACCAGACTTTTTCTAAGATTTGAAATTAAGAGGTAGCATCTAGCTATACATTCCAAATGTAGAAATGTAACAATAAAATAATCTTAGGACAATTAGATAATTCCCTTTCAATTCATCAAACTTCAACATCTTCAGTCGGACCTCTTCATAACGAACTTCTATACAACGAAAATCTCTATATAACGATTCTCTATATACAAGTGATTCTGTAAAACGAAAATAATTTCTCTACTATGAACCAAATCCATAGAAATAAGGATGAAGATCCAACCGACAAACTTTATATGAATTAAAATTCCTTTATTTTCTTAGAACAATTTTTAGGAGTTTCTTTCACTAGCACTTTAATAATTGTGCGGATTCTACTTCCAATAGTTTAAGTATAATTTAAATCATCTTTGTACAGTACAGAGAAATCTCTTACTCTCTGTTTAGAATTCGTTTCGGACGTTTATAAAGCTCTTGACTTTTTACAGCGTAATTTACGCTCCGTGAACAACTTCAGAAAAAATTATTTTTTCTAAAAGGCATAGATAATGGAATGAAGATCAAAGAAGTACCTATCTATATAATTTTTAAAAACCGGGAATCAATATTTAAACTATACGAAACAAGTGAAGATTTTAAAAAAAAGATCTCGAGATAGATAAAGACGTAGATGAAGGAGTTCTGTAAAGGGGAAAATGGTACGGGATCAAAATCTTCCTCTTTTAGGACCACTAATTTTTTCTCTAAAAATATTCTATACAGCGAAATTTCTACATAGCTATTTTTCCTTTCTTATGTAAAGAGAAAGTATTGTGATGGCACGAAAATTCGATTTTAAGAATTTTATGGATTTACGCGTTTTGAGGTCCCTTGAGATCAAAAAAGTGATTTTTAAAAACATGTCTGTCTATAGTCTATCTGTGCAGAAGTACAGACGGCTGGAGCCTGAACTATAGTGGGCCGATTTTGACAAAATTTGGCATTCATGTTGAGAATAATCATACCCCGAGGCGAACTCGAGAAATGAATATTAGCTCCAAATTTGGGGGCGCTACCCCCCAAAAACTCTGAAGAAACGTGAAAAACATTTATCGAAAACAGTTCCGACAATTTTGATTAAAATATTCTAAAATGTAGTCCATTCAAAAACGAATCTAACAAAATATTTTCCAAGTTAAAAATCTAGTTCCTGAGAAAATTAGATTTAAACGCGGACGGAGAGGCCTGGTTCAATTCCCCGCCAAGGAGAAATTATTTTTATGATAAATTTTGATGAAATGTTCAATAATAATAAAAATGTACATACGAAAACTAATAAATGGAAAACATTGGGCTAAGTTATTATGAACTCGTATATATGAGAAAGTTTGTCTGAGATGTCTCGGACTGATTTTTTTTTTTTCTGGAGCCATCAATTTCGTTATGTGGAGGTCCGACTATATTTACATAGGAATATACCAGCAATGTGACAAATGTGTGGTTTTTGAATAGATGGCGGACGACTAAAAAAAAAAGGTTTTTTGTCAGCATACATCGTTTTAAAGGTCTTTAAGCGTAGACAAAGAATAACTAACTATTAGAATTTCAAACTAAATATTTTCAATGTGGCTACAACTAAAAACAATTTTTTAGTCACAGATCATTTATACATCGTTTTGAAGATCTTGGAGAGTAGGAAATGATTATATAACTATTATTACAAAATTTTCATTTTTTATCGGCATTTGTAAAAAACAAATAAATATACCTGAAAGGAAGATAAGTTCATGCTAATATGGCCTGTTACATTTCATTTTTGAAGCTAATTTTAGGTAAATTAGGAATATGTAAGTTTTCCGTTTATGGCATATTTCATGGTAGCCATAATTGAGCACTGCATCACTAGTCAGACAAATTAATAAAAAGTCGAAATAGGTTTGAAAAACACTTCTCATTGGTTTAATAATAATAAATAGAAACACGCCAATTGATAAATTAATATTTTTGTTCAGAACAATTTTATTAATTAGGAATTTAAGGCTTAATTATAAATCTTGAATTAAAAGAGTGAATGAATGTTCGAAATTTCACAATATAAACATTTTAAATGTTACTAAACTTTTTTTAAAAAACTATGCTTTAGGAACGTAACTTTTTTCATCTTCTTGATCCACTTATGTTACTATCACTTTAACTTTTATTTTATTTAATTGATGATCATTTTAATTTTTTTCACAGGTATTCTACAATAAGAACGTCTATAACAAAGTGAAAAATATGACTGGATGGAAGGACAAGATCTCAGCTGTCGTCAAGGGACCTAGCTGGCTTCCAGGCAAGCCTTGGACTGGTTGTGAGGCTGACAAAATTGATGTAAGTTCAATTTAAACAAATATATGTTTGAAGTTTGTGTTGGGAAAGGCGAGAGTTTGGTAAAGAAAATCCTCCCGAGCGTGGGCGAGGATTTGGTAGAGAAAATCCTCAAGGAAATCCTTTCATGTGTGGGCGAGGGTTTGGTAGAGAAAATCCTCCCATGTGTGGGCGAGGGTTTAGTAGAGAAAATCCTCAAGGAAATCCTCCAATGTGTGGACGAGGGTTTGGAAAAGAAAATCCTCCTGTATGTGGTTGAGGGTTTGGTAGAGAAAATCCTCAAAGAAATCCTCCTGTGTGTGGGTGAGGGTTTGGTAGAGAAAATCCTCAAAGAAATCCTCCTGTGTGTGGGTGAGGGTTTGGTAGACAAAATCCTCCCATGTGTGGGCAAGTGTTTGGTAGAGAAAATCCTCCCATGTGTGGGCAAGGGTTTGGTAGAGAAAATCCTCCTGTGTGTGGGTGAGGGTTTGGTAGAGAAAATCCTCAAAGAAATCCTCCTGTGTGTGGGTGAGGGTTTGGTAGACAAAATCCTCCCATGTGTGGGCAAGTGTTTGGTAGAGAAAATCCTCCCATGTGTGGGCAAGGGTTTGGTAGAGAAAATCCTCCTGTGTGTGGGTGAGGGTTTGGTAGAGAAAATCCTCAAAGAAATCCTCCTGTGTGTGGGTGAGGGTTTGGTAGACAAAATCCTCCCATGTGTGGGCAAGTGTTTGGTAGAGAAAATCCTCCCATGTGTGGGCAAGGGTTTGGGAGAGAAAATCCTCCTGTGTGTGGGTGAGGGTTTGGTAGAGAAAATCCTCCTGTGTGTGGGTGAGGGTTTGGTAGAGAAAATCCTCCTGTGTGTGGGTGAGGGTTTGGTAGAGAAAATCTTTCTGTGTGTGGGTGAGGGTTTGGTAGAGAAAATCCTCAAAGAAACCCTGGAGGATTTTTCCTTGTGGATTTCCTCTTCGTGTATGGCCTCCTAAAGAATAATATAATATATCCTTACAGATATAGATATATACATCCATCTATCAACAATTTAATGACTATATCATTGACAATATCTCCTCTGCTCTTTCAAAAGGACTTATTTCATAAAAATGCTAGCAATTAATAAGTTTAATATTTTATTAATTAATAATTACAGGTGAAAAGCAGACAGAAGTTTGATATTAAATTGCCAATCTGGTGTAATGCTTACTTGCTTCTACACTTTGTAGGCGTAGTCATGACTTTCCACGACTTCGCCCAACAATATATGGTGAGTTTATATAAAAATTTTAATTGATTCTTTTATCATAATTGGTTTTATTATACAGCTGATGGTTGTCGTTTACCTTTACAAAATGAGATTTTATAATTCAGGTAGATTAAATAGGTTATTTGTATTAGGTCTGTATTTTAATTTGCTGTGCAAGACAAATTATCATCTAACATGTCTTAAATGAGTTAGAAAAAATTAGAATGTTAAGACAGATTAGAGTCATATAAACCTTTTAATTGGCATTCAAAACAGTTAGTCGCCACTTTACATAAGCACCGACACATTTTTATAGTGTTAAGTATTATATTAAAGTAATACTGCAATATAAGTTTAACATAAGAACAGAATAAGATTTATTTTGATATTTCAATTACAGTGTCATTGTCATGTCAAGCATACAACATAATAAATACGTAACATATAGCTATGCTGGGTCACCACCAATAAGAGGAGGCCTGATCCAGGAATTATACCTCAATGGTCACCAATCTAAAATGTGACAACACCTGATGCTGCTTAACTTTATTGTTATCAAAACAAGCGAAACTTTAACTGTTCCCCTATACGAGCTACCCCTAAAATCAATAAAATTACATAAGAAAAAAAAAAACAGCTTTAGAGCCCTGCTTATCTTTCCTCTACTAGGAGGAGTAGTTCATTGCAAGCAATAGCAATTAGGTAGGGCATAAAGTTAATCCTAAAAATATTAAAATCCCACATGAAAACACTAATTATAATAAATTATGTCAATCTTAGTAACTGTATGAACTAATATGACTTATATTTATCTATTTTTCAGAGCTTAAGTCCACTCTCAGTTTTGATCACAGTCAGCCATATATTAATGTCTCTAACAGTTATTGGACTCATGTTCGAGAATAGACCTTACGTTTGTTTCGCTGAAACAATGAGATGTTTCCTACTGACATTCCTCCTTCAGCGTAAATTCCTCGTGGTTTCTCTGCCTTCGATGCACTGGTTCTTCCTTGGATCGACGATATTCTGGGCTCTTCAGTGCACAAATTTCATACAGATCAAGATAAAATCTTGATGCGGAAACACTGAACAGCGGCTGTTGAGCTGCTCAAACCCGGGGTGGGCAAGAAAACCTCGCTTCAAGCGTCGTTAACTCACCTAATGCCACTACACTTAAAGAAGAATTAAGTGCCTTATTACGTTAATTTTATGGGGGCTGCCAGATCAATAAACAAAAACTTAGTATAAGAAAAAAATCAATTTATATAATTAATAGTAAAAAAACAGAAATAAAATTGATTTCAAACCAAAATGTAAAGATGAAAAAAAAAAAAAAAAACTAACAATACAAATTAAACAGCCCTAAAGATTACTCAAAAACTATTGGAGAACAATAGTTAAATTAAGAAGTGTTCTTTTTTCCTAAAGAGACCAAGTGGCTTTAAAATAATTGGCTGTACTTCATAAATGGATTATGAAATTTATTTCAGCAAGTCAGGAATTACTTAAAAATAAGAAAACTGAGCCATAAAAATGGCAATTGTAGCTGTGTCAGAGATGAAGATTTATTGTTAATTGTATTTTTTATAATTTCTTATATATATTTTTCTTAATTAATTAAATTAGAGTTAATGAACTAGAGAACATAAAACTGAATTCATAAATATACAGTAGGGCTCTTTCATCCGTCATGTTAAGGACCATGGCCGTGCCAAATTAGCAAATGTCAAGTTTTAATGGCAATGCCAAAGGTAAATCACTCTAGATAAAATACAAACAATTAAAACATGTATTTTATGTATCCATGGACATTTTGAACCTGTTCAGGCGATATAAATACAGTAGAGTCTCGCTTATCCGGACCCCGCTAGTCCGGACATCCGTTTAATCCGGACGGGCCAAAAACTATGTACAAATTGGAACCAGGGCCTGTTCAGATTTATGAATAATAAAGATAATTGGAGTTTCTACTTTTATTGTCTATTAAAAATGTATAAAATTGTTCCTAGTATAGTTGAAAGGTGTATATTCCAACTTTCTAACATGAGGAATACCCGGTATTTTTGTTAAAAATAAACAGATTTAGAATAATTAGGAATAAGTAAGAACATCGATCAATCTGTTTCGGTTCCATAGAAATATAAGGGGCGGAAGATATAAAAGTAGTGTATTTCAATAAATACAATTTTATTTGACTGAGATGAGGAGAGGGTTTTTGAAACATATAGCGGCGGCGGGTCAACGCAGTTCCAAGAAATTTCGCCAAGCCGCCAATGTCTAATAGCTCAAGTTTTTGTGAAATGATTATCGTTCCTCGAATTTCATATCGGAACACAGGAAGTTGTTCTCAGGAAGTCCCTTCTATACCTTCCACCTGCGTAATAGATTGTCATTTTATTTTAATTCATTTGATATTCGGACTGGTGACATAACAGCTCTTAACTTAAATAGTGGACCTACGTTGTACAAGCATGTTTTGGAGACTAATAAAAGTAATTTTTACGATAAAAACATCGATTTTAATAGTTTTACCTTACTAAAACTTGTTTTATAGACATTTTAAAACTGATTCCGTTTAATCCGGACTGGGTCTGGTCCCGTCAAACCCGGATTAGCGAGACTCTACTGTATAAGACAAAGTACATTTATATTTTGTCTTTCGGGCAACTGTGACAGTCAAGTACAATGAATTCACTTGGAAAAATTCCGAATGTGAGGAGCACAATTGGTGCTGGAATACTGAATGTGCCGAACTGTAGAATGCTTTTTAAAGAGTGAACTGTATATGATAATAAATAAATTAATTTAAAAAATAGTTTTTACACACACTAAAAAACAGTTTTATTTTGTGTTTACTATTATCAAAATTGTTTAAATAGTTTTCCATAGTTGATTTATTTAGAAAAAAATTAATTTAATGTATTAAAATAAATTGAGGTCTATACAAATTCAAGATTGCAAATGTATTGCTTGTATCTCCTAGTTTATGTATTATTAAAAATGAAAATGAGTTTAGATTAAAGAGTGATGGATTAAATTATATTTTAGATAAAATGTATTTGAGTTTGATATCATGTATATATTTAAAGATGAGATTTTAATTTTTTTTTTTAAAGTAATTTTAAGTTGTTAATTATGTTTAAAATAAAATATTTTAGTATTACTTTTACTTCATTTTTACTTTTTTTAAAAACCTTTTATATTATATTGCTTCCGAGCTTACCGAAGGTAACGGAAGCTTTGTGTTCACTTTTGAGAACAAAAAACTTTTATGCCTCCGATTTTAAAAATTCCAAGACAGAAATCCGTTTCAGGCATCAGGGAACATTTTTGGTCTCGTGTCTGTCTGGCTGTCTGTGTGTCCGCGAATTATGAAACGTGGGGCGATAACTTGAGAAAAATGTTTACAGATTTTGATGAAATTTGCTAGATATGTTCATTTTACCAATGCTCAGGATGAGTTCGTTGGACAACGTTATCCGTCCAAGCGTTCACGAGCAACGCTCACGTAAACGTGAACTTCAAATTTAAAATTGGAATTTTAGGTCGGAAAAAAATTCAAACTTCATCTATTTAATGAGACAAACCTTTTTTTAAATACAATTTTTTAGTAAAACCAACAGCGACACCGTTATGAAGTGTTAAAGATCGCTAAAACTATTAATAGTTTTTACACTATAAACAATAATGTAATATAACTATCATTTTAATGTTAATATAACAATAAAGTACATGATAGGATAAGAGGAAGCTATGTGCCACACTAATTGGCAGTCTATTATTTTTGTATTTAAGTATGTGTGAGTATGTAAATTCGATTTTTATGGATATGGAAACACATGGGACCTTTTTTAGGTCCCATGTGTCAACAAATGGGTTTGCTTTAAACTAGTAGCATCAGCATCCTCCTTAAAATTATTCTAAGATTAAGAAACAATTATGTATGGTTGATGAGGTGGGACCACATCATCAATCATTCATTTGATAGGTCTAATTTAGACCTCCACCAAGAAGTGATGGCACTCGGGAAAGCTGTAAACTTAGCTTAGCCCCCTTGGAACTTTGGAACGCTAAGCTTCTTTTCTAAATAACAGCCCTACATGGCAATGAATTAAAATGACACAACACTAGCGGACTCCTCAGATAGTCATGAGTTCTTGGCAAGGCTTTAGTAGTTTTTACAAGTCGTAATGGAGTTGATTTTGATGATTAAACCACTGACATGTACAACTTATTGGCTCTTTTGTGTCATCTAGCTGTCGCATCAACATGAAAGTAAACATGGACCACCATTTTATTGCTATTACTTTTCAGTAAGGTTTTTGATATCAATAAATAACTTAACTTACCTCAATAATTCGTCATATATTCCTCTCCGGGCTAGAATGTAGTGTTGTCTGCTAAGACAGTGTCAAATGAATCTGAAGTAGAATTCAGCTAATAATTTTCTTTCATAAAACTTGTAGAAAATAAGTAATGATACTTAAGCAGTAACAGTAAACACATATAGATAGAAGAGCTCAAAACTGATTACCTCAATTTTGGAATAAATTTGATAAATATTGAGTGTGACCTTATATACTTAAAATGGATTATTTGAATAGTGGTGCTTTATTCAAAAACCTTATAAGATCAAATAAATAATGGTGTTAGACCTTATTAAAAAGGGATTCTTTTTCGGCAAACAACTAACTAGATTTTAGTAAATTTCTTAAAGAATGTTAAAAGTCAAAACATAAATTAAATTCACACTTCCTTTGTTATTAAGCACAAGTTTTACAAAATTCCCAGGGTAAACTTTTCCAAGTTAGGGTATAGTTTTACAAATACTATGTTGCAGAACCCAGGGAAAATTAAATCCAAATGATCTGAAATTATTACAAATGATCTATCCTCAGCCAGTTTTGTAAAGTAAATGTAAATGGTAGCTACCATAATAGGTAGAAATATAAATGAACATAGTAATAAGTAGACAAGAATTATTAGTAATAAGTAGAAGTAGCTACCATAATAGGTAGAAATATAAATGAACATAGTAATAAGTAGACAAGAATTATTAGTAATAAGTAGAAGTAGCTACCATAATAGGTAGAAATATAAATGAACATAGTAATAAGTAGATAAAAAGTAGTGATAAGGAGAAGTAGCTATCATAATAGGTAGAAATATAAATGAACATAGTAAAAGTAGATAAGATGTGGTAATAAGTAGAAGTAGCTACCATAATAGGTAGAAATATAAATGAACATAGTAAAAGTAGATAAGATGTGGTAATAAGTAGAAGTAGCTACCATAATAGGTGTAGAAATATAAATGAACATAGTAAAAGTAATTAAGATGTGGTAATAAGTAGAAGTAGCTACCATAATAGGTGTAGAAATATAAATGAACATAGTAAAAGTAATTAAGATGTGGTAATAAGTAGAAGTAGCTACCATAATAGGTGTAGAAATATAAATGAACATAGTAAAAGTAATTAAGATGTGGTAATAAGTAGAAGTAGCTACCATAATAGGTGTAGAAATATAAATGAACATAGTAAAAGTAATTAAGATGTGGTAATAAGTAGAAGTAGCTACCATAATTGATATTTTATAATTCTCTGGTCTTATAAAACAGATAGTACATCAATGGAAGTCAATGCTCAAACCTCATGACCCTCAACTCAACAATAGTGAAAGGCTCTTTAGTAGACGACCCCAGCAACTTATAGGCTTTTGCACCACAGAGAAGAGATACAATTTTACAAAAAAAAACTTAGTAAATCATTCATGTTGTTGAAAGCAATAACCAGCTTCCACAGAAAAGGAAGAAAGAAAAGTTTTTCCATGTACAATTATGTATATATTTATTTTCAATGTAGCTTTTGGCCTCTATAAGGCCATCATCAGTGCCTAAAAAACAGTAACATTACTACTGAACACTAATACTTGTCTGTTTCTTTCATAAAATTTTTATTAGTGTTTAGTAGCTGTTTGGGTACTCTTTTACTTTGTTACCCACCATAACAAAAATAAAGTGGTGGGTAACAAAGTAAAAGAGGCGCCCCCATACGCCTCTTTTACTTTGTTACCCACCTACATTGATATCCATAAAATGTTAAAAAATAGGATGGGTAACAAAGTTAATAACTATTAAGACAAAGGAATATTTAGTCCAATGTACTTTAGGACAAAGGAATATCACACTTTTGTATATATAATTTCAAAGTATAAATGGTGGGTAACAAAGTAAAAGAGTGCAGCTGTTTGTTTAGGCACTGATAATGACCTTATAGAGGCCAAAAGCTACTTTGAAAATAAATACATTATTTTAAGTGGATAGGCTTTTCTTTTTACCTATAATGACCTCCGCTATTGCTCCACATCCTAGCCCCCATAGGTTACTAAATGTGTCCTATGAGCTTAAAATTGTTAAGAAAACCGAGGTAGAAGGCTTCTAAAAAGCTGAAGAAGCACGAATCAAAATGAAAAAATTAAATGAAGAGTGTCGATAAAATGTTCTGCCTCAGGCACTCAAATTGTAAGCCACTAACTCTACATGAACTTATAAATATAGATGTGATGAGAACAAATAATTAGAAAAAAAAAATTGTACCATACTAATCCAGAAAAATAGATCACAAAAAAGTCAGAGGGAGAAAAATTTAAATAACTCAAAATCCTTTTTTTTTAGTAAACATGTCAATGAATTTTTTTTTTTTTTTTTAAACAAAAAAGAGATTATGAACATTTAAAAGATTAATTATTTTTGACATTAGTGAGAGGTAGTCTTTAAAAATAAACAGATAATGAAAGTAATAAATAAAAAATAAAATCTTCCAAAATAATAAAATATGTATAAATAGCAATAAAAATTTAAATAAACAGCTGATTAAAAAAATATTAAAATGATAAAAAAAAAGTTAATGTGGAAATTTAATAATTTTTTTTAAAGGTTTCTTATGATAAATTAAAGAAATAATTATGCATTTTAAAACTAACTTTGAATGTTGAAAAAATAAAAACTTTTAGAATTCGTGATAGCTTGAGTGCCAATCAAACTCGGTTAACACCATAATTAAAAATTAGCGAATAATAATTTAAAATTGTAAGACAAGTTGTCATTAGTATATCTAATAACATGCTCGACAAGTACATTCTTCGATTTAACAAATTATAGTTAAGAAATAAATTAAATTAAACTAAAGAATGAATTCGGCAGAATACATTAATGAAAGATTGATCAATACAATTTCAAAAACTCAAAACAGTCAATTGCCAAACTTTCATTACGGCATCTACTATCAAATATTAACATATAATATATTCTAATGCTCAGAATCAAAATTGAAAACTTTAGATGTTACTTATTTGGTAAATGGAATTGTGTAAAAAAGTATAAAAATTCTAATAAAATTGCCACCTTGATATAATTTGTTTTTTAAAAAAGTATAATAAATAAATATATTAATATAGTAAATTGACTTATTTCTTGTAGGAAGAGTCTATGATTTAAAAAGTAAAATATGAAGTATTATATCAAGAGACAGTTAAAGAATGAAATTAGCCTCTAAAATGGTCTTATTTATTTATGATAAAATAATGTTGATACCAATCAGTCATGAAAAATAATCATTAAATTAATTATAGTTTGACAATAAACTGACTTAGTTACTTTACACATTTTCGACAGCATGAATAAGGAAAAGAACAGAATTTTTCCGACAGTGGGTAATCATTTGCAACTTAAATTATTTAGAGTATTTTAGAGTGTTATTATTATGACTATTCTAAATCTGGCAACAAATTGACAATAATTAGATTCAAAAAGCAAAAGGTGTCTTGAATTTTGTTAAGTGGCTATTCAGGAAGGGATGCTACCAGTTTTAATTCTAAAAAATCGGTCCGAGACAACTCAGACAAACTTTCTCATAAACGAGTCCATAATTACTTAGCCCAGTGTATTCCGCTTATTAGTTTTCATTTTTACATTTAATTATTATTAAACATTTTATCAAAATTGATCATAAAAATAACTTCTCCTGGGCGGGGAATCGAACCTGGCCTCTCCCAGTCTGCGTTTTAAGCTATTTTCTCAGGAACTAGATTTTTCCTGGGAAAACGGCTTATATTGTTAGATTCGTATTTAAATGGATTACATTTAAGAATTTTTTAATCAAAATCGTCAAAACAGTTTTCGAGAAATAATTTTTTTCAAGTCCCCAATTTGGAGCTAAAATTATCTCAATATCGCCTCGGGGTATGACTTTTCTTAACATGTATACCAAATTTCGTCAAAATCGGTCCAGTAGTTTAGGCTTCCATATGTCTGCACCAGACACTGCATTTTTTTTAAAAAAAACAAACATTTTTTTGGACTCAGGGGACCTCAAAACGTGTAAATTCATCAAAATCTCAAAATCGAATTTTAGCGCAGTCACAATACTTACTCTTTATATGAGAAAGTAAAAAATAATGAAATGTCCAAATGTCTTTTGAAAAGTTTAGCCTTTGACAGAATCTCACAACATTTTCAGTTTTCTGGTGAAATCAAATCACAAAAGATTTGAAGTCCAAAAATGTCTACTTCTAGGAGTATCTTCAGAAATGTTAAGCATTGTAAGGTGAAAGTTCAATTTCTTGTAAATTTGAATTTAGAAATGGATGCTCAACCTTAAAAGTAGCTTTTAGAACAATAAACTTTAAATTCTTTATGATGTGGATATAAACTGAAAACTAAGGATGTTATTTTAGAATCATACATTATAATTGTATCAAACCTAGATTAAAATTCGAGAATGGTTGTACCTTGGAGTTTTTCCTTACATCTTTACCTTAATTCAATCATGCTAAATAGGTATTTTAGAAAATCCAAGAAAAAAACTTAAAAAAAGGTCATCAAGATAATTGCTTTCCTCTCGCCTTGAAGCAGATTAGTTTCTGATGTTTCATTCCCATGTTATGTTCTAATGAGCAACAAAATAAAACCCAAATAATAGAATTTAAAAAAACTTTCATGAAATGGCGTTCACTACAAAATTCAGGATTCTATAAAGGCTGTGCTTAGGAAAATGTAAAATTTGATTAAAGAATTATTTAGTTCGGTACTAACAAAAAAATCTAATTAGCAATCAACATAATTCTCATACATTTTCATAAATATATAGAAGTCCATTAATATATTGTTAATTTCATAATATTGAATTTTAATTTGTCACTTTTAACTGTATTATATCTTTATTAACCAAGACAATATTTTTTAAATGTCATAAAAAAAATTATAATTATTAAAAAATAATAATATATAAATATTTTTTTTAAAAAAATTATTTATAGGAGATATTTTGTAAGAAAAAAACGTGCTACCTTTCGCTTTATAAAATAATTAAAAGATAAATAAATTAAAATAATAATAATATAAATAAATATATAAACAGTGTCACAATGAAACTCCCATTGGTCCATCTTTTCTCATATCATTGCTTTTTTCTTTAAAAAAAAAAAAAAAAATAAAATAATAATAATTTTTAATAAAAAAAAAACATTCAGAAAACAATATATAAATAAATAAAAATAAACTTTTAATCACATCTTTAAATTTTTAAACAGCTGATTAAGAAAAAGGAAGTTATTAATGTAAAATAAAAAGAGAAAATACATGAACACAAACATTAAGGCTGGTAAATATATAAAAACCAACAAAATATGTCTATAAACATGAAAAAAAAAAAAAAAAAAAAAAAATACATGATTTTGTTATATATAATTAAAAAATATATAATAGCTAACTAGAAAATATTTGATTTTACAGAAGAAATTAATAGAAACAAAAATCAATATATGTTATAAAATGTAACTATTTTTTTTTTTTTTTCCAGAATAATAGGTCTTTACTTAGTGTACTTTTTTTTCCCTACAAACTACCAACCATAATAAGAAATATTGAAAAATTGAACAACTATATGCCTCGACAAGATGAGAAATATAATTTATAATTAAATTCCTTTTGTAGAAAATCCTCTCTCAGGCAGATCAATTTTAAAATTGGCATTGTCAACATTTTTATACTTCGCCCGTCTGCGTCTTCCAAAAGGTTTAAGTATGTTTGTTTTATTTATTTTTTTTTTTTTAATTCAATTTTTATTATAGTAATTATTCGATTTTAATCAGAACTCACATATTATATGTTTTGGTATTTTTATTAATTTTTTTTTTTTTAATTTCTTAAAGTTTTTACATTTAAAAATTAAAATTAAGTTAATAAATAATAAGGGGGAGAAGAGAATTGTCCTATGAAATACAATTATAAAAAAAAAAAAATTATAAACAAAGTCTAACGAAAGACAAAAAAAATAATTTTATCGCGAATATAACATCTACCTTTTTTTTAATTAAGGCACTTTTAGTATTTTATTTTGGTAAATCTGCAAAATAGAGGACGTTTATCAAATATGATCACTTCTATACAAAGGAGAGGTTTCATTCCTTTGTCTAAAGAGCTGTTTGAAAAAGATACATCATCCCTACTGCAAGGGTTAATCAATTTGTTTTAACAGTTCATTAGGACTAAGGGATATTTACCTCTCTGTTTAGCAGATTTACCAATTTTTATTTTTTATTAAAAAAAAAGAAGAAAATTGGATAAATAATAAATATAAATTACATTTTAAAAAATTGGACAAAAACTTACTTTTATTGTTTTATACATATTCTATTATTTTATCTAAAAAATTATAAACGAGGGTCTATAATCAATCATGGAACAAATTAAGTCCATATCATAATGATAAAATCAATAAATTTTTTTTTGTGAAGCTGTTTCCACTAGTACCTAACTAATAAATCAAATAATTTGAATTTTAGAATAGAAATAAGTTGTAGAAATATTTTTATTAATATAATTTTACGTTTATTTACTCTTATTTGCAATCCTTATATTCAAATTATTTAATTGTGATGTTTGATTGAGATTCAAATTCGTGATAATAACAGAGTTTTGGAACACCTAAACAATAGTAGGAGTCAAAAGTGGCAATGCTGAACATAGGCTAAAAATAAAATTTGGAGCGATGACCTTATTTCACCTAACACCTTCCTAAAATTTAAATGATCAGTTTAAAAAAAGAACAAAAAAACTATAGTTTGTTATATGTTCAAATTTATTTGATTTTGTTTGATATCCCTCTATCCCTATAAAAAAAATCATTTTATGTTTAATTGAAATTATCCACCAATAATAAATAATGACAAACCATAGTTTGACAAACCAATAGTTTGCATGAAAAAGCCCAGAGAATCTCGTATGGGAAGGATTTGATAGTTAACGTTCCAACCAACATTTATGTTGTTGGAATTTATTGTGAATCGATATGAATTTATTAAAATTACACACAATTATCACATCACCTCTCTGGTGAGTAAAACTAGATGAGCTATTAATCTTTAGTTTAAAGAAACATTAATATTGTGTTAACTTCAGACAAACTGAGCAATGGTATAAATTGACATAATAAAGAGTACTACCACATGATTAAGGCTCGTTTTACGCAAGGTGAAGTCACAGTGTCGACATTATGTGACGCTTAAGACCGAAATGAACAGAGAACCATGAGACCTTTCACACACAAAAAATATTACGATCAGTGTGAAACTGGCCAAATACCATAACATTTTACAGAATAGAATTTCGACTATAAAGCTCTATAAAAAGTGGAGATAGAATAAAAATTAGATAACGGGATGGATGATCTCAAAATGTCACTTCTCTTTTCTTCCTACATTCCTTTTTTGGGACCTTTAGGTCTTCATTATCAGTTGAAAGCCAAATATTTAAAATAACTATTAGCTATATTGCACATTAAATTCAACAGATATTTTAACTAATTTGTTCCAAAATTGATTTAAACTAGTGTACTTTTTTTTAAAAAAATAAATAAATGTACATTTCTTTAAGACCCTTAATCGAGAGAAAAAATAATAATATAGGGGACGTTACTACTACATGTACCTTAATAAAAAATATATTTATATCACAAAGAAAAAAAAAATACAAAAAAGATAATTACAAGTATATAAATATATAGAAATAAAATAAAGGGGATAATGATTTAAATAAATTATTTGTAAAAAAATACTAAGAGAAAATTAGACAAGACAATTTTCAGTGTTGTCTCCAATGCACGTCAATTAATTTGTAGTATAGCTTCCACCGCCTTTGTAAACCAAAAGCATTTTTTATTCTAAACAATTGTTTATTTCCTCAGTGGGCTTATAAAAACTAAATTATCTATATTGTGTATTCTTTTATTTAAAAGAATAATAAATTAATGATCACCGATGAAAAAAACTACTTATATACAATTCAGTACAAATACACGACTTTGACAAAATTAAATTGTTCGGTTGTTTTCTTTTTTTTAAATATATATATTATTTTTAGAATAAAGTTACCAATTTGTTTCTTCTTTCTAATATGAAATGTATAAAGAGGGGGAAAGAAAAATTAAATAAAAATGAGAAAGAAATTAAAAATAAAGAGATCGAAGAAGTAAATAAGGCCAATGAGGGAATAGGATAAAAAGAAATCATCATTTAAAAAAAGAAATAATAATAAACATAAATTTTTTAAAAAAGGCTAAGGTTTATTACTCTTTAGCCCTCTTTATAAGGTTTCTGTTGTACTTCTAGGATAGAAAAGGAAAATAATTGGAAAAATAAAAAATAAATAAACGAACTAATTAATTCGTAATTAGATAAAGAAAAAAATTAATAATAATACGCTCACTCAATAAATTCAATAAGGTATACTCAATATTACAGCCTATTTTGTTTTCTTTATTTTATTATATACACAATACACTTACTTAAGACATATATATTATTAAATATATTTGTTTTTTGTTTTTTTTTAATATATCTTTAAAACAATCACAGAGTATCCATAAAAAATGCCCTGACTCAATTTTTGTTATTTTTTTTTGTTTGTTATTTTTTTTAATCCTCTTTTTTTGTGGAGTTTGTGTGAGTGTAGTACTGGCGGTGGTTATTAAAATCTTAAATGAGGGGGGGGGGATCAATTAAATTCTTTTATTTAACTTCAAATTATTTTTTTGGGGAAGTTTTTTAGTACGATCACTTGACTGATAGGAAAGACATGTGCGTTTCCATTTTTTTTTTTTTTTTTTTTTTGACCGAAATAAACTTTTTAAAAGATTTTTTTTTTTTTGATACAATTAACTTTAAGTGTCAGATGCAGAAAGGCTCAAGAGGAGAGACAAAATAGAGAGATAAGCTGAGAGAGGGTTATTCAAAGATTTTTAAGATGGCTGAGTGCGGAGGGATACTTCGCACCAAGCCCTTTAGCTTCCCCACCAATCGGAAGCCGGGCCAGAATTGTTGTCCCTCGCAGCATAGGCACCGCCATAACTCCCGCCATTGTTTCCATAGCAACCTTGAAACAAAAGAAAAGAAAATAAAAACCTTATAAACAACATATGTTGTTCAAAAAGATAGAGTGTAAGTCAATAAGGTATAAGTCAGACTTAAGTACATAAGTCTGCCAGTGGTAACCAATTTAGTGGTGACAATTTGATACAACGAAGTCACCATTGGAAGACCTAGAACTTCATTATCTCGACATTAAAAAAATTGTTTGAATTTGAAAAATCTGATTATAAACTGAGATTTACCTCCATAAGAATAGCTGGAGGATGAAGTTGAGCGACCACCGCTCCTTCCTCCGCCTCCCTGTTGCCTGTAATCTCTCGATCCAAACCCTCTGTCAAAAATAATCATATTCGTTAGATAAACCACATAGCACGTGCATAAAATAAGCAAATAAAATAATTAAGGACTCCTTTATATTAGATCTATGAAGACACAAATTTTACATCAGTATATTTTTGTACAAATTATTTTTTTTCTACAAATAAATTAACTATAATCATTCCCTAAGTAAAATTTTGCTCTGTTCATGAAATTTTTCAATGATTGTATCACTTTTTCATATAGAGATCATTGATAAAAATTAGATTAATTTACATTTTTTTATTAGATAAATAATTTAGATAATTGGATAAAATTAAATAATACAAACATAAATGCAAATTATCATTATATCAGAATTCGACAATTTATGTATTTTCACTTAATTTTTTTTTTACTTATCTAAGCTCTTTATACATTTTAACATTAACCCATATGTTTTAAACCCAAGCTATGATTATCATCTTGCTATCTTCTAAGCATCGCGTGGCTCTATCAGTGAAGCGAGCATAATGCAATAAATATTAGATAGTTAATCATGATGAGTTTCTAGTTAAAATACGTTTGTAAAAGAGAGCCGTGTAGTGGGAGAGAATGGGTTTTCCACTATTCCTTAAGGCTCTACCGCCCTTTGAGGTTAAAAAAAAACAGTAAAATTAAAATTTTATTGGTTCTAAGCAAGATATCAAAAATCTAAGTACAGGCTTCATTCCCAATTTTAATTTTGCACAATTTGAGCCCAATATCAAATTTCTATGATAAATATTACAGGCGCCATTTCAATACAACGATAAAACTCGTATTGAAATAGTTGTGGTATTAATTGTGCAGAATTAAAATTAGGAATTAAGCCTGTACTTAGAGTTTTGATATCTTGCTTAGAACCAATAAAATTTTAATTTTAATGATTTTTCTAACCTCAAAGAGCAGTAGAGCCTTAACTCACCTACACGTACCGGCCATTCCATTACAAAAATTATAAAATGTATCACTTTGCTACACAAAAACTGCAGGATGTATCAAGTTGAAATTTTACATGCCGTTTCAATTGTGTTTTAGATTTAGACTATGTATATTAAGTTTTATTAAAATCGTTACATTAGAAAGTAAGATATAGGTAAAAACGTTGTTTTCTCTATTTTAAACATTTAGGTCCACTTTAATAGTTTTAACGATCTTTATTAATTCATAGCGGTGTTGCTCTTGGTTTTACTAAAAATGTTATTTGAAAAAACGTTCGTCTCATTAGATAGGTGATAATAGAATCTTTTCCCATCCTGAAATTCCAATTTTACATTTGAACCTTTTGTTTATACAAGCGTTGTGCGTGAACTCTTGGACGGATCACCCTGTCCAACGAACTTAGCCTGAGCATTAGTGAAAGGAACATGTATACCAAATTTTAACTAAATCGGTCAACTTTAACTCAAGTTATCGGTAGACACATAAACGTTACTGAAACACAGACAGACAGGATGCATAGCATGTTGAATGTATGTAGCTCGCTTCAAAAAGGCAAAATCATTCGAAAAAGACTAAGTTTATGGTTCTTATTTATGTTCATGGATATTATTTATATTCATGGATACTATTTATTATAGCATTAAATAATAAACATGTGTAAAGTCAAGAGTTAGTTACCCTTTTCCTCCACCCTGTCGGCGATTTGATGGTCTCGAATCCTGGACCATGCTCTCAAGCCAGACGGGTAGATCCTGCTTTGTCTCCCTCACAAGATCCAACAGATCTCTCCCGAGGTTGCGATTTTTATCATTGAAAAATGAAGTCGCAAGACCTAGAAATTCATAGAAAATTAATTTAAATAAGAGTTTTATCTTGTTTTTCAAACAGTTAAGATCACACATAAAACGTAATCCAAATTGTAAGAATATTTTTATGAAAGTGCTTACCAAGGTTACCCATACGACCGGTACGTCCTATTCTGTGGACATATTCTTCAATATCATTAGGCAGATCAAAATTGATCACATGTTTTACATGAGGTATGTCAAGACCTCGAGCTGCCACCTGAAAATAACAATAACAAATTTGATTTAATATAATGAATAATCATTAATTTGGGCAGATTCATTTATGAGCTCTATCAACAACATTATAGTGTCACAGAACAGATGGATCAGAACCTCAACTCATTCACTCCATTTGATCATTAGAGCAAAACTTATCTTACTTTTTTTGGGAAATAAACTATATTTGTACATGTTTCAAGACAGAAGTTTCAGGCCGTCTATAGTAATGTCAGCCAATTATGTCAAAACATTTCAGACTTATATAAATACTAAAAAGGACTTAAATTGGCACCAAGGATTGTAAAAAAAAGAAAAAAAATATGGACAGAAATGAAGACTCAGACAGAACAGACAAATGGGCAAAAGACTACAAAAAGCTAGAGGAATAATTTAAGGACAGATATCTCGACTCGACAGTCTTTTTAACTGACCACTCACAACCTTAAAGTGAGTATGTAGGTTGATTATACTAGGGCCCATAGTTTCTAACAAGTTTTTGAACAAATAGATCCAAATTATATAAAAAAAGTGTCAAGGTCAATCAGATGATAACAGCTATTGTTAGAAAACAATTCATTTACTAAATTTGAAGTAACACTAAAATATAAACAAAATGTTCAGTAACAATCAAAAGAAAATGTCTAAGGCAAGTAAGACTTACTGCAGTGGCGACAAGTATAGGAGTCTCTCCAGATCTGAAGCGCTTAAGAGCGTCTTCTCTTTCCTTCTGTGTCCTATCTCCGTGAATTGAAGTAACAGGATAGTGTTGACGAAGAAGATAATCTTCTAAACTATCAGCTCCCTTCTTGGTTTCCACAAAAACAAGAGTCAGGGAATTGTCATCTGAAACAAGGCATCAATTATTATAAACTGTATTGATTTTACAGTTTAAATAAGACTATGAAACAAAGATCTACACATAGTCGAGACCAACTGTTTTACAACTGTTTAAGACACATAAAAAAACAAAAAAATCATAATAAAGTAGCCCCACATACTAGTAAATCTGTCAGAGGAGGCAGCAGCCAATAAATCCATGAGGAATGTCCTCTTATCATTTTCTTCAACCCAGAGTACTTTCTGGGTAATATTCTCAGAAGTAGAGCCAACACGCCCAATAGCCAAGAATATATAATTGTCAAGGAAATCTCTGGCCAGAACCTACAAATAAAAAAAAAAAACAATTTAAAAATATAAATAAGAGAAGCAATAAGGACATTGAGCATCAATGTTTAAAACCTCATAAGTCTTTAACCCAAATATAATCCTTTTTCTACCAGAGCAACAGTTATTCCATACATGAAAGCTGTTAACAGGGATTGACAGTGGCAAAAAGTTTTGGTTGAGATGAGTTTTAACTTTTGACAGTGAAAAAACATTGGAAAACTACATGAACAGATGTCTAGGAGGTCACGTTGCAAAACTACATGAACAGATGTCTAGGAGGTCACGTTGCAAAACTACATGGACAGATGTCTAGGAGGTCACGTTGCAAAACTACATGAACAGATGTCTAGGAGGTCACGTTGCAAAACTACATGAACAGATGTCTAGGAGGTCACGTTGCAAAACTACATGGACAGATGTCTAGGAGGTCACGTTGCAAAACTACATGAACAGATGTCTAGGAGGTCACGTAGCAAAACTACATGAACAGATGTCTAGGAGGTCATGTTGCAAAACTACATGAACAGATGTATAGGAGGTCACATTGCAAAACTACATGAACAGATGTCTAGGAGGTCACATTGCAAAATCTTGAGCCCTTATTGGCTCTCCCTCGATTTTCCCACCCTGTCAAAAGTTAAAACTCTTCTCAAACAGATTGTACATATAAATCCACTGACGAATACTTAAACTAAAATTATCAAGTTGAGTGATCAGAGTGACAACTTCTTTCACCTATCAAAGATTAGAAAATTAATCTCAGGGAAATTACATTTTTATACAGGAAACCTGTCTTAAACGGAATCGTAGAGTTCCGGAGATTTTTTTCCGTTTTGACAGGTTTCCGTTTTATAAAGTTACTCGAGTAAGTCAGGAAAGAGTTAAATACAAGCTGTGCAAATTATCACATTAGTTTTATTTTAATATGCAGTTATGAATTATGTATAATATACTTAAATTAGAATATTTCCTTTTTCATATTCTTCTATTAGATTTACTTTCTCTAAAAGAGGTAGAGTTTTATTTCCACCGGCTTGTCTGGGTACTATTCTGACTGTCGAAATGGGTACGAGACTTAAAAAAATTAAATTATATGCAAGACAGAAAAAAAGAATTCCTTACAATGTTAAATGAGTGGAAGGACTATTTTTGAAATGAACAAACAATCTCACTTTGATTGTAACACGGAAATAAACAAAAAATTAAATGAATATGGCAATTTAGATGTTAACAAGCGAGAGGGCTAGTTAAAACTGAACAAATTTAAAAAAAAAAAAAAAAGGTAAAAGACTTTAAAAGGATTTGATTTAATCTTATCTGGCCAGATAATTATCTAAATTAGATAAGAAAGCCAGGTGTTCATAATGTCTTTTACACATGGTGTTATCACTTTTTATCTGGTAGAAGTCCTACTGTACTCTTCCTCTTTTCCTTCTAACTTATTTCTTAACTTCTATTCTCTCACTCATGTGATGTGCCTTATTACACCCCTTATCTCCCTTACCACACTCCTCTTTGGTATTATTTTTATTGGTTTTATTTCAAACTTGAATACAACAAAATGACTTTGCGGTTCTGCCTTAATCAGTTCATACTAGTATTCCTGCCAAGAATTTATTTCCGTTTCCTGTTTTCACAACGAATAATCCTTAAGAAAACCTTCCGTTCCCGTATTTTTTTTTCCCCCGTAAAGACAGGTTTCCATTTTATAAAGGGTCCGATTTAGTCAGGTTCTACTGCAATAGCATTTTAAATAAAGAAGATAAAGGCATAAACTAAATATTATAATAGAATATTAATCCTTTTGTTGCTAAGGTTTGGACGAAGAAAAAAGCTCAGCATGTTGACTTCACAAGCAAATTATTTCACAAATATTATCCATAGCCTTTATGTCTGTTGAGTGTCAACAAAATATCTTGTCCATAAATACTATATAAGAACCGAAAGAGCAGATCGGTGCAACAAAAGGCTCAGCAAGTTAATCGAAATTAAGAATTATCTGCCTACCTGGATTTCCTTGGGGAAAGTAGCAGAAAACATGAGAGTTTGTCTCTCTCCAGTACCAGGCATAGTATCCTGAAGTACAATTCTTCTTATCTGAGCTTCAAAACCCATGTCTAACATTCTATCTGCCTCGTCTAGAACTAGGAACCTATGACATAAAAAAACACCAACAATTAATAAATCAAGAAACAATGAGAAAATGAAAACAGAGACGCTAGATACAAGAAAAAAGTAAATTACCGGCAGTTGTCGAGGCAGACTTTTCCCCTCTGAATCATGTCAACGAGACGACCGGGCGTAGCAACTAAAAGGTGACAACCTCGGTCTAAATCTCTCATTTGATCACTCACATTAGAACCTCCATAGCTGAAACACACAATAAATCAAATCTTAATCAAATTGACCTTAAAACCAAATTTCTATTGGTTATTTTCCATTTTATTACTG
Organism: Gerris lacustris; assembly: GCA_951217055.1. NCBI lineage: Eukaryota > Metazoa > Arthropoda > Insecta > Hemiptera > Gerridae > Gerris > Gerris lacustris. Next base: position 17,827,200 of record OX578277.1, on the reverse strand, counting down.
CTGCAATTACATACTGTGATAAAACAGAAACAGATTAATTAGTCATTACATCAACTTCCTTCAGAATAAATTAAAACAATAACATATTTTAAATATAAAAATAAATATAAATAACTTACACGACACAAGGACGCAACTTAGAACGATAAGCGAACTTCCTTGCCTCTTCATAGATTTGGGTAGCAAGCTCCCTAGTTGGGGCAAGAACTAAACCCAAAGGATACTGTTTACGTCTCGATGGATAATTCTAAAAAAAAAAAAAATAATTAAGGGTAATTATAGTGTAGCTAAATAATGTTACAGTAGAACCTCGCTTACACGACCCCCTATAACACGACAACCTCAAACCTCAATTACAAGTGCTATTTTCAAATCCCCTTGAGATTGCCATAACACATAATGTTAAATAAACCTCTATAACACGACTATTATTATCCAAACAACCTCAATAACACGGATTTTTTCCAATTCACAACGTAACTCAGAACCTCTATAACAAGTTGTTTTGAGAAGTCAACCTCGATAACACGATTCTATACAGGAATGGGTCGACCTTGAACAAGTCTAGACTTGAAAACCCTGCTAAAAACCTCAATAATACAACTGATAGCCAAAATAACCTTGAGCAAATAACACCCTCAACAAAAAGAGCACCTCGATAACAAGACTGTTTCCCCAATCCCCTTGAGACACTTCTTATCGACGTTCTACTGTACTAACAAAAACAAAGTTAATTAAAGCAGAATTATAAAGCTGCAATAATATACATACATTCTTATGGACGAGAAGCTGTGAAGCTCGCTCGTACATCTGGTTAATAATGGGTACAAGAAAGGCAGCAGTTTTACCACTGCCAGTCTGAGCGCACGCCATCAGGTCACGTCGACCCAATATAATTGGTATGGCGTACTTCTGCACTGGAGTCGGCTTGTCATACCTTGCCAGTGCTATGTTGTTCGATATAATCTCTGTCATCTTGATATCCTCAAACTATAACATGTAAAAACAAGTTAGAAATTAATATTTAAGGATACAGAGAGGAGTGTAGAGAAACAATTTAGGCTCAATTAAAGATTAAAAAAAGTATCAAAGAAAATGTAAAGTAACATACGGAATTAAGGATACAGAGAGGAGTATAGAGAAACAATTTAGGCTCAATTAAGATTTAAAAAAAGTATCAAAGAAAATGTAAAGTAACATACGGAATTAATATGGGGAGGAACTTGTTCACCGGTTGCCTCGACAGGTATATCCTCATACTTGTTGAAGTTGATTCCGGTGTTGCCGTTACCGAACAACTCCTGTTCAAGTCTCTCGTCTTTCGGCAGAAGGGAGACATAGTCGTCCTCGCGTCTCTCCTGCCAACGGTCATTAGTAACTCTTGCACCGCCACCTCCTCCACCTCCACCTCCACCTCCACCTCCTCGACCTCCCCACCGCTCATCCCTATCATCCCTAAAAACAGACGTTGATTTAAATAAAAGTAATACTTACCAAGATAAAAGGTAAAGTAGCATTATTTTACACACCAATTTCTAGTTGTCCAATAGTAAGGACAGATGTGAATGCTTACCTATTACGTCCACCCCGCTGGGAGTCACGTTCACCCCAGAAGTCATCTCCTCCTCTTCTATCAGACCTGAAGCCTCCACCTCCTCCGCCGCCGCCGCCTCCACTACCACGGTCGTCCCTACGTGGACCACGGTCGTAGCGATCCCTATCACCAAATCTCTCTCTCTCACCAAATCTCTCCCTGTTGTCACTGAAGCCCCTGTCCCTCTCTCTATCGCCGAAACGATCCCTCTCCCTGTCACCGCCTCTGCCACCACCACCACCACTGCTACCCCCACCTCTACCGAAATCACGTTCCTTATCACTGCTGTAGGACGATGATGAATCGTTCACCGGCCTACTCTCTGTAACACAATACACAACCACTCTTTACTTTTACTTCATACTTAATTAGTGTAATCGTAATCAGCCTTGTATAATACACTAAACTTTATTAACACAACATGATTATAATTAAAGGAATAAAAGCTATTTTAAGTTAGCATTCTCTGTTATCAATATTGTTTTCTTTGCAATTATTGTCAATCCAATTTCTCTAGCTTTAACTTAGCTTAACTAAGTTTAAAACCATAACTTGCAGTTCTTCTTCAGATTGCTAACGGAAAACATCTACAAATTTGATTATGTAATAATTTCAAGATAAAAAGAACTTTTTATATACTACGTTTTTAAATTTTCTGTTGAATCGTATGTAATGTTGATAATATAATTGTTATTGTTATATAATATATAATGTTGGTGAAAAAAAAATAGTTCCGAATTTATTTACTTCACATGAATGACAACCATCCAGAGAGCTGATCTTAAACCTATAAAAGGATAAATCTTTGTACAACGGATCTCCCCAACACCAAATCTAAGCGTGCCATCGATATAGGTATTTGAAATAATATAATCGATAAATAATATAATCGATATTTCCTGTTTTGCTGTCATTCAATGTTTATCTATCACAAATTTGAAACCCGTCAAAATGAAGATTACGTAAATATTGGATATGGCAAAACAAATAAAATAACTTGCGGATTTTTTCCGAACTAACTTTCCGCACAGCAAAATTTGCTGAAAACTAATTAAATTTTGCTGAAAGATGGCTAAAAGTATTAAAATAATGCATTGTCATCGTGTTCTGAGCTATGCTAAAAGTTTCAAATGTCTAGCTATTCGGGAAGTTAGTTAGAAATCGATTGCCAGATTTGCACCGGACAAACAAACAAACAAGAATGCAAGCTAATAAAAACGTAGTAAAAATTCAGTCTGTTGACAATGATTGCTTATGTGTCCCATTCAATTTTGTTGTTCTTTAGATTGTTACTCCCCAATATTATTTTTAGAATATTAATGACTCTGACTAAATAACTATTAAAACAAAGGGATAATTCGACCAATGTTCTTTGGGACAAAGGAATATCACACTTCTGTTTATATGAGGGGAGAAACAGTCTAAAGAAGAACATTCCGTACACCTTCTTTAGATTCTTACTCCCATTTTTTTCTTAAGGGGAGTAACAATCTAAAGAAGTGCTGAAATCTGTTCTAGGGAAGGTGTAAAGAATTTTGCTGAGGTGTACATTCCCCTGTCATACTCCTTATTTTGGGTGTGGCATGTGTTAAAAGAAATTATTTAAAACAAAGGTATTTACTTAAAATAATAAATTGAAAGCATAATTAATAAAATACAAGATACATGAACAAATGAGAGGGAAATTATGAGTATCACATAAATACCATTTCCCAGGTTATCCTTTTCTATCCCACTATGTAGACATCATAAGTACACTTAATAGAAATCCAGTGATATCCAAAAAGTGCCTCGATTGGCAATTAAAAAATTAACAGTGATAACCCCTTTTACAAACTTACTTAGTTTTTCATACTATTTATATATTTCTGAATATAAAAATAGTATATTATGTTACAAGGCTGTGAAGTGAGTTTTTTCTTTACCGCGGCAATTACATTTACTGTCTCGCTTCGCTCGACAGTAAATATTGCCAAGGTAAAGAAAAAACACTTCAAAGTCGCGTAGCATATGCTATTTTTTCCGAGGTAGCAGACAATGAAAAAACATTAAATGTTAATCACTAATCAATATATAATAATAACAAATATTAGTACATACTTAAGACTTAAAAAAAGAAACCTTAAAATGAGGTTACACTATAAGAAAAGATAAATAAAATGCATTGACATCTAGCGGATTTTTATCGTACTAGAAGCATTTCTACAAAGACTGCAGCGGTACTAACGGAAGTTTTGACAACTACCCGCCGTAAAGAAAAAATCTTTTAGTGCCTAGGACGTAAAAGATTTTTTCTTTACAGCTAGGAGTAATGAAAAGATTTTTTAAGTCCACGTAATGAAAAAATGGATTTTAGCTATGTTTTTTAGGCTCTAAAGTTACTATTTCACAGCCTACCACGGAAAAAGTTAATTTTAATAAGTAGACAAATAAGCACTGTTTGGAACATATTTAAAATATACCTAAATTAAAAGGATATAAGCGTAGTTTAGCTATATATAGGAGCACTTATTTAATATTCTGAAAGCTTGATCATACATACCAGGAGGAGAGGAGCCTGGGCCTGCAGCTTGCTTATTGCGAAGATGCGGAGGTATATAACGGGCCACAGGGTTCTGCTGGCTATGCCCGCTCTCCAAGTCCAGACCAGCGATCTACAACACATCCATCAAATAAATAATTTATACTTTTGAAGTAAATAAGCATAATCAACAAAGAGAGAGTACTCAAAATAATGTTAACACATAAATGCTCTACAATATAAAAATCACAGAAAACTTAAACTTATGTGTAGAGAGACATTCTTAAAAATTGCATTTAAAATGCAATAAATTGTCTAAAATTTACTTTGATACTTCATACAACACCCACACTGCACTTTCTACATACTTTTTTTTGTCTGAAGCAAGTCCCTTACTTAAGTACACAAGATAGGCTATAGAGGCTATATTGTATACTTAAGGAAGGGACTTGCTACAAAGGTATGCCTACATACATGGAGCATGTCTCTGTGTAGTGAAATTTCGAATAGCTATGTAATAAACAGCTTAGGTTTCCGGTGAAATCTGTGTCACTAAGGATTTGAAGTCTCACGTTTCGCTTCCACTACTGGAAGCATCTTAAGGGTTATACACCAATCTTCTCTCCAGTAGTCAGTACATCTTGTGTTTGCTTCAAGTCAACATCACGATGCACCACAACCCTGAAGATGCTTCCAGTAGTGGAAGCGAAACGTCGGACTTCAAATCCTTTGTGACGTGGATTTCACCGGAAACCCAAGCTGCTTATAACGAGTCTACCCGCAGAAGCCTACGCACAAAGTTAACTATGTAATAAGTTTGGTACAAGTTTGATAACTCAACTTTATTTTAATATGCATCCTTCTTTCATTCTAGTGCTAACTTACTTTTACTGAAAAATTTCTTGAAACAATCTGTGTCAAAAAAGCATTGAAGAAGAAGAAAGATTTAGATAAGAATGTACCCTGAAACGAAGAATAAAACTCCAGAGACATGATTCTCCAGATCAGAGCTTTTACCAATGTAACTACGATAGAGAAAAGATTTAAATTCATCTCAATCGATGTAGTGTTTAATAGTACACGACCCTTCTATAGGGGACGTCACTTATGATAAAAAAAAAAAGGTTGTCATCAATGTAATTGAAAGAATAGTCGTGCGATGCCATCACATGACAAGGTTTCTATGGAATTTCACGATTTGCCACCCGATCCAAGACCCTGTACTCAGTTCTGTTTTGATATGGTATTTGTAAAAATCGCTGATTAAATCTTTGTTTAAGGCTATATTGTGCTTTCATTGACTACATCTTTTTTCAATTATTATTTGAAAAAATTATTTGCTATATATCAGACTTTCATATAATAGAGGACAACCCTCAGGCCATATTAGTCCCTTGCTAATTTTACTGTATTTATTGAATGATATTTAAAATAATGTTCATCTAAAGCAATGGTAGCCAACCTTTTGGGGTACTTCTTTAGATTGTTACTCCCCTGTTCTGTTTTAGAATATAAATGACTGTTTAAATTACTATTAGGGCAAAGGGATGTCCAATGTACTTTGGGACAAAGGAATATCACACTTCTGTTTTTATAGGGGAGTAACAGTCTAAAGAAGAACAATCCCTACACCTTCTTTAGATTGTTACTCCCCTCTTAATTTTTTATAAGGGGAGTAACAATCTAAAGAAGTGCCCCTTTTGGACCTCAAGAACCACTAAATTTCACGTTTTAAATCCCGCAGACCACTAACAATCTAAAGAAGTGTCCCTTTTAGACCTCAAGAACCAATACATTCCACGTTTTAAAACCCGCAGACCACTAACAATCTAAAGAAGTGCCCCTTTTGGACATCAAGAACCACTAAATTCCACGTTTTAAATCCCGCAGACCACTAATATAAATTTTTAAAAAAAAGTTATTAGTCAAATAATAATCAGAGAACTTCTATCTTACTAACATGAAATGCACCTATTTAATGTAAAAAATAAATAAATGTTGGTTTAATTAAAACAAATTTGTAAATGCTTATTTAATCATAAAATCTTTAAAAATATTATTGAAGTTAGTTAGGAAAGTCGTTTTTAAAAAGCATAGATTTTTCTGCGGACCACAGAAATTTTCTCATGGACTACCTATTGCAGTAGGTGATCTAAAGGTTATTTTAATCTGTGAGGATGGTCAGACAGCAATATATAAAATCATTCAATGGATTTAAATAGGAGTTTTCACACAAAGTAGCATGGTACTCACAACCTGAAGATATTTTAATAGTACTCTTTTCACTGTCCCTTGACGAGATGCACAATAAGAGCAGGGACTAGGGGCCAAGGCTTGAACCCTGTAGCACAGTGTTTGTGACCATATATACACAGGGTTGTTGATATTTTTCTGTTTGTTTATGTCCCAGAATAAAACAGCAATCTTAATAATTACATCAAAATGTTTGTACTTAATTTTCTTAAATTCGGCCAGATAATGGTTGTTTTTATAAATAAACATATAATGAAGAAAATGCTTAAGAGTCTAAAAGGTCATTATACTCTTTTCACAAATAGTATTAACTTTTGATACTCAGATTGGCCAACCTATATGAGGAAAAAAAATAAAGACACTAGGCATGTTGGAGGGGTGGATCGAGTGACATTTTTATTTGCCTAGTTGGCCCGACCTTTTTGAATTCAAAATCCAGTGCTCTTATTGGTTCCCCTCCACATTTTTTCTATTTTCCCATGCTGTCAAAAGTTAATACTAACTGAAAAAAGAGTATAGACATTTGTCGAAAGCTTATAGAGAACTGTAATTTACAAAAAAAATGTATTTTAAAAATATACATAACCTGCTCTATGTAACCTCCCAATTCTAATATCATATTTAATAACTACTAATAATGGACCATAGTCCATAATTAGTTCATTTTTGAAAATATTAAGAGAAAAATTTAAGTTTAAGTGAGCTAAACTTAAATTTTTATTAAAAAAAAAATCAAATTAACTTTGACCAATGAGGACAACAAATTTACCAATTGTTGCATCATAAGCATAAGTATTATAAGCATCATAGGCATCAATTATGTTGTAGGTAAATATTTATTTCCTTTTAAAGTTAGTTATCAATACTTCATTTAATGAGATAACATGGTCTAGTACAAAAATTATGCTATTTGAAATGTATTAATAAACTTATAATTTTATATTATACTTAATCAACTAATATTTAAACTTGCTCAATTAAAATTTAAAACTTATTCCAGGTTTTTGCAATGATTTGTTGATGTTTTTTTAAATTATACGAAACAATTTGTAATATCGATAGGTTATGTTAAATTTAGTAAAAAAAAAAAAAAAAAAAATACTCCAACCACAAATGCAACCTATAACCACAAATCTATGATAAAAAATAACCAACAAAACATCATAGATGTAAATAATAAAAAGTATATTATTATAGAAGAGACAAAATGTATGAATTTATATTATTTATAACAGTGTGCAATCTGTGATTATCTACCCCACATGAAACGAACTTAATCCGTGACTAAAGCATATAAAAGATTATTTCAGACAAATCAATTTAACTGTTAGTAATAATACAATAAGATATTGAAAATATAAATATAATTTAACTAAACGAGTAAGGAAGTTGGCTTCTTAAGATTAGAAGCTATTATCCACCTCACATTTCCTTTCGTACTTCGGTTATTTAACAAAGCATTAAATAATATAATGCAAATAGAGTATTACATAGAAGAATAACAAATATACAGGGTCAAAATAGCAATTGTGATTTAGGGATAGGGTTCAGCATTCAGACAACAGGATCTACGTAATAGGGGTCGCTCCAGGAAATACATTAAAGCGATGTACCTATCGAGAAAAGCTACAACCCTTTAGATCTACTCGCACGTTTCCCATTAAATAGCACTCTGATAAGAGTAAGTTGATTAATAAAAATGGTAAAATAATAAGCGAAATTAAAGATAGGTGGAGATTATGCTCGATGTTGACATTAATGAATATAGAGGTTCTAAAACTAGTACCGACGATACTTACACGCTGCTCTAGACCTGTTCCATTTTGGTTGGGTGCATTACTCATATTACTACCAATCAATACTTTTGATTTGAGAGCTTGTCCAGCAAAAAGTTTATAAATGTATCACTCTGAAAGAACAAAAAATTTTCACCGAAGTGAATCAACTATACCAAGTTTGCCCCTACACAGTTCACAAATGGAGTTCACTCACAGGATTGTTCATTTCTCGCAAAATTCGATAGGTCGATTATGAAAGCTTTCGAAAACGTTACTTCTAAATTTTTGTTACTTTTTTTTATATAATTTTTTAATCTTTTTAATTTTTTTTTGACTATTTTGACAGCTGTATCTTTTTAAATTTTGATCAACTAAAAGAAACCTTAATAATTCCTTTCATTAAATTGAATTTATACGGAAATTATTAATTCGTGATCACGAAGAATATTCTTTATAATTATAAAATATATTAAAATATGCAATTATATTAAAATAAATATAAATTTTTAATTTAAATATGATTTTATTTATTTATAAACATCTTTTAATTTGTAAAAATAAATAAAAAAATACTTTAATAAATTATAATTGTAATTTTCGAAGGCTTCTTCTGTCGACCAATCATTTTCATGCACTTGTAGTCCCGGCAAGGCGATTTTGAGGTTTCACGAAAAGTGACGGGAAGGATGTTTATTAAATTTAAGGGAACTGTACTATAATGTATTTAAAGAAATGTGTAAATAGTTTTTTTTAAATTCTAATTTCGGAAATCGGCTATCGCTTCTTTAGATAATCCGCATGAATCGTTATTTATTAATTTAGTTTATCCTAGTGATTTATTTTTAAGTTTTTAAATTTGTCTTTTTTAAACGTTTCGAAGTTTTCCTCATAATGAATTGGAGATTAGGAATTTTAGTCCTTTCTTGTATATTAAATACAAGTTTGGCCAAGAAGAAACCGAAATCAGTTACGACTATTATCGATGCTAAATGGGAAGTAACTCCTTTGACATTAGAAATCTCAGAGTACTTATGGGATGAAAATCCCACTGTATTTTGGAAATACGTGGATGCAATATGTAGTTTGCAGCCTCCTCTTGTAGACGGAAGTATGTTTTAAAAATATAATATTGAAATTGATGTATCATTATTCTTCATACCCTTATTGTTAATTGACCATTTCTTTGATGTAGGCAAGTGTAATCCATTCCACGTATTTTTACTACCATTCTTATTATGTTTATTTTACAGGCACCGATAAAGAAATTTACGAGCGTTCTCTAAACGTGGCTAGAACGTTAATATCTAATCACCAGGTCTCTCTGATGAAATTCGCTTTGAGCCTTCACATTTACTCACCGAAAGTCGAGATGTTCTCCCAAATTGCCGTCGACAGAGGATTAGTCTGCCCTATAGCTGCTGATGTTGCTGGCACTCTTGTCTGTGATTCAACTGGTCTAGTTCAGGCTATCGACAATGCAAAGGTTATTAGCTATTTCAAAAGTTCACTCTGAATCGAACTTTATATAACTCAAAAACTCCATAGATTTAATCTCAAATTACTATAATATTGAGAAATTTACACTTAGTTTTATTGTTTTGGAAATGAAACTACTGAAGTTATCTCTTTGCATTTTAGGTCTACAAATGATTAAGTTAGTTATCAACGTATATGTGCGTATCATTGTAGCAGAACCTTTCATAGATTTGCCATCTTTGTACTTTTTTACTTTAGCACCCCCCTATATCCCTTTGCCTTAATAGTTATTTAGACAAATGAACAGTAACAGAGTAGTATATATTCCTTAGTCTAAATTACTATTAAGACAAAGGGATATTTAGTCCAATGTTCCTTGGGACAAAGGAATATCATTTTTGTGCCTATAAATGTGATAATATCCCTTATAGTCCAGGAGATAGCGTGCAAAAAAGTGTCTGACTAACATCAAGCTAGAATTTTGTATACAAGTCAATTTTTTAGCGCATTTTAAGAATATGTGGTCGGCTAAGTTCGTGTGCGGGACATAGCTTGGCAATAGGCGTTTGAAGAAAACAAACCGGTGGAGAGTGGCCATGTCCCACCAGTTATAGTGGACAATGTGATATGATCCTGAGTACAGGATCATAGTACAGGATTTTCATGATCCTGAGTACAGAATTAGTTAGTAGACCGAAAATCAAGTTGATGTTAGTATGTCCCTTGACAGGTGACCACGTTGATTTTTAGTAATATTTGAATAACTAACCTATTAAGTGTGAAAATTACTCTTTTTTTTTCAAACAACTATTGCCAAGCTGTGTCCCGCAGACGAACTTAGCCGACCACATATTCTTAAAAGGCGTAAAAGATTGACTTGTATACAAATTTTTAGCTTGATGTTAATCAGACACTTTTTTGCATACTCTTGATGTTAATCAGACACTTTTTTGCATACTATCTCCTGGACTATTAGTCTAATTAACTATTATGACAAAGGAATTGCAATCGGAATACGCTAAGCAAACTGTAGAAATCATTGTCCTTCAGATTTTGGTAAAAGATTTAGTCTTACACATGGTAAGACTCAATCTTAAAATAGCGTAATAAAACTGCCCCAGGGGTCTCAATGTCTTGAGGAGACAAACACATAAACCTTTGAGACTTTTTTCGGGCAAACTATTGTTTAGAACCAAGGGGGGTGCTAATGTAAACGAGTGCCGCCAACTCAAACTGTGTGTTAATCTGTCTGCTTGCCAGTGATCTATAGCCATTTATTAATGGTATTTATCACAAGGCAAGAACACTGAAAGATCATTTCTTTAGATTAATTACCTTGCCTTTCTTGGTTACTCTGAGGGCAAGAAAAAGACCCTAAATATGTTTTCTTAAAACTTTACAAAATGATTAAAAGTAGTTTAGTGATCTTGGATCTAACATTTGGCTGTAATCTAGGTTTTCCATTGTTAAGAAACATGTACAGTGTAGATAAACATCGTTATCTTATAAGCTTAATTAGTATAAAACTTTTCTGATAATTGTTTAAACCAGATAATATCACAACGCTCACTATCTTTAACTATAAGCAAAACCATTGCAAGATTAATTCTTCTCCGGAAAACTTGATTTGGTTTTTACTCTGGAGCTTAATAATGGAAAAGTAGGTAAAGTTTGAGTATTAAACTGCAAATAGTTGAATTCCTTTAAGCAAATTAGATATTACTAAATAATTTTTGGGTTAATTAGAAGATAATAGATAGCAAAGAAGGTGTTTCCGTTAAGGATTTGTTTGAAGAAGAGGGTACTATAAGTACAGTTTCTTTGAGCTGTTATTAAGTGCTCTTGATAGCTATCAATTCAAGATAGCTATCAGACTGATAAATGACGTGTAATTAGGTTTTGTTGAACTTTATTGTAAAAATTTATTTTTGGAGAGACCTGTGTCAAAGTTAGTGTTTCTCTAAAGCCTTGTCCACACTAGTAGACATGTTGCGCGATTTTGGTCTCAGAGACATGTCTAGTGATTTGTCTATAGACATCGGCTGAGACAAACGGCGTCTACGGTCTCGTTGCTAGACCAAAATCGCATGTCTATGGTTTTCCATTCTAAATGGTAGACATGGTGCAACGTTAGGCATGTTGCGCAACGTGTCTACAAGTGTGGACGCTAGACCTAGACCATATACGGTCTCAGAAGATGTCTATAGACACGTTGCGAGAAATGTCTCGCAACGTGTCTACTGGTGTGACTAGGCTTAATACTCCAAACTTTTAAATTGTTATAACTTGTTGTAATGAGTGCCTGTTAGTGTTTCTACCCATTCATGTTCCTTATATTGACTTTATTTCAAGTATTTATTATGTTTATGTACCCTAGAGATAAACTGTATAGTTACTCTGTTCTGTTCAAAATTGACTTGTCCACAATAACATACTCCAGGAATTAAATGTGGAGTAAGACCATCTGTTTTTTTCTACATTTATTCTGATTTAGTTTGTTGGTCTCTGAACCATTGGATCGTTACATGCATGCTAAAATAGAAAAACTACATTTTACCTCTAAGGTACAGATTTGATTTTAGGTATTTTTCTCTCTCCAGAAATTCTATACAAAGGTTTAAAAAAAAAAAAAATGTATGTATTATTTATTATATATTGCCACTTTTATAGAAAAGGGCCACCCCACTTTTTTTTTAATCTAATATACTTTTTTTTTTTTTTTTTTTTTTTTTTTTTTTTTTAGTGGATAACTGAATACACGCTTCTTTTTATATGAAAGTGTGATAGTCCTTTGTCCCAAAGCATATTGGACTGAATATCCCTTTGTCTTAATAGGTAGTTAGATTAAGGGATCTAAACTCTTCTGTATATTTCCTATACAAAAAAGGGGCCCTTTTTCTATAAGTGTACCTTAAATATTTAATTATATCTCATTTTTGCCTTGTGTTTTCTTATTTTATAGACATTTAAAACCACAAATGGTAAAAGTGATCTTTTACATGTGGACCACAAGTATCCTGGAAGTGATAGCGGTCCATTTGTTATTCTTTATGGAGAGCTCGGCTCTCCTGAGTTTTCAACATTCCACAATATTCTCAAGCAACTTGCTAAGTCTGGTGAAATTCAGTATGTCCTCAGACATTGGATAAAGGTTCGTTAAACAATACTTGAGTGATTAAAGAAATTATAAAAATCTTATAATTTCACTTTACTTTTGTATTTGATACAAAATTTGGTTAGTTTTTTAACAAAAAAATAATTAAATTAAAAACTTGGTATTAACTTGAAAAAAATAAAATTAATAAATTAATTTAAAATAAAATCTTTTGTTTTATGTAAATTTAGCTCTTGATTTACGTATAAAAAATCTGATTTTTTAAATTTTTATTCTTATTAAAATTATATAAGCTTTTTATATCCTTTCTTAATTTTCTTTTATGTAGTTTAAAAAATTATTATTATTAATGCTTTCATAGAAATTAATCTACTGTGGGACCCTTCTTTTAATCTTAATTTGACTTTTTTTAAAAATATTTTAGGTAGATAACATTGTTTTGCCTCTTTATAAACTTAACATATAAAATAAATTTAATATTATTTAGGAAAGGCCTCTGAAAAAGCTGAGGTTGTCTGGTTATGGTGTTGAACTTCAAATGAAATCAACTGAGTATAAGGTTCAAGATGATACCAAAGTTGAAGAAAGAACTTCGGAAGATTCGTCTGAAGAAGAAGAAGAAGTTGAAGGCTTTAACTTCTCAAAGTTGAAGTAAGTTCTTTTCTTGGGTTTACCTTATAATTATCATTAACAAAACTTTTTTAAGTGAGGAAGGTTCCTTTACAGTACATACTTAGCTAAAATTTACTTTTGCTGATAGCATGGAAAGACTGCTAAAATATTGCTGCTAGGCTCCGCACTGACAATTTGTATGCAGAAAAGTTCCTCTCCCCATGAAATTGTACTGGGGGCAAGTGGCAAGGTTCATAACCTGTCCTAGGTAAGGTAACCTGGCTGTAGAAGCCAGGCGAGGTTATCTGGCTTTTGGTGCCATATTAGTTCCATTAATCCAGGGGTGCCAACTATATTTTATTGAGAGCCACATTAATCCTTTGAGGAATTAATGAATTTTGGTGCCATATTAGTTCCATTAGTCCAGGGGTGCCCAACTCTATTTTATTGAGCGCCGAATTAATCCGTTTGTAAAATCTCACTGGCCAATCTTTGAAACCCTCTTGGTAAGGATTTAGTTCTTGCCTTAAGTATGTACTGCCTTAAGTAATGTTTCATTTAAATCTATTATATTTTATCACAAAGTACGTTATTGTATTTTTCCATCACTTATTTTTATAATATTACTAACTTTAAATGTTATTATTATCATTATCAAGTAAAAATGAACAGATGTGAACAAAAATAATTGTATTATGTTCAAAATGTTTTCTAACAATGTGATTGCTCTCCGTTCCTTTTTAACTCTCTGCGTCTCTTGTATAAATACCTCATTATATAAACATTTAATTCCTTGATAATATGCTCATTAAAGTAATTGTTATTGTATTTCCAAATCAGCTGATAATGATTTTTTTTATTTGTTGAAAAAGAAAGTAAATATTTATTCATTACCAGTTGTTTAATACTCACTGAACATATAATATTTTGAGAAATCATAATGAGATATTTATTTGAGATACTATGAGGGAATATGATCTTTTTCCATTATTTTTTTAATGGCTGTTTATATTATTTTCAAGATGGTGGAATCAAAGTTGCATTTAACGCTTTGGCTCCTCTTTCTTTCATTCATATATGCTGAAAGAAAAATTAATAATTATTTTTGTTAAAACTACCTACTATCAAGTTAAAAGAACCTTCAATATATTGTTATTTTCTTTTTTCACAACTTATAACTTTTTAATGAACATAAACTAATAATATCTTGAAAAGAAAATTTGTCCATCTCTTAAAAGTTTGTTTAATGTTTCAATAATCTTAAATTATTTTTGAATCATTTAAATGAAACTTTTCCCATTAATATATTAAGAAAATGTAAAAATTTATTGGATATAGTGGTTTATAGTTTATTCTTATGTGTGAAATAGATCAAACTCTTTTATCAAGGGATAAAATAACACCATATCAATTGTTTTCTTCACCAAAAAGCCAAGATTGTTATAAAATATCAAATAATTACATCATCAGGTGAAATTGTATCTAACAATTACTCTAAAGTGTTCTTTATTGCAGATTATAAAGAATAAGATAGCAGGAAAAATATTGGCGTTGGTGTTTCACAGATTCTATTTTAAAACCTGTTTCTCAATGTTTTATATTATATAATTAGTAATAACAATATAACAATCAGAATATTGGTTGATGTTACACAGATTCAATTTTGGAACTTGTTCCACGATGTTTTATATTATACAATTACTAATATCATATAACCAGAGGTTCTATGATAATATAAAAAGTCTTAAATTATAGTAGAACCTCGATAAGAAGTGTCTCAAGGGGATTAGGGAAACAGTCTTGTTATCGAGGTGCTCTTTTTGTTGAGGGTCGTGTTATCAAGGTTATTTTGGCTATCAGTCGTGTTATCAAGGTTAATGGGCGGGTTTTACAAGTCAAGACTTGTTCAAGGTTGACCCATTCCTGTATAGAGACGCGTTATAGAGGTTGACTTCTCAAAACGACTTGTTATAGAGGTTCTGAGTTACATTGTGAATTGGAAAAAATCCGTGTTATAGAGGTTGTTTGGATAATATTTGTCGCGTTATAGAGGTCAATTTAACATTATGTGTTAAGGCAATCTCAAGTGGATTTGAATTGCACTTGTAATTGAGGTTGTCGTGTTATTGAGGGTCGTGTAAGCGAGGTTCTACTGTATTAGTCTATTTTATGGTATTAAAGTATAATTAATTTACCATTAATTAACTCCATATTCTTTATTGTTTATTATTATAAACAACTCTGTTTTTAGGCAACTGTATCCAGATAAGTTATCTAAACTAGACAAACTGAGACAGGATCTGCTTGAGAGTACAAGCGAGCTAGCTCCACTGAAAGTGTGGCAATTTCAGGAGCTAAGTCTTCAAGCTGCTCAACGAATAATGTCAGCACCTAAAGAGGAAGCCCTCAATGTAATGCTCCACGTTGCTCAGAACTTCCCGACACAGGTAATACCATACATGAATTATGCGTAGCTATTTGGAAAATATCAGTACTTCTTTCCTTTTATGATCTGATTTACTATTAATATATTTTGTTTCCTTGTTCTTAGGCAAAATCTCTAGTAAAAACAATTGTTTCATCGGATTTAAAGAATGAAATTAAACAGAATCAAGAAGGTTTTGCCGCTACACTTCATTTGCAACCATCAGACACGGCACTCTTTCTCAACGGAATGTACTTTGACATGGAAATCCAGGATATATTCACGATTTTAGATTACATTCGTCAAGAGTTAAAGATCATGGAAGGTCTTAAAAATGTTGGTTAGTATTAAGTAATTTTGCAGTTATCTCGGATTCTAATTGTGTTACAACCCCCAAGTCATAAATATTCGAATTTCCATTTATCTCCTTTTTTTATGAGTCCATCCATCAAAGTTTAGTTTATTTGTATGTATTTCAGGTTTTAGTGAGAGGAAGGTGTTCAAATCACTGGTTGGATTAGACCTAGCCAATCAAGGTGGTGAATATGCTCTGGATATTAGAGATTCAGCTGTTCAATGGCTTAACGACATTGAATCTGACAGGCAGTATAAAAGATGGTCAACCTCCTTGATGGATCTTCTTAGACCTACCTTTCCTGGTATGCTTCGCTCTGTTAGGAAAAACCTTTATAATTTGGTAAGTTAATTTTTGATTAAATTAATTTAAGTTTGTTGCTTTGAGATTAAAAGCTCAATTATTTAATTCATTGCTATGGTTGGGACAAGGAAATAATCTCAGTAGGCTGACACTGTGCTGTCACATAATATATAGTCAGAAAATAAAATATTTTAAGTACTGGTGTAGGTTGACAAGATACTTGTTCATAGAACATGAAGAAGAAAACTTGGGGGGTGCTATTGTGGCTGTGTGGATTAAATTACTCACCATGTCTGCTTCAGACATCAATGAATCAAGGGCGCCACGAGGTTGTGGGTTCAATCCCTCGCCGTGATGCTCTGATTTATATAGATCATTAGTGATCTCGCCATACTCACTTCAGCGATACATTGTATAGAGGTATGATATGTGAATTGTTCAGACCTTTCTACTGCGGAGCTAGTAAAAAGGGCCTAAGATATGGCCTAATTGCTAGGTTCAAACAAGTGGTTTGTCCTACCCGTCTAGTCACACTTCAGCGATACATTGTACAGAGGTATGATTTGTGAATTGGCCAGACCTCTCTACTGCAGGGCTAGTAAAAAGGGCCTAAGATATGGCCTAATTGCTAGGTTCGAACAAGTGGTTTGTCCCACCCATCTAGTACTAGTACTAGTACCTTACTACTACTACTTGTTCATAGACTCCCTGGCACTGACAACCTAAAATGAATATATTATCCATAAGCCCCTACATTACATCACTAGCAATGAAAAGATTAAGGTGGTTTTCACTTAAGTTAACTTATTATTTTAATTTCCAGGTTCTGATTGGCGATCCCAGTGATGTATCAGTTCAACCACTTGTTAAACTGATGCAGTCATTCCTTCTTCACAACGCTCCTCTTAGATTGGGCATGGTATTCGCTATTAAACCTGATAAGAAAAATGATTTAGAAGACCCCGGCCTAGCTTTGCTCAAATGTTACAATTACATCTTGGAAATACACAATCCGTCCCAGGCTATCAACTTTATTACCGATGTAAGTCCGATAATTAACTAGAATGACAATGATAAGAGAGTAAGTTGGTACAAGAATTATTATTACTATTTTGTATTAATCAATCAAATCATGATATCACTGGGAAATTATTTTAAGATTCTAAGTGAATTCAAAGAATCCGTAAATAATTCTTGATCCCTATTAACTTCTTGAGTTGGCTTAGATACTCATAGTTGTATGTTTTTCTGTTGATATTGGGATTTAGTTGAACAATCATTCACTGAAGACTGAAAGTCATTTTTAATTTAATTTAAGTTAATTAATTTAAACTTTTGCATGAGAATAGTTGATTAATTGAGATGTTTCAAGTTTTGAATGAGAAAACTTTCTTTTCCCCCTCTGAGAATATTTCATAAGTTTAAATGATTTTTCTCTCAATCGTGACTTCATTTTTTACACTTCATCTCGTCTACTGGGACTGAAGATTACCATTTTTAGATGAAAAGCAGCTTTAACGCTATGAGTTTCTTTTGACAAAGAAGTGTCTATTTTTATTCATAAATATAATTTATCTTACGTTAGTGTCCCCTTTGTATACTTAGTCATTGTCTCTACGTATATGGCTTCTTCTATTTTGTTTTTAATATCTCTTGTTTTTAGAAAGAAATAATATTTTTTCTCTGAATTCCATGTACACAATATGGTTTAGCAAATTGTCTTGAATCCACATTATTTTTAATTTTATGAGGAAATAAGTAATAAATAATACAAAATTATTATTATTTTTCCCTTTATTATTGGTTTTTTTTTTGTTTTTTTTTAAATTTTAAATTAAATTATTTTTTTTTATTTCCGATTTTTGTCTAGCATGACATCAGCTGCACATTCCACAGTTCATTTAATCAAAATATCTTTTAATTGAACAAAAGTGCTTCGATTTTCTAAAAAAATCAGATTGATTTTCAAAAATTTCTCGGGAAATTGATTATATGATTAGAATTCATTAGTTGTTTTGACGGAGATTTTGTGGTACTTAGAAAAAATCATATTGTAAATGAAACACAATAATTTTTAAAAATCAGTTTATTGTCTACCACAAGAATTTAAAAAATACAAATATATAGACCGGTTTCGACTGGTTTAGATAATATAAAAATTAAAACAAAAAGTTATACATTCTAAAACACTGTCATCTTCAGTTGACTGATTTATAATGACTGCGTTGATTTTCTAATTTAAAACTAGGAACTTAGGGTAATGTGTGGGTGGGGATATAACGGTATAGGGTTTAAACGGTATAAGGAAGAGTGTAAGGGTCTTCGGGTTGGATTCAGGTATAGGAGGGTTAGCTTAAACTATGGTTTAACATAAAATAATAAAATTCAAGTAGTAGATAAAAATATGAAACTAAAATATAGCTATCTACAACTGTTGTACATTCATATTTTTAATAGGTTTAACTAAAACTGAATTACACCGTACTCTTCACTTCAAACCCATACTATACAATGTTTTAATGAAATAATCAATATTAATAATTCAGTTTTAGTTAAACCTATTAAAAATATCAATGTACAACAGTTGTAGATAGCTATATATTAGTTTCATATTTTTATCTGTACTTTAATTTTATTATTTTATGTTAAATCATAGTTTAAGCTACCCACACATTACCCTAAGTTCCTAGTTTTAAATTAGAAAATCAAAGCAGTCTTTATAAATCAGTCAACTGAAGATGACAGTGTTTTAGAATGTATAACTTTTGAACATGTGTGCCACATTTCATCAAAATTGGCCCAGTAGTTTAGGCTCCATGAGTCTGATAACAGACTACTTTTTTTTGGACTAAGGGACCTGAAAAAAAAAAAATATTTCCTCCTCTATATGTTCTACCTATATCAGAAAGTAAAACGTGAGAAACAGCTTGATTGGGGGAAGGGTTTATTATATTGTATGTATTTAATTTTGGAATCTACAAAGCAGATATTTACTATAAAGTTGATTATTACAATCTTATAAGGAGAATAGAGAAGATGAAGATCACTTAGTAATTTGGAATATTGTTTATTCGATTTTTCCCAAGACAATTACGTACATATTGCTGGAAATACTTACATATTACTGTATAAAATCTCGGGTAATACAGGATGATGGGATTTTTCAAAAAATAGAGAAATAAAAGAATACAAAACTAAAAAATTAAAAAAAACGAGGATCTATATACAGGGTTATATACATTTTAGCTCCACTTAGGTAATGTATGTGCTACATGACTATCCAAGAAAAAAAAATATTTTAAATGGTATAGACAGCTTATAGTCTAGCTTTGTAATCAACGTCATTGTAGATTATGATTTATTGATCTTTCCACGGTGTTTTCAGTACCCTCTTCTTTTTTTATCTTTTACTTTTTTAATTCCTTGTCTTACTCTCTCCTCGTACCTCTTACTTTTGTATTTTTTTAGTTTAGCCCTTAAGATTGCAACATTAAATTAGTTGTTAAATTTTTGCTATTTGTAAATTTGTTTATTATTCATATTTCATTTTGTTATTCAGGTTTATGCTGAAGTTGGAGATAAAAATATAACGGTGGAGAACATTAAGAGCATTTTAATTAAAATGTTCCCGGGAACATCTGTTTCGGAGGTTTTGGGAGCAGATTCTGACTACTTGACTGGTTTTGATTTGGCTGCTGATTTTGTTGCTCGTTCTGGTTTTAGGAAAATGCCACAGGTATTCATTTATTATTTTTACTATAACTATTTATCCTTATTGTGTTCAAATTATTGTCAGTGTAATGTTTTACTTCAAACTTACTACTGTCTTATTTTGGTTTGCACTAAACACAATTTAGCACCACTTTCAGTTTCATGTGTATGACAGAATGTTTACCATGTATCATAGAGTCAAGAAAGTGGATGTTTACTATACAGGGTGGCTTCGATAAACTGGCTCACCAGGTTATCTCTTTTATTTTTGAAGATAGAGAAAAAATGTAAATGGTAACTCACCTTGGATTTTCACGTAGTTTTATAATATGATTTCCAAAAATATTTTTATCTCATAATTTCGGCAGTATCTCTCTCAACTTTGTAATCTTAAATGGTAACCTATATTTTTTTATATTTGTTTCTTAAATTAGATTGCTTTAGAAGAAAAATGAGCTTTGAATCAACAAAATCGGTTGAGAATTGACAGAGATATTTAGTTTTCAATATAACAAAAATGCTATTTTAGTACGTAAAGTACTGTAACAAAAAAATTGCAAATTAAACGAAATGATCTTAATTCAGTTTATTTCACTTATTTAGGTTAGTTGAATGCATTAACTGATCAAAAGTCAAACCTTTCTTCCATTCCTATCCGAAACTGTAGAGTAAAGGAAGGTAGTCGACACACTGATCAGAAGAGGTTCATACTTACGATGTTCCTGAATGGAATGGAAAAAGGTTTGATTTTTGATCAGTAAATGCATTCAACTAACCTTATTAAGTGGAAATTTAATATAAATTTCAATATAACATTTTTGTTATATTGAAAACTGAATATCTCTGTCAATTCTCAACCGATTTTGTTGATTCAAGGCTCATTTTTCTTCAAAAGCAATCTAATTTTAGAAAAAAGTATAAGACATATAGGTTACCATTTAAGATTACAAAGTTGAGAGAGATAACGCTGAAACTATGAGATAAAATATTTTTGGAAATCGTATTATAAAACTACGCGAAAATCCAAGGTGAGTTACCATTTACATTTTTTCTCTATCTTCAAAAATAAAAGAGATAACCTGGTGAGCCAGTTTATCGTGGCCACCCTGTATAATATTCAGGGCTGGTAAGCTTGAAGATTTTATGAAATTGCAATACTTACCGAGTAAATTTGTAGGTCATTATTACAATATTTTATTCAGTGGGCATTATGAAGCTTATCCCCCTTGAAAATATCAAGGCTGATACACCATGGCGGTACTTGTTAATAAGGAGCCTAAAAGTTAGAGGTGTTCAGAGATGATTTAGTTGGAGAAACCACCTCTAACTTTTAGGCAGGACTCCTAATTTTCTCTTCTGTGATTTGACTGAATGGTTTGGGGTAGTAAAAACCCACAATATTCTATAATACTCCTGGTCAGGTGGTGTTGTTTCAATTTATAATTGGTAAAACTGCAGTTACCCAGGTGTTTAGGAGAAGAGGTTAGAAAAGTGGGTGGGACCTCACTCGAATTTATAGTTTTGACAAAGGAATACCATCTCTCAAAAGAACAGTCATATAGGTATAGTGATGTGGGCCGGGTATATACCCAGCGGGTAGAGTAAATAAAAATGGGTATTTACCTGGGTATTTACCCGAGGTAGTGATGTGGGCCGGGTATATACCCAGCGGGTAGGGTAAATAAAAATGGGTATTTACCCGGGTATATACCCGAGGCCAGGGTAAATACCCAAAATGAGGGTATTTATGAAAAATAATTATTTAAATAGTGTTTTAAGAGATTCTGAGAATTTTCCATACTCTACTGGCTTTAATTAATGTCATTTAGGGAGTATAGGATGTGTTAAGCTCACTTAATTCCTAAACAATAGCCTACAAAAATACCCAGCGTACGGGTATTTATTATTTCTAAGCACATATATTAATATTAGTTACATATTTAATATAAGTTTCTGACCACCATCAAGCTAGAATTTTGTGTACAAGTAAATGTTTTGGTGCCTTTTAAGAATATGTGGTCAGCTAAGTTTGTCTGAAGGACATAGCTTGGCAATAGGCATTTGAAAAAACAAACTGGTGGAGAGCAGCCATGTCAGAATTTTCATGATCCTGAGTATTAATTAGTTAGTTGACCAAAAATCAAGTTGATGGTAGTCTGTCACTTAATAGATGACCGCTTTGATTTGGAGTAATATTTGACTAACCAGCCTATTACGAGAGGAACTAGCATCAACTTGATTTTTAGTCTACTAACTAATTTCATACTCCAGGATCATGCAAATCACATTGTCCACCATAAAGGGTCGGAAATGGCCGCAGTGGCGTAGCTAGAGCATTGGGGGCCCCCCGACAACGACTTATTGGGGGCCCCTCGCCAAAGAAAATTGATGAGCAAAAATATATATATTGCCCCAAAAAAATAATGGGCCCCTATGACAATGGTATAGAAGTATGATTCCAAGGTAGTTAGATTTTATTATGCCCCCATCGACAATTGGGGACAAAAGGGGGCCCCCATCGACAATTGGATTTAGGGACCCCATGGCACCAGGGGCCCACCCGTAACACGGGCCCGTGCGGACCCATAGTATGCCACTGCATGGCCGCTCTCGACTGGTTTGTTTTTTTCAAATGCCTATTGCCAAGCAATGTCCCGCCGATGAACTTAGACGACCACATATTCTTAAAAGCCACCAAAACATTTACTTATACACAAAATTCTAGCTTGATGTTAGTCAGACACTTTTTTGCACTCTCTCTCCTGAACTATTATTCTTATTAACTCATTAATATCCATTCAATAATATTATTGAAACATAATATCACTTAATAACTACTTGAATTTTAATAATATATTTTATTTACAATAAATAAGTTTGAAATTAAACTAGTAGCAGTCGTAACTTAAAAGTGTATCATAAATACCCGGGTATTTACCCAAAATGGGTATTTACCCGGGTAAATACCCAGGGTATTTACCCGCAGTTTTAAATACCTGGGTATTTTACATCACTAACCCGAGGCCAGGGTAAATACCCAAAATGAGGGTATTTATGACAAATAATGATTTAAACACTGTTTCAAGAGGTTCTGATCATTTTCCATATTCTAATGGCTTTAATAAATGTAATTTAAGGAGTATAGGATGTGTTAAGTCCACAGTTTACTGACTATCTCAAAATTGATTTCTAGTTATTACACATACAATGACACATAAGTAGGCCTCTTGACGGATATGTATAACCATTGTGCCTAAAATAGGTTCATTCTCCTAAAGGTACTAACTTTCTGCGGATCTGTTTGCCAGCTTATAATTGATATCGTAGTATAAGTATTGTGAAACCATGTTTAGACCTCTATGTCAGGTCTTACATAGATATAATCTCTCAAATGTACTATCGAGTGTATATATCAAGCAAAATTGTCCCAATTCATACCAACCATACAATCGTCTCTCTTAAGTATTCTGATAACAATATCTTAAATTAAAATAAGACAACTGGGACTGAAGGCTAACTGGATATGTTTTTTTTTATCTGTATTATTTATTACCAAGCATTTGTTATAATTTCTGGTCAGGTTTTACTAAATGGAGTACCGCTGGCAGAGAAAAATCTTAATGCTGATGATTTTGAGGAGGCTGTACTTAGTGAGATTATGCACCAAACTCCTACTCTGCAGAAAGCTATCTACAAAGGAGAACTTTCTGATAAAGATGATGTCACTGATTATCTTATGACCAGGCCAAATGTCATGCCAAGGTATTTTATTATGATCTCTTATTTTGTACTTTTTCATATTTTACTCTTAACTTAAAAATAAAAAAATGGTCATTTATGAATATAACAGTGGAGAAAAAATACAATGGCATTTCAACCCATGATTTAGATCAGGGGTTCCCAATGGGGTCCATGTGGACCCCTTGGGGGTATCTTTCTAAAGTGGATAACCCAGATATCCACATACCACTGGTAAAAAAATAGTATCGCCCACCAGCAATAAAAGAGGTAATAAAAACTGTTATGAAAATGAACCCTGAACTAGTTTTAAAAAATATTCCGCACAGTAATCATACCATACATCATATGGATAAAATGTCAGAAGATACTAAAATATCCTTAATTTGTGAATTGTAATGTAAAACTGTACATTTTTTGTGCAGTTGGATGAATCCACTTTTTGTAGAAACAGTATTTTGATGTTATTTGTGTGATAATTATAGCTCTAGATTAAGAGAAATTACAGAAGAATTTCTTTCAGCGAACTGTTGCAAATGTACACTATAGGTGAACATATTTTTTTTTTAAAATGTTTTAATCATTTACACTTAATTGATTGAAATTACAATCAATTAAGGGTGTTTTGATGGCTAAAACAGCCACTGTTGACCTGTCATTAGTAGCTCTCTAATTAACTGTATTAAACTAATTTATTTGTCAAAAAATTATATTTGGCTTAACCTTTGAAGTAAGTCAATTCTTAGTCTAATTAAACTATAAACCAAGAGTAAATAGTATTTATTAGGGTTTTATCATTGTCTACTGATAAAACATAGATTTAATTAATTAATTATGTAATATTTATTTAACATGATCAAATGTTAATTTATTTTTTTCTTTCAGATTAAATGAACGGGTTTTGTCAACTGCTAAAAATGAGTATGTAGATTTTACTGATCCTTCAAATGATATACTGTCAACAATGATCAACAGTCACATATTCTATGCCACATACAAATCTGAAGATAGTAAAAAGATATCTTATATTACTAATTGGATTATTTGTGATTTGAGCAATGAGATTAGCCGTAATCTACTTTCCAATGCTATTTCTCAGATGGTTTGTCTCCAATTTTATTCATTTTTTTTAATTTTTTTTTTTTCATTTGATTATTATAGTCCAAGAGATAGAGTGCAAAAAAGTGTCTAACTAACATCAAGCTAGAATTTGGTGTATAAGTAAATGTTTTGGTGCCTTTTAAGAATATGTGGTCGGCTAAGTTCCTCTTCAGAACATAGCTTTGCAATAGGCATTTGCGGCCATGTCCCGCCCTTTTTAGTGGACAATGTGATTTTCATGATCCTGAGTACGAACTTAGTAAGTAGACCAATTATCAAGTTGATGGTAATTTGTCCCTTGAGAGGGGATCACTTTGATTTCGAATAATATTTGACTAAGTGACAATTTACCATCAACTTGATTATTAGTCTACTAACTAAGTTTGTACTCAGGATCATGAAAATCACATTGTCCACCAAAAAGGTCAGGACATGGCCGCTGTCCACCGGTTTGTTTTTTTCAAATGCCTATTGCCAAGCTATGTTCCGTCAGATGAACTTAGCCGACTATATATTCTTAAAAGGCACCAAAACATTTACTTTAACACAAAATTCTAGCTTAATGTTAGTCAACACTTTTTTGCATGCTATCTCCTGGACTATTATTAAAAAATTTGATAATGCACTTATATATATGTTGGGTAGGATAATATTAAAGGCAAATTCTACATCAATAATTTCTTTTGTTTAAATGAATAGTTAGCCTAGCTTTATAGAAAGTAAATTGAAGATAACCTTTTAGTGCTTAAAAGCTGGCTTTGTAAAATAAAATTACTACAAAAATTTATTTGGTGAAAAATATTTTCTTCAGTCATCCTTTAGGCTTACAATTAATTTGCTCAGGCTTAGCAAATGAGATTTTTTTTTTAGTTTATTCTGATAATTTTTGTAAATGATTTATTTTGTTTGTTTAGGAAAGCAGCGGAAGTGTAAGAGTATCTCTCATTGTTAATTGTAAATCTTCAAAGGACTGTCATATAATTAACAAATTGGCACTTTTAGCTCTCAGAGCATTCCCTCCTAATGTAGCGTCTAAAAAACTCATTACACTTGTTGATAAATGGTCTGAAATCAAGGATAGTAATGATAAATCATTGGATGAAAAGATACTTGGCATTAAGGTAATTCATTATACTATATTAATTATTTATATTGCTTCCGAGATTACCGAAGGTAACGGAAGCTATGTGATCATTCTGAAGAACAAATTTTTTTTTACGTCTCTGATTCGACATACCTTAAAAACTACTCATTCAATCTTAATGAAATTTGATTGGTTGGTCATAATTAGCCTATTGTTGGTCCCGTATAAGTTTTAACCTTCTGCGCCTATTTGTTTATCTTCCACATGCACACAAACTAATATGGTTTCATCTATATCTTCAAAATTACTAATCTGATTTTTATGGAAATTGAATGGTTTGTCGAAAGTAGCCTGCAGATAGCCCCAGATGAATAGATAATAATAGTTGGATTTAATGCCAATTAGACCCAAATAGTGGTCTGTTTGCTTGGCTTGATCTTCATGCCCTGTTACTACTA
Source organism: Gerris lacustris (assembly GCA_951217055.1). Taxonomy (NCBI): domain Eukaryota; kingdom Metazoa; phylum Arthropoda; class Insecta; order Hemiptera; family Gerridae; genus Gerris; species Gerris lacustris. The sequence goes on along the minus strand of OX578277.1, from coordinate 17,800,676 downwards.
ATGGAGCTAGCTGGAGTAATTTTAACTATCCAGATATTCTTTAACTATAAGACCAATAAACAAAGTTGATGATAGCAGATTATCTTTCCAGTAGTCTGTTCAGTTTACCCTACCAGACTTAAATACATGTTCAAACAACAGCAACCAATCAGATGAAAACTGAGGTTCCATTGTAGGTTCAACTGATTTCTCTTTACCTTTATCTTCTAGTCCCTAATTGAACATCTTGGAAAAGATACTAAGAGTATCATTGCTTCTCTAATTAGTTGTTAAATTTTGATCTTATCCCCTTGCAGGCTACAGCTTAAACTGAAAACTAAGTCTACAAGTCATAATTAAATGCTTCTTGAACAGTTCGTAGGCAAAAATGAGGACCTCCTATAAAAGAATCCTATAAATTCTTCTGTCTCCCTTCTGTCTGTCTGTACGCTTGATCTCTAAAAGTATCTAGCACAAAAATTTGAAACTTGTCTGTCTGTCTGTAAGGCACTTGAACTCTGAAAGTACCCAGCACAAACATTTGAAACTGTAGTTATGATGTCTGTGATTACCCAAAAAAAAGGGAAAATTATATGGATGCCCTAAAAAAAATCATCCCTCAAAAACTAGGGGTTGACAATTTTTTTGACATAAATGCTTCATATAGGGTGTTAAATGAAAGAGGAGAACTCCCGAGTACAAATATATATTTGGTTTTGTTTTTGCACCAATTTACCTTTGCACTGTGTCCTTGAAAATTGCCTTTTTCGTGTCCTCTATTTTTTTTTTAACAAAACTATTTTTTTTTAAACAAAACAACCACAGTTATTCTTTGTCAAAAAAGAATGGTCTTCAAAGGATTTTTTCATTTGTCAATTATTTTGGAAGAAAAAAATGTTTTCCTTTACTCCAAAAGTCTTCAAAATGTTTTTATCTTGAGAGGAGATTGAAACACTTCGGAGTTTTTTGTTATGTTTGGACAATGAAATAGTATATAATGGCGTTTTTCTCACGTCATTATAATAAATGGTTCAAAATGCCTCCATCTTGACGTGGTTGGGCCAATTATGGTAATGAACTCATCCTATTTGTTAAATTGTGTACGGACCCTTTGTGTGTGCTGGAAGAAGATACTTGGCCAATGTATTTCTCTACTATTATTGTTTTGGATTTTCAGGATTCTGACTGGTCAGAAATAGACGAAACTATTGATTTACATCGGAAGTTCTTAGATGAAGTATTAAACAATATGGGTTCATCTCGAGGTATTGTCAGTAACGGAAGAATTCTCGGACCTTTTGACACGGAAGAGGAATTTGTCGTTGACGATTTCAACCTCTTAGAAAGATTCAGCACTTCTGCTTATGTCGAGAAAATACATAAATCCATAATGTCTAACAGTGAAGGTATTCAGCTATTATCTTTGGTTAAATTTGGTACGATTTGGTTCCAAAGCTGTCAGAGAATCAGGTCATTTAAAGAATGAATGATTTGAATTAAAGCAGCTGAAATTATAATTGTATTAGAAGACACTGATTGAGGGCATCAAGTACAAGCTCAATTATAAACTAATACATACAAAATTATGTTATAAAACTTATACTTTATTATTATATATGAGTTTACATGCTTTTAAACTGTCAATATACAGTTATAGTCAATGGTTTCAGGGGTGTGCATTAGCCCTCGTGGAAGCATGAAAGATTTAATTACTTAAATAGTTTGATTCGAATTGAGTGCCTATTTTTAGAGTTTGAATCCACTACTTTCTCTGTACTACAGTAGAACCTCGATAAGAAGTGTCTCATGGGGATTAGGGAAACAGTCTTGTTATCGAGGTGCTCTTTTTGTTGAGGGTCATGTTATCAAGGTTATTTTGGCTATCAGTCGTGTTATCTAGGTTAATGGGTGGTGTTTTCAAGTATAGACTTGTTCAAGGTCGACCTATTCCTGTATAGAGTCGCGTTATAGAGGTTGACTTCTCAAAACGACTGGTTATAGAGGTTCTGAGTTACGTTGTGAATTGGAAAAAAATCCATGTTATAGAGGTTGTTTGGATAATAATAGTCGCTTTATAGAGGTTAATTTAACATTATGTGTTATGGCAATCTCAAGGGGATTTGAAAATTGCACTTGTAATTGAGGTATATTATGAAACTCTAAAAGCACTATGCTGGTGTGAACTAATCTTCTTATTAATTTAACATCAGAATTAAGAAGTATTGAAGAAGTTATTGGTATCAACATACCAATTATTATTATTTTTAATTATACTTTCATGAATAACTTACCTAAGAGTAGACATGTGATGTCTGTAAATATGTTCTGATATAGTGTCAAAGTAATCATTAAAATGAATTGTTAATCAAGAGAGCCTTGGTCAGGATGAGGCATAGGAATAAACACTTCATTTCAGAGAATGTGGGTTTAGCCACTTAACATATTAATACGTTGTTATTATTAGGGTGAGTCTGAGATTTTAACCCTCCCCAGATTTGTCGTTTTTAGATCCTAAATTTCAGGTGATTTATGATTGCACTAACCACTCAATTGCTGATATGATCCTCAATTCTTTTTAATAGTTTTTGCTTCTGAGCTTACCGAAGGTAACAGAAGCTAAGTGATAGTTCTGAAGAACTAAACATTTTTAGGTCTCCGATTTCAAAAATTCCAACACAGAAGACAGACCGTGTCAGTCTGTCGGTCTGTCGTTCATTTTTGCGAACCAACATATCTTAAAAACTACACGTCCAATTTTAATGAAATTTGGGTGGTAGGTCATAAGTAGCCCATTTTTGGTCCCATATAAGTTTTAACCTTCTGTGCTCATTTGTTTCTCTTCCACATGCGCACAAACATACATTAATTTACACCTATAGCTTCAAAAGTACTTATCTGATTTGTATGAAACTTTTATAGTTTATCGAAAGTTAGCCCGCAGATAGCCCCAGATTACTTTGAACCGTCTGCCGCTCTTTAACTTTTGCTTATTTGATACTTTAATTCAAGTATAAAATCAAAACAATTTTGATAGATTAAAAAAACGGAGGAAACAATTAAACAATAATGGCTTGTAAATGCATAAGATATGGAATTAATAATGTACGTGATAGGATGCAAGGAAGCTATGTGCCATACCAATTGGCAGTCTAATTTTTTATAATTTCCTTTTAAATGATTTCTTTCTAAAACTAATTAACTGTTTTGATTTGTAGTTGCAGATTATTTAACTAGTGACATGTTAATGAAAACCGTTTCTTTATTGGCATCTCGGCCTGAATCTAAAAGCAGATTCGAAATAAGCCCTGTCGGAGATCAACACAGGTATGATGCAGTTTCAATTCTTAATACTAATTTCTGTTCTCTGAACATCCCTGAATTGATACTGTACTGTAGTATAATGAAATTATTCTAATTACCTTATAATTTTCAGTATGCTGAAGATGAGTTCAGCTGATCCAGATCAACCTGCTTTTGATTTGGTTGCTATAGTGGACCCAGTTTCTAGTGGTGCTCATAAGCTTGCTTCCGTTCTTTCTGTACTTCATCAAGTTGTCAATGCGGATATTCGTATTTTCATGAACTGCGTGGAGAAAAATAGTGATATGCCATTGAAAAGGTATACTATTTTTTCCTTCTTTTTTTTATTGATCTCTTTTATGTGCAGTAGTGTAAAGTGTGGAGGTATTAAGGTAAGGAGGGTTTAAGAATTAAAATAAAAACACATAAATTCTTTTAAAAAAAAGTTGTGCTATCTGTTATCCTTTAAGATAAAAAAAAGTTGTCTTGACAGATATTTTGTGGTGATCAAACATTAAATAAAAGCACACTCGTTTAATTTAAATAACCATAATATACCAAGTTTATATTGTGGTTACTAATTATAGTGTTTACTAATTATCATTGTCTTTAAGGTCCTTAAGTAATAGATAAATCAAAATCAAAGAATAATATTTCTGTAGTATAAATAACCAATATACTATTTCTGAGGTTGAGCTCTTAACATATCTTTACTGTGACATCTGAAGATAAGGGTGAAAAAGGCTATTGATCGATCCATTAAAACAATAATAATCTGTTTAGCCTAGTGTAGATGTAACTATGGATTACACTAATAAGGGCTCTTAAGTGCTACAAATTATAATGTGAGTGTTGAAATTCATAGGCCATCTACTCTATTGGACATGAATAACTAAAAGAAAAGCTTTGTCCTGAAATCCTTTGTGTAACAATTATCTATTGGATGGCCTAAGAACCTCTGGAAATGCTCCAGAAGAAATGAAAAAAAACTACAGGAAAAGCTTTGTTCTGAAATCCTTAGCCTAAACATGATCTATTGGATGGCCTAAGAACCTCTGGAAGTGCTCCAGAAGAAATGAAAAACTACAGGAAAAGCTTTGTTCTGAAATCCTTAGCCTAAACACGATCTATTGGATGGCCTAAGAACCTCTGGAAGTGCTCCAGAAGAAATGAAAAACTACAGGAAAAGCTTTGTTCTGAAATCCTTGGTGTAGACATCATATATTGGATGGCCTAAGAACCTCTGGAAGTGCTCCAGAAGAAATGAAAAACTACAGGAAAAGCTTTGTTCTGAAATCCTTGGTGTAGACATCATATATTGGATGGCCTAAGAACCCCTGAAAATTCTCTAAAAGAAATGAAAAAACTACAGGAAAAGCTTTGTTCTGAAATCCTTAGCCTAAACATGATCTATTGGATGGCCTAAGAACCTCTGGAAGTGCTCCAGAAGAAATAAAAAACTACAGGAAAAGCTTTGTTCTGAAATCCTTGGCGTAGACATGGCCTAAGAACATATGAAAATACTCTCAAAAAAATAAAGGCAGTTTCCAAAACCTTGAGTGTTATTCAAGGCAGCAAATTGGATAGTACACAAACAATTATATCAATAGCTGCTTAAAGCTCTCAATTTCAGAGACTACCATAACTATTCTTTCCTGCTAACTAAAGAAAATTGTATAGTATAGTTGTATCTAAATAGTTTTTTTATCCCTTTTATAACTGAGGTATATATTGTGAGGTTTTTGCCCAGGGTCCAACAGGTATGTTCCAACCTGGCCTGAGGTTTTTAATACGTACTGTAATAATACCTGAGAAAAAAACCCTAAGCCAAGGGCCAACTGAACAACGGTACGTACACTCATCCCAGGGTCTTCGAACCCTGGATGATGAAATCTCTTCTATCCTTTCTTATCTGTCTACAACCATTGCTCTATCTAATTGGCTCTTCATAGAATGTTCATAATACCCTATAGAGCCAAGAGATAGGTCTAGATTTACTTAGATATAGGTCTAGATAGACAGTATCGTGTCTCCAAACAAGAAAAAAACCTGAAAACGTAAATTTACACACACAGGCCTTTTGCAAAGAAACTTGAAAACGTAAATTTGTGCCCATAAACGGCTAGTTTTATTAAATGTTTATGATTTATTTATTTTTTATTATTTATTTATTTTTTTTTTTTAGTTTCTACCGATTTGTATTGGAGCCAGAAATTCAATTTGTTGAGTCAGGTCAGCAAGGATATGGTCCGATGGCAAAATTCTCAAACATGCCTGGAGCTCCACTACTTACTCAGAACATGCTTGTGCCAGATAACTGGTTTGTTGAGAGTATTGCCAGCCCTCATGATCTGGATAACATCCGACTGGATCAAGTTGATTCAAATGTACACAGGTAATTAATTTATTTGTTGGAAAAAAGCATAATGCTCTGTTATTAATTGTATACTATATTTGTATTTAATTTATTGTATTTAGACCCATTCTTATTTATATTGTCCAAGTCAGCATTCTGGAGCTTTATTCTGAGAAAAAATAATTGTCTAATTCTCATAGAATACCCACTATTTTCACCACTTATTTTAACCACTGACATTTTTTCCTAAATTTAAATTCCGTATTTAAAAAACTTCAATTAAAAATTTATGAAGTGGCTGGGGACAGTCAGTTTCTGCAAATTTGTTTTTACTTGTTTTTACAATTTAAAAACATCCATCTTGCGGAATATATAGTGTTACACACCACAAAAAGAAATTGCTGTTTTTGTTACATACCACTTATAAAATTGCTGCCTTATCCGCTTTGAAATCTCTCACCGATACTTTTCAGGTTGCATTTGAAATGGTGGGACAGCCCAATGCCCAATTTATATGAGAATGGTCCATTACAACTATCTTTTTTTTTCAAGTTAATTATTAATTCATGAGATTTTTTTTTTTTTTTTTGTTCAGTCAATATGAACTGGAATTTCTCATACTGGATGGACACTGTTTTGACTTTAATACTGGTTCACCTCCTCGAGGCCTTCAAGTTACTCTCGGAACTGACTCGAAACTTGACCAGTTTGATACCATCGTTATGGCAAACCTCGGTTACTTCCAACTTAAAGTAAGTAAATATTAATATTTATTAAGAGACTCAGATTTGAGGAGTGAATCATTTTAACGTTTTAATATCCACACTTATTATTATTGAATTAATATTTAAAATAGAGTCTTTTATAAAATCTTTTATATTAACTTCACTTTTGTTTGTGCCTCTTGTCTGTTGTTAAAATCTTTCGAGGGCTAATTAACCCTCTTCCAGTCATCCAATTGAGCTGAAATTTAGCTAGACTTTGTACCAAAACAAAATCTTTCTATCAAATTAATTAATTAATTAAAATGAATGTTATTTTTATTAATTTACTATTTAAAAAAAAAAAAATTAAAATAAAACATTTAAAAAACAAATTAAAACCAATAAATAAAAATAGCATTGTTATTATTATTTATTTCAAAATTAATCAATATATAACATTCTATTAATTAATTTCACTGAACAAAAATTCATAAGTATATAGTATTTATTATAACAATTATATTTTTATGGGTTAGTATTATTTATAAATATGAACCTATAGATCTTTGTACCATGTGAAAATTTAAAGATTTATAATATTTAAGATAATATAATTTGTAATCTTTCTGTGATCTACTTTTTATTTTAGATACCACTATTAGTGATTGTAAGCATTGTTACTGTTTTAATGTTTTAGGCAAATCCTGGATCTTGGATATTACAGCTACGTGAGGGAAGGTCAACAGAATTATATGACATTGTCGGTGCAAGGTATATATAAACTTATTTTTACGTTTCATCTCAATATAATTTATTTACTCTCATTGAATGTAGTGAATAGTCAAATTTAAACTTCCTTCTCAACTACTGCTTTAAATCTACCTCTTTTACATATCTTCTTGCATTAATAAACTCTTGTATAAATAAACTGAATATTAAGTTAAATGTCTGCTTTGAACTAATTAGTTAATTTTGGAGGATATACTAATCTAAAAATCAGTCTAAAAAATTGCATTACTAACCTTCCTGAAGGATGAAAATAAAGTTACAAGGACCACAATAGAAGAATCTTACCAAGGCGCTGGTTATCTAGAGTTCAAATATCATTATGGTTAACATTTTGTTGGACTAACTGACATCAAGCCAAAAAATGAAGCCCTTAACATTTCTTTAATTTTTTTTCACTCTATCTATGATGATCATTCACTTAAAAGTATACTGAAGTTAAGTAATGATGGAATTTTAAGGTGTGTGAAAAAAAAAAAAAAAAAAAAAAAAAAAAAAAAAAAAAAAAAAAAAAAAGAAGCTTTAAGCCATATTCATTTTGAAACGTTACGACCCTTTTTAAGGTCATCTTCAGTCTGTTTCTGTTTTATTACTAGAACAACCAATTCTTAAATCAATTACAAAATGAACTATGTTATGAAAATAAACATAAAATGAATCTATACTCTTATCATAAAATCTTTTTTTTTCTTTTAATTTAATCAAAACAATAGTGTAGCCATAATAGTCTTAGTGTGGCATTTTTTTTTTTTTTTAATTATGTGAACTAAGTTTAAAAATATCTGTAATTTAAAATGATCACACTAAGACTTATGGATGCACTGTTGTGTTGATTAAAATAAAAGAAGAAATTTATAAGATAAATTAAGAGTAGAGATCCGTTTTATGTTTATTTTCATAAGATTGTTAATGTTGTAATTGAATTAAGAGTTGGTTGTTCTAGATATAAAACTGAGGCAGACTAAAGATGGCCTTATGAAGGGTTGAAGCGTTTTAAAATTAATATGACTTATAGCATTATTTTTTTACACACCTTAAGCATAATTACGAGACGGTATTCTTAAACTCTACGTTAAATTTTCAATAAAAATTATAATTTAATGTTTTATTTGATTACAGTCATGATGGTGTGGACTTGACTAAGAATGGTAACGAAGTAAAAATAATGATGAGCTCTCTCAAGGCTCACACTGTAAAGCTGAAAGTAAGTAAGAAACCTGATAAGGCAGGAATAGATCTACTTGCTGATGAAACACCTGATGCAAATCAAGGAATTTGGGATTCAATCACCAGGTAACTTATCTCCTTCGCTTTGTCAATCCACACTTTTTACCACTTTTATTCTCTTTTTAATTATTTATAAAGTATTTTATCTTTTGCAGTACATTTAGTGGAAGTAAAGAAGAGTCGAAAGATCCACAAGATAATGTTATTAACATATTCTCAGTTGCTTCTGGTCATCTGTATGAACGTTTTCTCAGGATAATGATGTTAAGTGTCCTTAAAAACACTAAGTCTCCCGTCAAATTCTGGTTTTTGAAAAATTACCTCTCACCGACATTTAAAGTAATTATAATTTATCTTATTATTTCACTGTTTTTATCTCTATAAGCTCAAATGATTTATAATATAATGAATCGAAAATAATCTAGCAGTGGTATTATTTATGATACTAATTATTTGTTGGATTGTTTAACAGGATTTTCTGCCTTTGATGTCAAAGCAATATGGTTTCCAGTATGAGCTGGTTCAGTATAAGTGGCCAAGGTGGCTTCATCAACAGACTGAAAAGCAGAGGATCATCTGGGGATATAAAATATTGTTTTTAGATGTCCTCTTCCCTCTTAATATTAAGAAAATCATATTCGTTGATGCAGATCAGGTAACTTCTATAAATATTTTGTAAAGATAATATAAGCTCGTTTAATCTTATTGTAAACAGTACTAACATTAAATCGAGGTTTCTTATCTAATCTAATTATTTTATTGCAATAACTGTTTAACTTATCTACCTAATATCTCTTGGCCCTTGATAGTTAAATGGGGGGGGGGGGGGGGTATTGAAAAGGTTTAGATTGGTTTTTGATGTTGCTTAAGATGGATGTTCAGTAAGAGGAAATTGTAATCAAATGTGTGATAAACTTACATTAAGAATATATATTATATAGATTCTATAAAATATGTTGTTTTTCTTTTTTTGAGAGAGATTTGAGGTGTGTTTTAATGTACATAAAAGCAAGGAGGGCATCAACAAATTCAAGAACCACTATCTGCTCCTTGCTTCTAGTAATTCCTTGTTTTTAAGAAGCCATGGAGTTGATTTGCCTTCTGTTTGTTCCAGTTTTGGCGACCACTACTTTTAAGTATTAGTTATACTTCTAGAGGTCTTATAGAGACAAATTACTGATTTAATCATTTCCATTATCACATTTGTTTTTTTTTAATTTCAGGTGGTAAGGACTGATTTGAAAGAGCTTGTAGATTTTGATTTAGGTTTAGCTCCTTATGGTTACACTCCATTCTGTGATAGCAGAAAAGAAATGGATGGATTTAGGTAAGTTTGAAGGAGTTGTGCTTTTATATTATATATATATTTTTATTTATAAATAAGTCAAGATTTGATTTCAATAACTTGGTTTTCCTGTAAAATCCGCATCACAAAGGGGTTGAAGTCCGACGTTTTACTTCCACTACTGGAAGCATCTTCAGGGGTGTAGTGCATCGTGAAGCTGACTCGAAGCAAACAGTATATCTTATGTTTGCTTCGAGTCAGCTTCATGATGCAAGACCCTTGAAGATGCTTCCAGTAGTGGAAGCATCTTCAGGGATGTAGTGCATAGTGATGTTGACTTGAAGCAAACCGTATATAACAGTATATCTTATGTTTGCTTCAAGTCAGCTTCACGATGCACCACATCCCTAAAGATGCCTCCAGTAGTGGAAGCGAAACGTCGGACTTCAACCCCTTTGTGACACAGATTTTACCGGAAAACCAAGTTTTTGATTACTAGCCAACTTGCAGAAGCCTACACACTAAGATTTGATTTGTTGTTAACTTCATTTAAAATTAGTCCAATAAAGTCTTATTTTCTATTATGTGATCAATTTTAATACATTATGAATAAAATATTAATTGAATTGAGTTCATCGATTTTTCTGCTGCATGAAACATAATTACTTAACTTAATTAGCAAAATAGCAGATAGTTTGTATTAAGTATCAGTTCTTGTATTTTTTATTTTATTATTTTTTTTTTTGACAATAAACTGGTCAATTTCAGTCTTTGAGTTTTATTCACTTACTCATGGTTTTTGAATGTAATTAGATCTAAGTGTTTAATCAAATAACCTTTTATTAAATTTGTTACATTATTATAATGAATAAATAAATTATAAACAAATTTACTTATTATTGTTAATCTGTGTTTAGGTTTTGGAAGAGTGGTTACTGGAGGAATCACTTGCAAGGAAGGAAGTATCATATCAGTGCTTTGTACGTTGTTGATCTTAAGAGGTTCCGTAAAGTAGCTGCAGGAGACAGACTCAGGGGACAGTACCAAGCACTCAGTCAGGATCCAAACAGTCTTTCAAATCTGGACCAGGTAAATATACATTATTTACTGCTCTTTTAATTATTAGCATAATTTCAGGATATACAAAGTTTAGGGTTTGATCTAACATGTGTCAGTAAAAAAAAAGTTATGTAAACTTTGATCTCTCCCTGGTTTTTGTTAGTTATTGTTATTGACTCTCTTTCAGCATCCTTCCTAAAGGACATTAAAAGCTGTTATATTTGTTAATATACAGTAGACACTGCTTAATGCTGTCACTTTTGGACCCAGAGAAAGTGATAGATAACATTAACTGACTGATAATAATAAATAAAAGGTACTATAGGAGGAATTAAAACCAAAAGAAAACAAAATTATAAACAAGACTGTGTTTATTACGTACACTGAGTGATGTGATTTACTCTCTGAGAAAAAAAGGATGTTCACTAAATACAATAGCTCTAGTCTTGCTCCCGAAAATGATAAAGAAAAGAAAAAATCCAACGATCTCTACTTTTGATCACAATAAACAGAAAATTTTTAATGCATTGATATTGGGTGAGCCCAAGCAATTTTGATAACACTAAGCAGTAGATAATATTAACTGTGATTACATTAAGCAGGTGTCTTTAAGTCTTCTTATTCTTCACCAGGGATGTGAAGTCTAGGATTGAAACAGCATAAATCAAATTAATAATTAAAAGATAAAATAATGACTATCCGTTCTACCATCCTAGTTCAGTGATTAGAGAATTACGGAGTAAATACAAGGGTTTTTAATTTTGTAAGCAGCCCGGGTGTATTTTGTTTTATTTATTTATTTGTATTTCTCCCTTCAAATAAAAATTTATTTTTGTTTTTGACAGGATCTTCCGAACAATATGATTCATCAAGTAGCGATCAAATCTCTTCCTCAGGAGTGGCTGTGGTGTGAAACATGGTGTGACGATGTCTCAAAGGAAAAAGCCAAGACTATTGATTTGGTAAGTAGTTTTGACAAAATTTAAAAATAAAAATGCAGGAAAATTGTCTGAATTAACTTCTTATTCTGACCTCAAGAGTGTATCATCAACTTACAAATTATTATTGATTATCATAAATCTAACACTATTCAACATGACAATAAAGTTGCTTACAACTAGATCAAGTCTGGTCTTTGAATTTATTCACTATAAGTTAGTTTCATAAAATGTTTACCTAAAAATGTAACTTGAAATTAACGTCTAATTTAAGTCTTGAGAAAGCATTTATTTTTGATATGTTTATTTACTTATATTTCTAGTGTAACAATCCGCTTACAAAAGAAGCAAAGTTGACTGCTGCAATGAGGATATTACCAGAATGGAAGCAATATGATGATGAGATCAAAAAACTGCAACTGAAGCGAGGAGAAACTGATGATCATGAAGAAGAACATCCTTCTCAAGGTAACCGAGTTATTTTAAGGAAATACGACTATTTTTAAGGGAATACGATGGTGTTTATTAGGGTATTAGGGTTGCTTATAAATAAAATTATTTAAATCATTCTTACCGAGTAGTAATGACTTAGATCAACAACATTTTTATATCTCAATCTGGACAAACAAAATGTATAAGTTCTTAATAGAAGTTAAACAAAAAAAAAAAAAAAAAATGGATACTTAAAATATTTGAAATCTACTTACATAATAGAGAAGGTTGACTAGAGATATTGTCAATAAAAAAGTGTTACTAATAAAACACTTACACTACATAGGTTTTACCATTAGCCCACCACCCTCTACCTCTAGCCTGCTGCTCTACCATTATTAGCCCACCACCCTCTACCTCTAGCCTTCTACCATTATTAACCACCACCCTCTACTTCTAGCCTCCTGCTCTACCATTATTAACCCACCACCTTCTACCTCTAGCCTCCTGCTCTACCATTATTAGCCCACCACCCTCTACCCCTAGCCTCCTGCCACTACCAGTAGCCCACCACCCTCGACCCCTAACTTCCTGCCTCTACCAGTAGCCCACCACCCTCTACCTCTAGCCTCCTGCCACTACCATTATTAACCCACCACCCTCTTCGTCTAGCCTCCTGCCACTACCATGATTAACCCACCACCCTCTTCGTCTAGCCTCCTGCAGTTCTAAAATATATTACACAATATTTTCTAAGAATTATGTATTCTAAAATAAATGTTTGTTTTTTTGCTTCAGGTCAGGAAAAATGGACTCATAAAAGCCACACTGAACTTTAAAAAGACAAATAAGGATCTCACTTTGGGCATCACTCATTTCATTTCATCCTTTAAAATATGAATATATTTATTTAGAGGTGCAAAAGGTTGTAAATTTGACGGTAAACGGTCTATTCCCAAGAAATATTACCTTCATTATCTAAACTGTGCCAATACTTTAAACCCAGAAATAAATAATAATTTGATTCCGTAATATCCTATTTTCTACTAAATATTTGAAGAAAACAGATATTTGTAATTTTTTTTTCTTTCTTTTAATAACTGTAAACATAATCTGTATATTGTAATATATATTTATAAATAAGTCTCTTAAGGATTATTTATATGTTTATTTTCTTTGCTCATGTGTGATGTAGATTTTGCTTTAAACTGACTTAAGGGGAAACATATGTGATACTGTTGTTTCAATACTAACTAGAAAATAAATAAATGTATAAAAACTGAAAGATCTGGGCTATGTTAAGAAAATACAAAAATAAATCATCGAACTATCTTAAATTAAGTTGAAGGCCTGCTGGTCAATACCGCCTCTCAAACAAGACAACAAAAAATTATTTCCGATGTAAACAAATTTGTTGAGGAAATTTTGATTTTGGAGACATAATCTTCTTCTAAATGATCACATTGCTTGTATTACCTTTACTTAGCTGAGAAGCATAATGTATATATATATAATATAAAATATAACAGTATGGTTAACGAATTAGCTGAGAGAAATACGTCAGTTTCAAATGAAATTTAAATCAGATTTTGAGTTAATAAATAAATATAAAGGCTTTAAAATATTATTGTAAAAAAATAATAATAATTTATTTAGAGTGGCTCATTTTAAATGTGATTTTGTTACAAATTTATAGATTATAATATACAAAAAGAAATTAAATTTAATCAAAAAAATAAAATAAAATAGTTTGATAAGCCATACTAAAGTAAACTGTCATCAGTAATAGACTGAATTTTCATTATAATTTTCTTATTGTTATTATTTATTTATAATTTTTTTTTTGCATTTGAAAATTGTATTCAATTTATTAAATGTACATTTTTTGGGGGTTTAAATTGTCAAGTTATATTTTGTTTTATGATGAAATATAAACTTTTTAAATAAAATTGAAGGTGTTCACATTTTTATTAATTTTATTTTTATCTTTATTGTTTTATAATTTGGTGTTGATGGATAAAAAGTACATAATCCTAAGGTATTCAGGGTAAACCATAAACTTTAAAACTATGTTTAGAAATTGTATTGAATAAATTAAGAGTTAGTGATTTTGTTTAATTAAGTCAAATTTTCAGCTCTCTTTGTTTGAAATTTTACATTAAAATATAATTAATTGTGGACATAAGTTACAAATTAATAATTATATCATCAGATAACACAGGATCTAAAAATAAATTTTAAAAGTCTAAATATGCTCTGATAAAACACAGTTCAACTGATCTAGCAGGCCTGACAGTTTTGGCTGAACTGTTTGTCTGAGTGTGTGTATCATCCGGATGCCTGAAAACAGCCGGATCTTACACACACTTAGGTGGCAGGCCTTCAGACTGTTCAGTTTAAACTGGCAGGCCTGACAGTTTAAACTGAACTGTTCTGTTCGTCTGAGTGTGTGTATCATCAGGATGCCTGAAAACAGCCGGATCTTACACACACTTAGGTGGCAGGCCTTCAGACTGTTCAGTTTAAACTGGCAGGCCTGACAGTTTTGGCTGAACTGCTCTGTTCGCCTGAGTGTGTGTATCATCAGGATGCCTGAAAACAGCCGGATCTTACACACACCTAGGTGGCAAGCCTTTAGACTGTTCAGTTTAAACTGGCAGGCCTGACAGTTTAAACTGAACTGTTCTGTTCGTCTGAGTGTGTGTATCATCAGGATGCCTGAAAACAGCCGGATCTTACACACACTTAGGTGGCAGGCCTTCAGACTGTTCAGTTTAAACTGGCAGGCCTGACAGTTTTGGCTGAACTGCTCTGTTCGCCTGAGTGTGTGTATCATCAGGATGCCTGAAAACAGCCGGATCTTACACACACCTAGGTGGCAAGCCTTTAGACTGTTCAGTTTAAACTGGCAGGCCTGACAGTTTAAACTGAACTGTTCTGTTCGTCTGAGTGTGTGTATCATCAGGATGCCTGAAAACAGCCGGATCTTACACACACTTAGGTGGCAGGCCTTCAGACTGTTCAGTTTAAACTGGCAGGCCTGACAGTTTTGGCTGAACTGCTCTGTTCGCCTGAGTGTGTGTATCATCAGGATGCCTGAAAACAGCCGGATCTTACACACACTTAGGTGGCAAGCCTTCAGACTGTTCAGTTTAAACTGGCAGGCCTGACAGTTTTGGCTGAACTGCTCTGTTCGTCTGAGTGTGTGTATCATCAGGATGCCTGAAAACAGCCGGATCTTACACACACTTAGGTGGCAGGCCTTCAGACTGTTCAGTTTAAACTGGCAGGCCTGACAGTTTTGGCTGAACTGCTCTGTTCGCCTGAGTGTGTGTATCATCAGGATGCCTGAAAACAGCCGGCTCTTACACACACCTAGGTGGCAAGCCTTTAGACTGTTCAGTTTAAACTGGCAGGCCTGACAGTTTTGGCTGAACTGTTTGTCTGTGTGTGTGTGTGTATCATCCGGATGCCTGAAAACGGCCAGATCTTACACACACCTAGGTGGCAAGCCTTTAGACTGTTCAGTTTAAATTGGCAGGCCTGACAGTTTTGGCTGAACTGTTCGTCTGAGTGTTTGTATCATCCGGATGCCTGAAAATGGCCAGATCTTACACACACTTAGGCGGCAGGCCTTCAGACTGTTCAGTTTAAACTGGCAGGCCTGACAGTTTTGGCTGAACTGTTCTGTTCGTCTGAGTGTGTGTATCATCAGGATGCCTGAAAACAGCCGGATCTTACACACACCTAGGTGGCAAGCCTTTAGACTGTTCAGTTTAAACTGGCAGGCCTGACAGTTTTGGCTGAACTGTTCTGTTCGTCTGAGTGTGTGTATCATCAGGATGCCTGAAAACAGCCGGCTCTTACACACACCTAGGTGGCAAGCCTTTAGACTGTTCAGTTTAAACTGGCAGGCCTGACAGTTTTGGCTGAACTGTTTGTCTGTGTGTGTGTGTGTGTATCATCCGGATGCCTGAAAACGGCCAGATCTTACACACACCTAGGTGGCAAGCCTTTAGACTGTTCAGTTTAAACTGGCAGGCCTGACAGTTTTGGCTGAACTGTTTGTCTGTGTGTGTGTATCACCCGGATGCCTGAAAACGGCCAGATCTTACACACACTTAGGTGGCAGGCCTTCAAACTATTCAATTTAAACTAAAAGGCCTGGTGGATCTTATGTACCTATCTTAACATTATATAGTGCTAAACAGAAATAATATGTTACAAGATACAAAAAATAGCTTCCCTAAGAGCTTACCTTTGGTAAGCTCGGAAGCAAAATAATCCTTACATAAAATATTTTATTGCTATAAAGCTCTTTAAGCTATTAATTTGAACAACTTTTTAAATAATAAACTTTTTTTTTTTATAACAAGTGGTACTTGATTCACTCTGGTGTTTTAGAGTTATCAATGTAGAATGTGAATCATTTGTTTTGTCCCATTTTTTTATTCACATACATCATTTAAAAATGATACACCACAACTGTGTCCTTTATAAGCAAGCTTATAAAGGAAAGTTTAATTAGTAGAAAATCATGCTTAGTTTCATTATTATTATTTGTATTTTTTTTTAGACATTATTTTAATAATGATTATATTACTTCTTTAAGATTCAGGTAGAAGTATGTTTTTTCTGCAACATTAAGATCTCAATTATTGTGTGTATAATCAGTTCATTGTAAACCCTCATTTTTAAGGGAATATAATTGAAAATAAATTATAGAAATAAATAATTAATTAATTTATGAACAATTTATTGTTAATTAAACTAATATCTCTGTATTTTTTATGTTTACTCTTATGAGAAAATGAAAACAGAAATAAAACATTAAAAATCATAAAATTCCTTAATTTATAGCATAGAGGCTTCATGTTATTATTTTAATAACATATTAAAGAAACTCTTTCTAATTGCTGATTAGGTTAAAGCATGTTCATTCATTCTGTAGGTCACTATGTTTTTATCTTCGATTGTAATCTATGACAGAATTTGTAAATTTATTTAGTTGATACTTATATGTATTTTTATTTACTTCAAAGTTTATGTCCATAGAAAATTAATCAAATTTTCAAAATGTATGTCAAAACATGCCAAGAAATGTAACCAATGAATTATTATTAAAGTTCAAAACAATCTATATGGGCTATTTAAAAGTCTAGACAAGAGCTAATCTGAAAAGACTAGCTTGGAGGAATATATGGTTTGACTCCTGGTAGTTGCATGCATTTTCCGTCTTTCCTCCCTTTTTTATTTAATATAATTTTATAAAGGGCCTCGTACACAATCTGTCTTAGCTTCCGTTTTATCAAACCTTTTTACGAACAACAAGTCGGAAATCTTTTTTTCAACGCATTGTCCTTTGTTACTTCAGGATCGAATTCTGTTAATTTAAGCCGTAACTGTACATATCCTCGGTGGGAAAATACCTTCTATGTGTCAATTTTAGCGAAAAATTAGGTTTTGGATGATTCTTATCAAACAATGTCCCCTCTTTTAGATAGTAAAATCTCCAATGTAATAAATATAACCCAACATATTTCTAATACCTCCAGCATGAGTTATTTATCAACATTGAAACTTGGCTCTCCGGTAAAATTTATATTTTTACACACAGGAGGTATTTTTCCACGAGCGGTAATATGCTTGCAATATTTGTTTATCTGTATAATCTTTTCTTTTTTTCTTTTTACAATTAAGGATTATTGTGGTGTGTAAATTCGCTTAAACAAAATTACATTATTGCTCGAAGGTCCGTTATGTTCTAATTAGCTATAGTCACCAAACCAAGAATTAAATTAAACAACAACCCCACACACACACACTTCTTGCTAACAGGTAAAACTGAGTATGGAACAATCCCCTTTACACTTCCACTAAAGTCTTACTAAAATACTTTAGACTGAACAGCCAAAATAGAAGGTAAGACAGAGACCCTTAATGAATAACATTAGATAATTTAATCTTGGTTTATATGCAATCATATTATGAAAGTATTAAAAAATAAAGGTTGCAGAAATTCATACCTGCAATTATATATTGTGATGATTGTTTTTTAATTTTTTTTTTTTGTGTTTATACTAGTTCTTTTATTGTCATAAATGGTTTAATGTAAAAATCTAATGGATAGTTTTATCCATGTATAAAGGTAAAAGGCTCTGTGTGTACATTTTTAAGGGATACACTACTATTTTATAGAATCATTTTTTTTTTTGTTATTGTTGTTACCAAAGCCTTTTTTTAAAAAATAAGTTTTGTGAAAAAAATGAGAAAATAAAAATCATACTTTATTTTAATAACTGGTGTTTTTAATTCTTAAGAATTCCTTTTCTTAATTAACCCATTGAATAAATTTGAATCCATTATGGTTCCATGTCGTGCTAAATCTGCAATCTGCTGGCGGTTTGATCCAAGCTCACCCTTGAGGCACTCTGCCGCTCTTTTCCTTGTGTCTCAGAAAGAACCCTCATACAAGGGCCCACCAGCCCTTCTGGCTTTTGTATCCACGGAGAATCCCATCTATACATTTTTTTTTAAAGATTAACTTATAAATCATGTAATCTCATTTGCTATTATTTAAAACTAAGAAGAGAGGTATGTTCCTGAATTGGAAGCATGTTGAATGGGTTAGGTGATTTTTTTTTCAGACTGCTGAAGATGTCTATCTTCAAGAAGAGCTCTAAGATTGAAAAAGGCTTTTAGTGATTGAAGCAAGCTTATTATTATTATCGTTTACAGTTAAGCATGGGTGCCCAGAAGGGGGAGACATGGTGCTAGCACCATTGCGACAATTTTTGAAAAAATTAGGGGAGAATTTTTTTGAGGGGCAACTTATATTGCATTCAATCTTTCAAAGCATCATAGAAGTTAAAAGAAGTAAATTCAATACAGCTAAGAATGAAATAAACCCATTTGTACCTAGATAAACAGTAGCATTTTCTTTCTTTTTAATTTCTGAGTAAAGGCCGGGCCTGTCCGCACCGTATGACGGTGAAGGGAGGCCACACCTGTCCGCACCGTATGACAGTGAAGGGAGGCCACACCTGTCCTCACCGTATGACGGTGAAGGGAGGCCACACCTGTCCGCACCGTATGACGGTGAAGGGAGGCCACACCTGTCCGCACCGTATGACAGTGAAGGGAGGCCACACCTGTCCGCACCGTATGACGGTGAAGGGAGGCCACACCTGTCCGCACCGTATGACGGTGAAGGGAGGCCACACCTGTCCTCACCGTATGACGGTGAAGGGAGGCCACACCTGTCCGCACCGTATGACGGTGAAGGGAGGCCACACCTGTCCTCACCGTATGACGGTGAAGGGAGGCCACACCTGTCCTCACCGTATGACGGTGAAGGGAGGCCACACCTGTCCGCACCGTATGACGGTGAAGGGAGGCCACACCTGTCCTCACCGTATGACGGTGAAGGGAGGCCACACCTGTCCGCACTGTATGACAGTGAAGGGAGGCCACACCTGTCCTCACCGTATGACGGTGAAGGGAGGCCACACCTGTCCGCACCGTATGACAGTGAAGGGAGGCCGCACCGTATGACGGTGAAGGGAGGCCACACCTGTCCGCACCGTATGACGGTGAAGGGAGGCCACACCTGTCCGCACCGTATGACGGTGAAGGGAGGCCACACCTGTCCGCACCGTATGACAGTGAAGGGAGGCCACACCTGTCCGCACCGTATGACAGTGAAGGGAGGCCACACCTGTCCGCACCGTATGACAGTGAAGGGAGGCCACACCTGTCCGCACCGTATGACAGTGAAGGGAGGCCACACCTGTCGGCACCGTATGAGGGCCGTGCTTTCTATCTCAACTCAGAGGTACTATATTGTTTTATGCCCACGTAGCAGTTTCAAAAACTTACCATCTTATTGGGAGAGCTAGCGTAGCCGTGTGAGTTAAACCACGTCTGCTCGGCCATCACTGAATCTCGAGTGGAACGAGACGGGGTTCGATTCCTCGCCGTGACACTCTGATTTATATGGCTCACTATTGATTACATCATACTCGCTTCGGCGGTACAAATGTACATATGTATGATGTGTGAAGTGGCTGGAACTCTCTACCGCGGGGCGTAAAAAGGGCCTGAATGATGGCCTAATTGCAAGGTTCGAACAAGTGGTTCGTCCTACCCGTCCTAGTAGAAAGTACTAGACTACTACTACTACTACCATCTTATTGATAAAATTCAAAGTTTATTGATTTTACATTATTAGAAAAATATTGAGGTCCGTTTGGATTTTAACCGGATGTCTAGATTAACGAGACTAGTGTACTTAATAATGATAATTTGTTAAGGAACCTCGTTTTCCTGACGAGCATAATTATAATTTATTTTAAAGCTTTAAATTCGGGTCAAGGTATCATTAATGTCAGAAAAAATCATTCTCCTGCGTAGCTTAGTTGGTTAGAGCGCTATACTGGAAATATAGAGGCCCGTGGTTCAATTCCCGGCGCTGGAGTCTATTTTTCTCTGTCTGTTTCCCGTAGTTAATAATAATTATAATTTGATTTAAATTAAAATTTAATCTTTCTGTAGTATGAATGCTGCCACAATCGTAAAATATGAGGGATTGTTTAATTTATTAAAGTATGTACATATACCATAGTATCGTAACAAAATATATATGTAACATAAAAAATCCTTCAATTTCCATGCTGCTGGCAATTACCTTCCAAACACGTTCTTTATACTCGGCATTTCTGTATTTTTCACTTGACTGATCATATAAAACTGGGTATTTTCTAATAATTTCGATTAATTTTTCGACCTCCATTTTAAAAGTAAAATAAATAAATAAAGTATTGTAATGCTATAAATAATAAAGTTCCAAATAGTTTAAATAGTTTTTAAATAGAATAATAAAAATAATGAAGAAAGTAAAAGGTGTAGGATAAGTATTTTAAGGACTACCCGCACAAGTAAACAAAACTAATCCAAGTGTCGGTGCAGGTGGGGACTACGCTTAACATTTCCTTAGGTTTATTACTCACTGAGTGTTGGCCAACACACGGCCGTCATACGGTGCGAAAAGGTGTGGCCCAGCCTTAAGTTGTAACAGTACAAATACAGTTTTTTGTTGCTTAAATGTTCAACGTTGTTGACTTACTATGGATGACACAATAAGCAGATGAACAAATATTAGCAACACGTGTTAGTAACTCTAGTGTATACCCAGCTTTATTATTATTTTTAATGTATAATTTATTTGATGAATAACATTGTCAAACATTTGATAAATGGTATTATTTTAAAAACCTTGTTTGAAATCAAGCTAAATCATATTGTTATTAAGAAAAGGTTTTTATGTATAAAATCAAATAGATAACAAACAATTTATTAGTTAACAATTATTAACACTTTTTAAATTAGTTTTTTATACAGTATTAAACATTCTTATTTACATTGTTCTTTTTTTTATGTATAAATAGTTTTTGTTTAGTTAAAAGTCAAAAATCATTCATTTTCTTTGACTACAAGTGCTTTTTGTATACGCCTCAAAGCTCTTATGGTTGCATTCTCTTCATGTTCGCATATGAAGCGTTGTCTAATTCCACAGTCTACACCTTGGTACTCGTAAAGTTTAGAACGGTTAATAGCAAGCCTTAAGCACCTTCCTGTTCCATGAACAGTCTGATCAGGACGGTTATTAGGAGAGTTATCAGATATAACAGGGCGAGCGGAACTAGACCAAATCCAAAGAAGTCCTGGGTTTAGACCACCTGTCCAGTATTCTAAACCTAGAATAAATAAACGTTTTTTCATTTTATGCGTATTGATAAAATTATAAACAGGTCAAGTGTGTGCTAGTCAGCACACAGCGAGGGTCCGTAGGCAACCCTGCGTATAGTTTAAGTAGTACCCTATTGATGGTGTTTTTTAAAATGCTAAAAAGCTTACGTTGAACTATCCTATGGGTCTGATATTCTCAAAACACATAAACAAACTTCTGATAAAGTATTTTTTTGCCACTGAACCGGACTACAACCATATAAATACATCGAAAAGACCATAGTTATAAAAAAAAACGTATTTTGTCAATAAAAAATAAAATAATATTTTTTTCGAAATTTCCTAAAAGTGGTATCTTTACTTTTGGCGAAGAATGTTCAGGATTTTTTTCAGATTTTTTGCACTTCACATAAGCGAGATAGAAGGGGGGACACGTTTCACACCCAATTCAAACTTGCCTACGCTCGCCCTATCAAAGTTTTAACCAAAGAATTTTATATTTTTGAAATCAGCTCGACTTACCCTTTCATATGATACCCCTCAAGGTGTCGAAAAAAAAAATAAAAAAAAATTACCTAATATTTTTGAAAAAAATTTTTTTTTAAGTCGCTAAATTTTTAAAATATGTGGGTAGGTACAAGACACATACATGCCAAATTTCAAAGTGATCGGATGAAAGGTGTAGCCGTGAGAGCAGGCGACAGGACGGGCGGACAGACATACGCAGGAAAATATAAGGGTCCTTGGTTTTGCCTACGGACCCTAAAAATAGGTGCAATTAATTCCATAGCATTCATCTAAGTTTCCAAGCCTAGATCATATCTCGAAGGATAAGAATATCTTCATACTATTCTTTGAACTAATAACTATCCCTAAAAGAATAATCAGGGGATGTTGAAGAGTAGGTAAGATGAACGCTCAAGGCAACAAACAACAAACTATGACTGTTTAAGTTGGCATTGCTTCTATCCATACCTAAATATATGCAATTTATCATACATAGGCCAGCTAATATAATATAAAAACATACAGCATAAGAAAGGAAATCGGTTACCTAGAAGAAATAAGCTCTAAGTCTATGGCCTTGAAAAGGAAATCAAATAAAGATTGTATGACCAAATTTTATATATAGAGCCCAAATCTGAACAGTTAATTGAAAAATTAAGATCAGATTTATAAAGCAATGGAAATAAGTGTTAGGAATTAAACAAAAGATAGAATAAGAAATGAATGAAAACTGGATTCAATGGCATTCATCTAATTGTTTTTTTAAAGAGGCAGCATGCAAGACATTTGAAGGATGGATCTGAATGGGCATAGAAGGTCACAGAATTATACCCTAGCAAAGGCTAAAGAAAGAAAGGTAGTATTGATTATTTTATATTAGTATTTTTTAAGTTCTTAAGACAGGTTTCCACCAAACAGACAGTTTTCAAAAACTGTTTTATCTATGATTGATACAAAATATAATCAAATTATCTCTGTTTAGAAGAATAGAAAGTGATTCTTTTTGTAGTTGTATTCATTGCACATGTGCGTTTCATAATTCTTCTTTATTTCCACCCTAGTGCGGAAATAAAGAAGAATTCTTCACCTTATATAGCGTGTTTATTTATACACCTTGATAGCGTGTTTGTTTACATTTAACTAAACAAAACTGATTAGCTGTTGGTTTCATCAAAGTAACTTTTTTTTATCAAGATTTTAGTGATAAACAATGTTTATTTAATGATTTTGAATTATTTTTCTGTATTTATTATTAAAATCCAACAATCTTAGATAAAGTACGGTATGCAACTTGTGCGAAAACTGCATTTTGCTTTGCTCGTGTGGTTTTACTACCCTCGCAATCGCTCAGGTGCAAACTCCACACTCGCATGCAAAATGCTACTTTCCGCACTAGACGCATAATGTACTATTTTGCGACAAAACTAGTGGTGTTTTTAAAAATAAGAACAGTTTTCAAAACATTTTTCTTTAGAAAACCTTTTTCTGAAACAAAACGTTTTCCCATCTGGAGTCGAAAAAAAGAAACAAAACATGTTTTTGTTCTTGTTTATAGAAACAAAATCCTTTGGTGGAAACACTTTGTTTTGTATTTTCAGAACAGTTTTCAGTATTGCATTAAATTAATGACTGAGGACAGGCTTATTTTTTAGCGATGACATCAAAAAAACATGGGTCTTAATTCTGTACCTAACCCAATGTCATCAGTAGTCA
This sequence comes from Gerris lacustris, assembly GCA_951217055.1. Taxonomy (NCBI): domain Eukaryota; kingdom Metazoa; phylum Arthropoda; class Insecta; order Hemiptera; family Gerridae; genus Gerris; species Gerris lacustris. Next base: position 17,776,643 of record OX578277.1, on the reverse strand, counting down.
AATCTGCTAATAACTATTCTGTGCCATAATTATACCTTCTATGTAACAGCGAACTGACCCAATATCAACATTATCTTCTCTTTTGGGACATGTAAATTCCAATCAAACCAGAACTCATTATTAGAAAATCTTCGTTATAAAAGTAAAATGACAGTCTGTCTGGGGGAATATCATGAAAACAAAAACAACAAAAAAAACTACGACAAAGCTGACCCATTCTGATTGAATCAGTCTGTTTTATAAAAAGACCACTGTTTGGGAAAAACTTTTTTTTTTTTACAACAAAACTGTTTTTAAAACTTTCTATTTGGTAGAAATCCGCCTTTATGTTGTCAATGGTTGATAAGGAATTTGGTTGCTAAAAATATCTGCAGGAAATGAGCTGTACTTAGAGCTCTTCTTATGCTGGCCATACACATTATGTAAAGCTGTACCCGCAATGTGTAGGCCGCCTTAACTGTCTAATAACGTTTTATTACTGTCCTAAGCTTACTTTCTTAAAACAAGCTTAAAGTAGAATGGTTTATAAGTATGGTGGCCCACTCTGAGAACAGAGTGGACTTCTCCCTATTAACCCTGAAATGCTAATGGTAGTAATGCTGTACTCGAATCGACGAACACAGTTTGAACCTTAACCTTTTACGCTCGTATGGGATGATGATGGGTGGCCCATCCTTCTGCAGTGCTTGCACTGGTTAGTAACACACCTGACGAAGTAGCTTTGACGGGAATTTGCCAGAAAACGAGTGTATACTCAAAAGGACTGCTACCTCTACACTAGTAGAGGTAGAAGTCCTTTTGAGTATACACTCATTTTCTGGCAAAATTCCCGTCAAAGCTACTTCGTCGATTCGACTAATGTATAGTAATAAACGTAGGGAATTAATTGGTCTCCGAATGAGCCTATAGCCTGGGAAAATGGGCCTGGGATAAGGGGCAATAGGCCTAGGGTAATTAGCCTTGGGCCAGAGACCAATGGCCGATAATCTGGGGCCTGGAGCACTTAGCAAAGGGCCAAGGGCTTTTGGCCTGGGGCATGGGACCTGGTGTATTAATGTTCACTCAATTTCAGATTCTTCTGATGTTCCTACTAAGTTATTTGTCATCAAATGTTTGCATATCTCACTAAAAGATTTAATAATGAGTTCTTAATAGTTTTCTCTTTAAAAAAAAAGTGTAGTTTCAACCCAAAAAATGTATTTTCTGCATATTATGTTAGTCGAATTGACGAAGGTTTATAATACCAGCCATCCAATTACCATTAATAATTAAGGGTTAAAGAGTAGAATAATAAAAAAAAAAATATATTATTCAAATTTTTTTCTGAATTGTCCTCATTGAATTATGACATTAAATTAATCATATTATATTATGTATATGTTTTGTCAATCAAAAACAAATGGAAAGTTAACAAATTAAGCAGACTAAACGCAGAGACAAGAGAGTATCACAAGAATATTATGTGGTGCAAGTGAATTTGAAACACTTTAAAGCTATAAAAAAAAGATTATCTAAGATATGATATTTTATGCCATTAAAAATATAATGAATAGCCAATACTACCCAACTACTGCTTGAATAAAGCTCATTAGAAAGTCCTAAACAAAGTCTCACATTGTGTTTTCTACTTGTAAGAGAAAGTTCAAGGTTAATGCTAATTCACTAAATCAAATATAAATTAGAAATTTTTTAAGGAAGACATATATATAAGGCAATACATTAAATGATTTATTAATCGTTAAACTAAAAAAAAAGGATTTTTATAATAATAAAATTCAAAATATAATTAATATTTTTTAAATTTATTTGTTACTTTCTCCTTCAGGAATTTAGTGCTATAAATTATAATAATATTAATTGAAAAAGAAGGGGCTTATTAATAAAAGAACTGTCACGTTTCTTAAAAGTGTTATAGTGAAAGGTGTTTTAATAGATATTTTCAAATTTGGAATATTTTTATTTAACTAGATTCTCAAAAACATTCCTTAAACAAGGTCAGGCTTAGCATTTTATATTTCAATACTAAAATCTCAATTTTTAATATACTGCCTAACAATGATAAAGTTTTACTTTTTCCTACCATAGATTCGGAGGAATCTTGATAAATAACTCATTGTAATTAACTTGTTAGTCAATTCAAATTTTTAAGTTTTTGGTAGTATTCATACTACGGAAAGATTAAATTTTACCGATTAGATTTGTAGAAAAGATTGAAAGCTTGGATTCGGGGAATTTGTATCGGTAACGACAGAGAAAAATCATTCTCCCGTATAGCTCAGTTGGTAAGAGCACCTGTATAATTAATAGGATTAATAGGAGGACCCATGGTTCAAGTCCCAGTGTGGGGGGTCTATTTTTCTCTGTATGTCCCCCGTAGTTATTGATAATTATAATTTGATTTAAAGTAAAATTTAACTTGTTAGTTAATTTATTGTAGCCTTATTTTATTAGACCACCTGTCACTGCTGCTTCGACTCAAAAGCTAAATTAAATCGTTTTAGGGAAAACAAATTTTGGACTAGAAGACGCCAATATAGGTGTTTCAAGAAAGAAGTTAGTACTTTCTACAATACTAGGGAAATAAAAGTACCGAAGTTCCTGATGTCACATTACCAAAAAAAAAAAAAAAAAAGCTTCAAATGTCCCGTATGTTAAAATTAAATATAAATGTTAAGTAATACTGTTAAATGAAACGATATTAATTAAAAATGATCTTATTCACTGATACTGACCTCTAAGACGATTAGTAGCTTGCAAATAAGTTACAACTTCCATGAATTCATCCCTTGACTCAATTTCAACAAGTGTTGAGCCCATACTCTTGCACATGGAAGCAGCTGATTTCCAATTGTACATCCTATCTCCGAAGAAGTAACAGTTTCGAGCTACTCTTGTAAAATTAGCAGGGCAGGCATCTGAAAATAACAACATAAAAAGTTGGTTGTTCACACAGATTTGTTGTTCAAAATGAATAAGTAAATATTTAATTAATTCCATCGATTCAGTCACTGGAACCACTTCAATTGATTTCAATCTCTGAATTATGGGGATGTCGATAATGCAGTTATAAACTGATGTTCAGAAGTGGATCTATCAAAACCATGTATAAAGCTAGAACAAACTCAGATATACAAAGAAATAAAGAATCTGTTGTTTTTGATAACATTAGCGAGTAGTTATTAGTACTCAAAAATGTATTTGATACTTGGTTCATAATATCACTGATTACTAAATTTCTCAAACCTCCATTTTCCCCAAATTTAATGAAAAAGAGGAGAAAACCCAACCACTAAAGTGGACTTGTACTAGTTAGAAAGGTAGAAGGAACCACTAATTGGAACCTTAGTAATTGGACCATATTATAGTCCCTTTTTACAAGCCCTGAGGTGGAGAGTTCCAGCCTCTTAACACATCATAACTCTGTACATTGTACCACCGAAGCGAGAATGATGTGGTCAAGCGTCTAAGCATGGGGGAAGAGAACTCTTAGGGGGTACCCTCGCCCTGCTCCATCCATCCCTTGAGTTGTCTCAACATATTAATAGCCGGCGGGCGCTTAGATCTCCTTGGCTACTGCTGGCTCCCCTACTATTGTGGAAGAGTCCTCCCTTCTCCTCCAATGCTTCATATGCTTATCCTTAGTCATTTATTGGTGGGCAAAGAGAACCCGGAATCATATTCTCATGGAAATAAATCGAAGGAATAATCTAAACAATCAAGAAATATCTTTGCATCTAACTCTTTATGAGGGATCCTTTAGTAAGATCAATAGATGAACAAATGTCAGTACTTATTTAGACTGTTTCAAACCCTTATAAAACAGAAGTGTGATATTCCTTTGCTCTAAAGTACATAGGACTAAACATCCCTTTGTAGTTATTTAACAAAGGAGTTAAACATAGTTCTTTAGACAAATGAATGTATAAAATTATATCCAGTTATATTCTACAAAAACAAAGGGGAGTAACAATCAAAATAAGTACCTAAATATCTTCACTGAAGAGCACCTATATTTCCAGTTTTTCTCTATGATATTCTACAATACTTGTTCTCCACATTAAATCATTTGAAAAATAGTGAAATGGGTTCAAAGTAAAAACAAATCATATAGCCATGGGAACAAGAATGGATCATAATTAATTAGCTAAAGACTGAAAATAAAATTAAAATGGTTGAAACTCAGTAGTTATTGTGGTTTCAAAGAAAAGGTTAAATGTACTGTGAAGGTACTAGAGGCTCTACTTGTACAGTAGAACCTCGATAATTCAGACCTCTAAAATCCAGAGCCTTGAAAATCCGAACTGCCTACTGAAAAATTTACTTACTAGAAATTCTAGAAAAAATTTCGAAAGGTGAAAGTGGGGCATCTCTTGCAAAAAAGGATGGTGTGGGGACATCTACCATCAATGATTTAAAACTAAAATGAGATAGCATACTGCAATACTCGTCAAAGCTAAATTCCGAAGAGGGATCAAAAAACCGGAAAACGTTACGAACGGCAAATGATAACTTTTAGAAGATGCGATGTACATAAGGTTTACCCAAAGAAGAAGCTTAGGCAAACCTTTTTCAGGTCCTCTCGTCTGCGAAGAAGTTGTTTTACCACATATTCGAAAATTCGGACAAATCGGTAATTCGGACAGTGTCTGGTCCCAATTAGTCCGAATTATCGAGGTTCCACTGTAATTGTAAATGTGCTTCTCATTATATTCAAAATTTATTTTATGTTATACCTTGTCTTTTGATATTTGAGCCTTCCATTATTTGGAAAATAAGTTCCTCAGATGTTTTAAGTCTTTTCTCCATAGCTTCCATTCTAAAGGCAAGCTTCTCAATGGCGTTTAATAAATACATATCTGTTTTAGATATCTAAAAGATAAAAAATATTTTTATTAAAATTTAAAAGTTTAATAAATTAATCATTATAAAAGAACTGTCTTGTTCATTTGAATGCACAGCACACTCTAACATAAAGCACACTTAGAAATTAAAATGTTGTAGCTTCAAGAAATCCAATTTTTAATTAGATTAAGACTAATTTTAGCAGATCTTAAAGAGCTTTATACAATAGAATACTGCAGCAACTTCACAAAAAATTTTGTTTTTTTTAACATTTTTTATTTAAAGTGTATTTAAATTTTATCTTTAAAGTGGATTATATCAAAGCTACTAAAACTGAACATACGACATTATCCTTCTAAGGCCTCGGGTATGATACAAGCGGTAGAGCAATAGAGCGGTGCCACTTACGTTTATGTTAACATTGAGTACATTGAAAGTAAAGGACTGCCGGCTACGGCAAGCACGAGCGTCTAAACCATTGGTCCCAAAGTGGGTGGGGGGGGGGGGGGGGGGGTTCCAAGGTGGTAGTTGGATAGTATTGGCTATTCATTATATTTTTAATGGCATAAAATATCATATCTTAAATAATCTTTTTATAGCTTCAAAGTGGTCCCAAGGGAGGCGTAAAGACCAGTCAAGGGGGGAGTGGGAACTCGAGATCGAGATAGCTTTGCTGACCGAACGTGTAATGTGAAAAATCTTTTTCAGCACTTGTTGCAATAAAAACAAAGTATCGGGGAAAATTTGGTGTTGCTAATGAATTTTGTTGTGCACTTTCTAATGCTCATCCAAGAATAGGGAATCTTGTAAAAAAAAAAAATTTTGCAAGCTCATCCATCTTACTGATATATTTTGTCTCTTACCTGTAAGAAACAAAATTTTGTAGGGGGGGGGGGGGGGGGGTTATTCTTGACATGAGGGGGCGTGGTAAAAAATACTTTGGGAACCACTGGTCTAAGTGAAGCATCTTGCCACTTACCACTAACCGCTGACCCTAGACATTAATTTTCGCTTACAGCCACAGTTTAGCTGCAGTTGGATGATGCCATGATAGGAACTGATGGAAAATACCGCCCAGCCTATATTTTCCCTCTAAGCGTAGCCAGCGCCACTTACTGCTCTACTGCTCTTTCACTCTGCCGCCCACCACTACTCTCGTACCCAAGGCCTAAGGGTGTGAATACCTTATCAAATTATGCGGCATGTTCTATGTATTATGTACAAGAATACATAATACTATTAAGATAAAAATTACCTCTGAGACTGTAGAAGCAGAAACATAGTTATCTTGAGGTGGTTTGTTATTAACAATAAATTTAGTATTAGTTTTAATACTTGTTGTTGTTGATGATCCTTTGAGAACCCTTTCAGTTCGGTTTTCTTTCAGCATATAAAGAGGAATTAAAGGATGTAAATCTTCCAAATCAAATGGAAATGAGTCTGGACTAGTACATTCAACTAAAATAATAAATTAATTGTTAGACACTTTAGATTTTACAAACATATAGATTAGATAGTATATATATACAAGTTAAACAATTTCTTAAAAAACATTATAAATAATTAAAACGAGGTTCTTACATTCAACAAAATACAGTAGAGTCCCGCTAATCCGAAAATCCGCCTAATCCAAACAGGATTAGGCGGATTTTTCTTGGATTTGAGGGCCAGTGATAGGGATTCCTTTCAGTCTTTCATGAGAAAACCATAGGAAAAGCGCTTCGTCTAATTTATCGTAAGATAAATTAGACTTCTAGAAGGTTTTCTAGAATTCGTTATTTTTAAATTAGGATATTATCGCCTTCTAAAGTCAATATATGACATTAATTAACAAAAATCCGCCTAATCCGAATTTTCGCTAATCCGAACTGGGTTCGGTCCCAATTAGTTCGGATTAGCGGGACTCTACTGTATGCATTCTGTTTGTTTGATGATCTGTCTGTCTGTCAGTAAAGTTTAAGTTTAAAAGGTTTTCCGATTTAGTTGAAATTTGGTATGCATGTTTCTTTTACTACTGCTCAGGTTAAGTTTGTTGGGAAGTATTATCCATCCAATAATTCTCGTTCAACGCTTGGGTAAAAAAAGTTACAAATAAATCGTTTTTTTTTAATAAAAAGTCCGAAGCAGTAAGACCTCATACGCGACCTCCAAGGCACAAACCCGTTTTTAATAATCCATTTTATAGTACTCTATCCTCTAAGCAAGCTGAAATACCTACAGAAAGTGAGTACCTTGTTTAGGGGAAGTAACCTTCTGGATAGTGTCACTTTCATTTATTTAAAAAAATATATGATTTTTTTGTTTAAAAACAGAAAACTCAACTAAATTAAATTTCAAAATATAAAGACGATAAGTTGAATACAATTTCCTTATTGTATCATTTAGGTTAATGAACTTTTAATTATCATTTCTATTAATCACTTCAAACCTAAATTTTCATATCAAATATAGTAAATAAATATATAAAATAGATAAAATAATATTCAATTTAATTTTGAATATGTTAACACGGATAAAAGGAAAATTTCCATGAATCTTCAACATAATATGACCTACTTACTAACAAATAAACAAGGAAAGTCAATATACTTATTGAATATATTAAAAATATAATATTATAATAATCTATTTATCAAAAAAATACTCTTTAATATTAGAGTATACTTTAATGTTGTGAATATAATTTTGCAAAAGTTTTTTTTAAATGTAATAGCACACATTTTTTTTAAAAATAATAATGAGTTATTTTTATAGATATAAATAATATTGAGAGAATTTTTATTTTAAAATTATTGACTCTTTTCAATAAGTACTTCTTATTTATTACTTATTAATTATAAAAAAAATGTTATTAAAATGTGTATGTGTGTATTTATAAATGAATTGGGTTACATAAATGAATTAATTATTATAAGGGAAGGGTATACTAATACATACTAACCTGTATAATAGGTGGAAATAAATATTAGGTTGAGAAAGCAGAGTAATAGTGCTGAAGAAGCCATAATGACCATTATTAGCAGTGAAAACTATACCATTAAATCCTCAATCAGCGACCATGAACACTGTAGTACTTCCTCTTCCTTGTCTAACACCTACACCTTCACCCTCTCACTCGCAGCTCCTAATTAATAATAATCAATAAGTAATTAGATCAATAAGTAATTAAACATCAATACAGTATTTAAACCTTTAAGAAATAATATTAATTATTCTTAAACATTTATAGAAAAAAATGAATTTCACAAAAATTCCTAATACACAGTTCTGCAAAATTTAACGAACTTTCGGGCACCAAGAAAATGTCTGAATATATGTTTCTGAGGTTGCTGAATCTGAATTTGAAGTTCATACATATAAGTTTCCTGGGAAAATGCCCCTAATTTTTGAAAAAATTGTGTTTTTAGGGTATTTTGACCCAATTTTTTGCCCCAAAATAGTTTTTTTAATATGTTGGGTGTTCATATATCTTCAAACCATGCAGAACACAAATATAAAGTAAACATTCTTCTGACCTTACTTTTTTAAGAAAATTAAAGAAAAAAGATTTTTTCTCTTATAAATTCTTTGTATTTCTATTAATTTTTCAGTCATAAAACAAATGTTTTATGACAAATGTTTTATGACTTATTTCTGACATTATTCTACAGGATTGTAATTAATGTCAAGTGAGGGGGGAGGCGCCTAAAGCCTTAGAGGGAGAAGGTGCAAATACTACATACAAATGCGATTTTACCCATTTTTTAAGAATTTGCCCTCTCCCCTCCCCCATATGTTATAGGTGTCACTCACACTTTACATAAATTGTAATCCAGTAGAATAATGTTAGTTAAAATCAGAAAAAGTAAAAATACATTAGTTATACAACTGAAAAATGAATAGAAGGAATATGAAAAATTGATCTTATGTTTTTTCTATTTTTTAAAAAAAAAATCAAGGTCAGCAGAATTTTTTTTAATTTAGATTTGAAATTTATATTAAGAAAAAAATTGATAACATTTTTTGAAGGAAAAATTGGGTAGACTAACCCCAAAAACATTATTTTTCTGGACTTCTTTTTTCAGGGGAAACTTAACGTGTAGGAGACATTTTGAATGCATATTCAGATTCAGGAACCTCAAAAAAATAAGTTCAGATACACTAAAATACTTCAGAATAAGACATTTTTATTCTGGTGTTTTTTTTTAAAAAAATCATCAGCAAAATAAAAAAAAAATAAGAAAGACCTGAGAAAACTCGAAAGTGTACAGAACCAATTAAATGTTCATTAAGAAATCTCTGCTTCAATACATAAATTATTATTTAATTGTAATCTCTCAAGACAAAGAGATGATTGACTAAGTTCTCAACCAGTGTTAGTATTTTGGATATAAATAAATATGTTTAATAAATTAAATTTATAGTGTTAAAATTAAAATAATTGTATTTTTATATATTTTAAAATCCACAAAGTCAAGAACCTAAAATAAAATATTTATTTTAAAGTCTATTATAAACAAAAGCAGAAATATCTAAATTAAAACACAATAAAAATGTTAAATTATTATAAACAATAATAAAATTAAATAACTATTAAAATTAAATTGATTTCCTTATTTTATGTTATTAACATTTATTACATTATTTATTATTTAATTTTATTTTTGTTAAATAAATATTCAAACATGATTAATTAAATTTCTATCAATTTATATTATGTTAATAAGATATAAAATACTTAATTTCATACATTTTGAAAAACATTACGAATATTAAAAATACTAATAAATTGAATAAACATTGAACATGTTGTTTCATACTTATAAAACTTTATTTATATAAACAAAATAGAAAAAAACATATTTAATAAATTCTCAATAATCAAGAATAAATAGCATATTTCTGCAAAAATTTATTAAAATTAGAAAAATATAATGATATATATTTCCTCTTTTTGTTACATTTATAAACAAATAAATATTCTTTTAAAAAACTAACAAAAATTAGTTTAAAAATAAACTTACTTTCCAAATTATATTTAAAAAATTAATATTAAGAAATTTTAAATAAATATTTTAACTCTTAAAGGAATAAATACTACTAAATAAAGCTCAGAGGAGAATGAACTGTAGTAAAAATTAAAAGTTTAGAAATATACAAATATTAATATATATTTTTTTTAAATTTCTAGGAAATACTTTTATAGGATTAAAGAAGTTAGTTTGGCTTTAAAGGAGGAACTGGGGAATACCTGTATTGTCCAGGATGTTGTCCACTTCTTGTAAAAGTTGTGATTCACTTCCATAGAAAGTTGGTCCCATTCCTTTTTTTTTTCAGAGTTGGTGGAGTCTGGAGGTGAAATGTATGGTGGGGTGATGGATATTTTGGGAAGCTAGAGTAGGGGTTTAGATCCTGGTGCTTGGTGGGGGCTACTACTACTCTCAGGGACATAACACCGGTCAACTATAATGTACTACCATTCAAACAATGTCAGAATAATAATGACTGTTCTACATGAAGTATTATGGATGTGTGACATAACACAGCAGTAATAATTTGCATGGGTAAGGCAGATATGCCCACGAAAGTTAACGTAATATCAAATTACAGTACTTCATTAGATTGTAATTCCTCTTTGTTTTTTTAGAATATAAATGATTGACTGAATAACTATTAAGACAAAGGGATGTTTAGTCGATGTACTTTGGGATAAAGGAATATTACACTTGTTTTTATAAGGGGAGTAACAGTCTAAAGAAGAACATTCCATATACCTTCTTTAGATTGTACTCACATCTGATTTTTTTTATAAGGGGAGTAACAATCTAAAAAAGTTCCTAATTTACTTACGTACAATTAAGAGGGTAAAATAATAAATGGTGTCAAAATATCAATAATTTTCTTCCACACTTTTCATAACTCTACTTTTTTTTTTTTAATTTTAATAATAAATCTGTATTAAAGAAACTTAAGTCAAATTTATTTCTTAAATTGACTTTTTGTGTAATGTACTGAATTTCACTAAGTAAAGTGTAACTTTTGTTGGCAAATAAAGAAATAATTAATGTATAAATGTTATATAATTTTAATAAAGGCTGCTCAAATCTGTTTTTCTCCTATAAAATTTCTATATGTGACTTATGTTAGATTTCTATATGTGACTTATGATAGATTTCTATATGTGACTTATGATAAATTTCTATAAGCAACAATGTGACTTATGATAAATTTCTATATGTGAATTATGACAACTTACCTCTGAGAAACAGAAATATATCAAATAGTTCTTTGTGACTCTTCAGCATTTAAAATGTACTTACACTTCAAACATTAATTTATACTAAAATGGTCCAAATCTAAACTTTTAATGAAATAAATAAAATAATTATAATAATTATAAAAGTTTTTTTTATAGAATGTATTTCTAAATTACTACATTCCTCATTTGATTTGTCTGTCATAAATAAACTAATAAATTCTACAGCTACAAAAAACTTTTAAATTAAACTATTAAACAACATTACAGTAAGTAACATTTTTTTTTTAATATTAAGTGAATAACTAATTTTTAAACTAAAAGAGGTGAAACTGTAGAGGACCCACAATCATAAAAAAGAATAAGGAAAGTAAAAATGTATGGTAATCCATGACTGAATATTCAAATCCATTAATATTAAAGAGCTTATATTTATGGATGAATTAATATTATTATTATTATTAAAGAGAAAGCGAGAAAGATATATAATATGCACCTGGTGCCAGGAATGAAATCATGGATCACTTATTGTTTTATATTGTTTATAGGATACCTTATAGTTTATTTATTTCCGTTCTCTCTTTATCCCCAAATCAAGGAAATAATATCTATTTCATGTGATAAGTAAAAATGTGTTGTTCTTCTCTGGAAATCAAACCAGATATGATCATTATTGACAAAGTGGCTGCAGATTGTGCTTTTTACTGTCTATAGGTAAATCAGATAAATTCTGAAAAAAAAGTTATGGGATAATAAAATAAATATATAATACAGTTCAATTTTAAAGTCAAATTATAATAGCTAAATTTTTATAGAAACAGAACCATTTTAATGGTTTATCCAGTAAAGATAATGTGGTAGGACAATAAACAGACAAATTATTGACTTATTTTGTTCAATTTACCTTAATTTTTAGTCCGTAATTTAAAATATACAGCCACCAAAGAAATCTAAATATAAAATTCAAAGAATTAAGAGCACTATAATTATATCACTGAATCCTTGAAAATCAGCATCAATGTCATTTAATTTTAAGTACAAGAATGAATTATTATTGCTTATGAAAATCATTATAACGACTAACCAAGGTTGATTGCTATAACAATACATTTTTTCAAGGTATTAATTTATATAGACTTCTTTTATGAATCCACATTTATTACAAGTAATATTAATGGTTAAAAAAGGACCCTAAAAATCAGAGGAGGCTCCGGTCTGTGGAATCAATAAAAAAAATTTAGGCACTTCTTTAGATTGATACTCCCCTTATAAAAAGAAACATAGGGGAGTAACAATCTAAAGAAGGTGCACGGAATGTTCTTTTTTTGACTGTTACTCCCCTTATAAAAAAAGAGTGATATTCCTTTGTACCAAAGTACATTGTACTAAACATCCCTTTTTCTTAATAGTTATTTAGTCAAAGTCATTTATATTCTAAAAAAAAATGGGGAGTGACAATCTAAAGATGTACCATATATTGCATAAAGGTTGTATAGAAAAACACTTGTCTAAAGTGGAAAAAATAACAAAATCACAATGATTAAAAAATGTGCAACTCGCAAAAAAGAGAAGTTAAAATTTTAAAGTGTATAAAAAGCCAGAAAATCTTATTAGAATAAATGTTAAAATTAACAGGAAAAAAGATGGAATAGAGCTATTTATACAATATAATAAATTGAATTATATTTGACAGTGCCCTGGGATACCCTGTGGTACCTTTTGATCAACAATTAAAAATACAATTTTGTAAGTTTTTGGTAGTTTTCATACTACGGAAAGTTAAATTTTAATTTAAATCAAATTATAATTATTATTAACTACGGGAAACAGACAGTGAAAAATACACTCCTGTGCCGGGATTTGAACCACGGGCCTCTATATTTCCAGTATAGCGCTCTTCCATCTAAGCTACGCAGGAGAATGATTTTTCACTACCGTAATCGATAACTAGTCCCGAATCCAAGCTTTCAATATTCATATACATTTAGACAGTCAATATTTATGACATTAGAACTAAACCAGAATTAACGCTTATAATTATAAAGTACTCAATTAGTACCTGTACCTTGTACAATCAATTCGAAATTCAATTTTGTAAGTTTTTGGTAGTTTTCATACTACGGAAAGTTAAATTTTAATTTAAATCAAATTATAATTATTATTAACTACGGGAAACAGACAGTGAAAAATACACTCCTGTGCCGGGATTTGAACCACCATATAGAGGCCCGTGGTTCAAATCCCGGCACAGGAGTGTATTTTTCACTGTCTGTTTCCCGTAGTTAATAATAATTATAATTTGATTTAAATTAAAATTTAACTTTCCGTAGTATGAAAACTACCAAAAACTTACAAAATTGAATTTCGAATTGATTGTACAAGGTACAGGTACTAATTGAGTACTTTATAATTATAAGCGTTAATTCTGGTTTAGTTCTAATGTCATAAATATTGACTGTCTAAATGTATATGAATATTGAAAGCTTGGGTTCGGGACTAGTTATCGATTACGGTAGTGAAAAATCATTCTCCTGCGTAGCTTAGATGGAAGAGCGCTATACTGGAAATATAGAGGCCCGTGGTTCAAATCCCGGCACAGGAGTGTATTTTTCACTGTCTGTTTCCCGTAGTTAATAATAATTATAATTTGATTTAAATTAAAATTTAACTTTCCGTAGTATGAAAACTACCAAAAACTTACAAAATTGAATTTCGAATTGATTGTACAAGGTACAGGTACTAATTGAGTACTTTATAATTATAAGCGTTAATTCTGGTTTAGTTCTAATGTCATAAATATTGACTGTCTAAATGTATATGAATATTGAAAGCTTGGATTCGGGACTAGTTATCGATTACGGTAGTGAAAAATCATTCTCCTGCGTAGCTTAGATGGAAGAGCGCTATACTGGAAATATAGAGGCCCGTGGTTCAAATCCCGGCACAGGAGTGTATTTTTCACTGTCTGTTTCCCGTAGTTAATAATAATTATAATTTGATTTAAATTAAAATTTAACTTTCCGTAGTATGAAAACTACCAAAAACTTACAAAATTGAATTTCGAATTGATTGTACAAGGTACAGGTACTAATTGAGTACTTTATAATTATAAGCGTTAATTCTGGTTTAGTTCTAATGTCATAAATATTGACTGTCTAAATGTATATGAATATTGAAAGCTTGGATTCGGGACTAGTTATCGATTACGGTAGTGAAAAATCATTCTCCTGCGTAGCTTAGATGGAAGAGCGCTATACTGGAAATATAGAGGCCCGTGGTTCAAATCCCGGCACAGGAGTGTATTTTTCACTGTCTGTTTCCCGTAGTTAATAATAATTATAATTTGATTTAAATTAAAATTTAACTTTCCGTAGTATGAAAACTACCAAAAACTTACAAAATTGAATTTCGAATTGATTGTACAAGGTACAGGTACTAATTGAGTACTTTATAATTATAAGCGTTAATTCTGGTTTAGTTCTAATGTCATAAATATTGACTGTCTAAATGTATATGAATATTGAAAGCTTGGATTCGGGACTAGTTATCGATTACGGTAGTGAAAAATCATTCTCCTGCGTAGCTTAGATGGAAGAGCGCTATACTGGAAATATAGAGGCCCGTGGTTCAAATCCCGGCACAGGAGTGTATTTTTCACTGTCTGTTTCCCGTAGTTAATAATAATTATAATTTGATTTAAATTACAATTAAAAATAGTATGAAGGGATAGCGGAGGTAAAATTCAAAATCAAAGATGGAAAAAACTCCTGAAATTCATATCAGATTTTGTTTAAACTTAAAAGGGAAAAATATAAAACAGTATAGGACTATTTACAGTATACTTTCAATTGAATTAACAAATATTTTTATTCAGTTCTTTTTTTCTGATATTATAAAATACACACATTCCACTGTACCCTTTAATTATTTACCTAAATTTTTCTTATATTTAAGATTAAATCTAAATAATCAGTTTTTTTACATCTGTATTTCTTCCATTCTACTTAAAGCATCCTTCTTCATTGTTCATTGCCAAGATCATTAAGGTGTCCTTAAACTAAGACATCCTTACATGTAAATGATACGGGTACAGAACAAATAATAGGATTTGAATTCCATTGTCACAATATAATAACCTTTTAAAAGTAGGTCATTAGCATTTTAAAAACAACAAAAGGCAGCAGTACAACAGTATAAATAACAACAACAACTTATCTTTTTCATAAGGCAAAAAGATTAATAGATAAAATATTATTTTAAAAATCTAATTAATTAATAGATAAGAACAAAAGTTTCTTTTAAGCTCAGTTTCTATTTTTTTACTTTCTCATATAAAGAGAAAGTATTGTGATGGCCCAACAATTCAATTATGAGATTTTGATGGATTTACACATTTTGAAGTCCCCTGAGTCCAAAAAATATTTTTTTCACGAACATGAATTATCCTCCATTTTGGATTTTAACGGCTGATAATATTGAGTTCGCTATATTTTTCCTGTGTGCGTGTCAAAACGATCTTTAATACTGCAAAGTTTCATATTAATATATTTTTTTATTCAGAAGTTATTGGAACCGTACAGAGTGACAGACAGACACAGAAACGGAACTATAAGGGTTTCTTTTTTTGGTTTTACCAACAAAACCCTAAAAAGTGGTTTTTAAAATATGTCTGTCAGTCGTCTGACTGTGCAGATACCTGCAGCCTAAACTACTGGACTGATTACTATAAACTACTGGGCAAATATGTTCAGAAAAATTATAACCCAATAATATAAATAGCTTTGAACTAGGTCAGGTTCATTTCCCCACCGAAGAGAAGTTATTTTTATGATACATTTTGATGAAATGTTCAATAATAATTAAATTTACCTACGAAAACTCTAAAAATAATAAATGGAAAACACTGGGCTAAGTAATTATAAATGCATACATGAGAAAGTTTGTCTGAGTTATCTCAGACCAATTTTTTTGTTTAAATAAAGAGCAATAATTTGTATTTTCTCATAATCAAAGTATATTTAAGGATCCATTATGTTGACACAAAAGTTTGATTTTGATTAATTAAAACATTTAATAGTACCATGTAACCTTGATTAACTGTCAGTTACAAGAGGAGGGATAATTGATAAGACGATTAAATGAGAAAATTTTAGGGCAAAAAGTGGTATGTTACTTTTCCTTCATCACTTTTTAATATGATAATTAGGGTGAGTAAAGGCATTGTCAGCAGACAATTCTATTTCCTTCAAATGTGCTGTGACTAGGGGCAATAAAAATTCCTTAAAAACCAAGAGTTAAAAATATCTTGACTCACCCAAGCACTTTTTTGAGCGTAATAATTGGCATAATCCATCGAGCTTTCTTCACAAATACTGAATTATACCAAGTTCATTTTGAAGTGCTCATTCAGACCAAGTGGTGGATCAAAGTTAATATGAGGTCTGGAAAGCAGAACTGGATTTGTGAATTCATCATTGAGGCCAAAATCCACACAGAATAATGTAAAAAAACCTAATCTAGAAAGATGCAGGTGTTTTTATTTTGATGAAAACTATCATAACTTGACAAAGCAACCAATAACCTTGAAAATGTATCTGTTTTTCATTAAAGTTTCTAATTTTTATTCTACTAAAAAATTGAAACTACCAGCTTGATATTATCACTATATCGGCAGCCACCAGAAGTGGAGCGGAGCGGTGTTGAGTCGAGGAGGAATGGCAACCGAATGCACAGGGTAGTCAGCTTAGATCAACCCAAGATGTCGGACCAACTAAAGCTATAGTATTTCTTTTTAAGTTCACAATCCGATGATTCTGAAACCGACTTTTTGGTTGAGTTGCTGCAAAATCTTATAAGACAGAGAGGGAAAGTCTCTATCTGAGAAGAAGGGATGCTTTAAGGGAATTTCACGGCACTTTTATAGAAAAGGGCCCCCACTTTTTTTAATCTAATATACATTCAGACAACCGAATAAACACTTTTTTTATATATAAAAGTGTGATATTCCTTTGTCCCAAAGCATATTGGACTAAATATCCCTTTGCCTTAATAGGTCCTTTTTTAATCTAATATACTTTCTGACAACCGAATACACACCTTTTTTTTTTACATAAAAGTGTGATATTCCTTTGTCCCAAAGCATATTGGACTGAATATCCCTTTGCCTTAATAGGAAGTGAGACTAAGGGATATAAACTCTTATATATATTTCCTATACAAAAAGGGGGGCCCTTTTCTATAAAAGTACCGAATTTCAAACCCTTTTTGATGAAACCATGAAATGTTTTAGCCTGTAGTTAGTTGGAAAATAATCAGTAATTGCCATTGTTTATAATTATTTTAATTTGGTTTTTTATGTTTTTCTTTTTAGTTTTATATTAATAATTCCCTTCCCGATGAAACAACTATTTCCGCATGACACATCCTCAGTTAAATGAACTAATAAAAAAAGATGACATATCAGGATGTGATACAAGCTATCGAAGAGCTATTAGCTCAACTTCTCTACTCAACCAGTGGCCACCTTTCCATTCAAAATATCGGTGTCCAATTTCCTAAGCGGAGTTTGCGCAACAACACTCCGTTCCTGGGGGCCACCCGGCCAAAGTCCTGTCAAGGAATCAGGTAAAAACTTTACATATAGTAAACATCTGACGATAATGAGGGTGTAAATCGAATTACACACATACATTTTCTTAAATAATTAATTTAAAAAAAAATACATATATATAATCCTTGATGAAATAATATAATTAAAACATAATCAAGATCTTACAAGAATAAAATATAATTAAATTCATATCATAAAACTGATACTTACACATACATTACAAATTCCGTACAATATTTTTACTTATTGATGTTCTACTAAAACAAGAATTAAGCTAGAAGGTTAGTTTTTTTAAAAAACAATAAAAATATACATAAGATATTGTATTGTTTTATATCTAATTGCACACTCAAATAACTCCAGGTTTAGAATTATAAAAATTAGAAATAAGATAATCAATATTTTCTATGAAGAGTAGCTACTGAGGTAGGCTTACAACAGTGATAGCAAACTGATAATAATTAAGTCAAAATATACTCTTTGTGTTGTTTTGTGACCAACAATCACTTCTATACATTTATTTACAAACCTCACACACTGCCACGGTGGATCTGACTTTAACAAAAAGTTCCAACCTTCATTGACGTCTCCACTAAAATTGTCTTTATTCTACAAAGCCAAGAGATCTTAAGTAACGATGAGATCTGACTACTGAGACAGAGGTTACACCAAAAGACAGACTATTATATCAGGACAAAAATCGAAGAGAAATGGCAACAGACTTGGACAGATACCACTAACAACAAACTGCGACGTATAAAACCTTTGCTAGGGGAATGGACCTCCTCATATAGGAAAAAATCGGTCCGAGACAACTCAGACAAACTTTCTCATATATGAGTTCAAAATTACTTAGCCCAGTGTTTCCACTTATTAGTTTTCAAATGTACATTTAATTATTATTGAACATTTCATCAAAATTTATCATAAAAATAACTTCTCCTCGGCGGGGAATCGAACCCGGGCTCTCTCCATCCGCGTTTTAAGCTAATTTCTCAGGAACTAGATTTTTCCCGGGAAAACGGCTTATATCGTTGGATTCGTATTCAAATGGACTACATTTTAGAATTTTTTAATCAAAATCGTCGGAACCGTTTTCGAGAAATATTTTTTTTTACGTTTTTTCCGAGTTTTTGGGGGTAGCACCCCCAAATTTGGAGCTAAAATTCATTTCTCGATTTCGCCTCGGGGTATGATTTTTCTGAACACGTATGCCAAATTTCGTCAAAATCGGTCCAGTAGTTTAGGCTCCAGGCGTCTGCACAGACAGACGACAGACGACGGACAGACATTTTTTAAAAACCACTTTTTTGGACTCAGGGGACCTTAAAACGTGTAAATCCATCAAAATCTCAAAATCGAATTTTCGCGCCATCACAATACTTTCTCTTTATATGAGAAAGTAAAAAACAGGAAGAGTAAATTGCAGACTGAGAATGGGACATACTCGACTTACTCAAAGTTATTTGTTTACTAGAGACAGGGAAAGACCAAGATGAAGACTATGTGATCATACTTTGACTGTTACTCATCTACTGACTGATAACCGACATCTTGAGCAACTTAGAATTACCTACGGCTTATCTGATAACTTAGCAGATATTTTAGCAAACAACTTAACTTACATAACTAAACTGATGCATTATTTACAGGGGCTAATTACTTGAATTTAATTATTACTTTTTTGTTATTATTTATACACAATGTTTAACTACTGTTTAATTTAAATTTTGTGTAGGCACATATGACCATGTTGTTACTAGGCATTGCGTTGCTCTGTCAGTGAAGCAAGCATATTGCAATAAATATTGAATATTAAGAAAATAGTTAATCATGATGTGTGTTGTAGTTGAAGATGATAAGTGGAATACTTGTGGACAACCAGATGCGCCGGGTGCTTATATATCCTTTTTACACTACTCTATAACAGTTCCCCTTCACTTGACGTTACTGACAGAAAACAACATTGTCCACATTCTTCCGAATTTAAGAACCTCGCTAAAAGTATTTTATTGTAAAAGAAAGGTGACTAAGGCCGCTCCCTGACTTGTCGGTACGATATCGGTAAGCTAGTATGCAGATGCAGTAAGATTCTTTACCGAGCGCCTATATCTTTTACCGATTCGGTAAAGATTCTTTACCGCGGGGTAAGGAATCGGTATACCGAGAGTCGGTAAGATTGTCTTACCTACTCTATACCGATTCCTTACCGCACGGTAAAGAATCTTACCGCATCGGCATACTAGCTTACCGATACCGTACCAACAAGTCAGGGGGCGGCCTAAGGCTACACCTACAGTGGATCCATAATTCACCAGATTGGAAGAAAAACAAACACCAAGGTTATAATCTAGGGTACATGGAGACGCCCAATGCTGAGCCAATCAAACATGTTTGTTCCAGTCCTATATCTCAATCCGATAACATGTAATTACAGGGAAAAAGTACAGAGAATATTAATTGATCTTGTGAGGAATGAGCCAATAAACTGGAGCACCCTTATATTTGTTCTAGGTCTTTATTAGGGAGAACAATGTTCTCTAACTGTAGCCAAAACAAAAAAATCATTCTCAGATTCATTTATTGTACCCTCACATCACAATTGCTTCTGCTTCCTTATCAGGATGTAACTAAGTCCAGTGTAGGCACACACATCGGACGATATCTGACAACCTTTCTACATTGGACAGGGAAAAATAAGGATTAATGTAGGTGTAGCCTTAAGCCTGGTTTACACGGGTAGAGTAAACAGGAGAGTAGAGTAGCGAGAAGAGTGTACTCTACTACCTACTCTACCAATTTTGATGTAGGAGCGTTTACACATAAGCTAGTAGTAAGTATAGTAAAAAAAGCAGAAATTATTGCACAACAACGTATAAACTGAAACTGAACTCTACTTGCTATTGAACATGTTTACACGGGTAGAGTGGCGAAGCTAGTAGAGTGAGAGCTGTGGTAAGGAAAGTAGAGTAGAGTCCACTTTACTGCATGTGGTATAATACTCTAATCTACCAGCTACTCAACTCTACGGAGCGTTTTTTCGGGTTTCTACGGGTAGAGTTACTCTACTCTCCTGTTTACTCTACCCGTGTAAACCAGGCTTAAGAATACATATTAAGGTGAGACATGCTAGCAGAGTTATGTAGGTATTATCCCAATGTTTGACAAAAGGTTTACTATCACTGGCTCAGAAATAACTCCCCACAAATTAATCCCCCATATAAACTAAGGGGGGTGACACACTTTGCCACCTGGGTGGCGCCCACCTGGTTGATGCCACTTGCTACCGCCACCTGACTTGCGCCACCCACTTATATGAGGGAAGCAGTCAGCCCCAGATTTGATTTCCCCTATGTTTGATTGAAGGAGTAGGGGCTGAGTGGCGTGACTTGGGTGGCGACGTGTGACAGGCACAATTGAAAACAATGGGTTGGCCGGGTGGCGCCACCTGTGGGTGGTGGCTAGACCGTCGGACGGTCGACCGTGTAGTGCCACCCGGCAGGTGGCGCCACCTCGTGTGACAGGTTCCATCTATTCTCATTGATGACCGGGTAGCGCCACCCAGGTGGCGCTACCCGGGTGGCAAAGTGTGTCACCCCCCCTAAGATCTAAATGAAGACATACATAAACATCGATAAAAATTAACAACCTTTTTAATTAATTAATATTAACAACAAAATAAAATTAGTTGTAAAATGTACAAAATTCATAATATGCAAATAAAATATTTATCATAAAAAAAAGTGGTAGTGAGATTATAAAATTTGTATGCAATATTGAATTAAATTGTATCATAAAATAATTATAAAATAGTAAGTAATAAAAACATTATTAAGAATACAATTAAAATATCCCCTCACAGGAAAGGACATGAATTCGTCATAGCTTTCTTATTTTGTACTAATAGTGTTTCTTAAATTAATCAACTTAATTCATCAATATTTCTTTCTCAAGTCAAGTTTAAAGTAATTTACAGACAAGTGTGATTTGACTGACTCGATCTGACAAAAGGTTTAGTTAATCTATGAATCGATTAGATATGAATATCTTTTTTCAAGAATCCTTGAGAAACAGGTAAAATTGAGTAGTAACCACAGTAAATACAATTAAAAAGACCATTAAAAAATGGACTTTGACTTGTAATTTTAACGTTTTCAAACAATTTTGTTATTATTTATACATTAATAATTGTTAAAACTTATAAATTAATTTCATTACGTAATAATTAAGGGATAGTTTAAACGTAATAACCATAAGAATTAAAAAAGAATGTCTCAATAAAATGTATAGTACAAAAAGAGAAATATTTACAAAAATAACGGAGAAAGATTCATTATCATAAACTTTGTGTTTTTAGACTGCACGATGAAAATAGTGAGAAAACAATGTCAAGTTTAACTTTGTAATATGGGTTGTTTTTAAGAACTTCATTAACAGCTGAGAATAGCTGATTGTAAACTTCCTGCGTTCTTTCATCAATTTTTGATCTTTTTGATGCAGCTACTTTTGAAAGGTCGAATATATGTAAGTAAAAACTCAGCTGATTGTAAAGTTGAAGGGTTGTTAACTAAACAAATAAAAAAACTAAGTATTAGTTTACTTCAAATGTAAATTATAAATTATCGTTTAAATATAAAAAAATAAATAAATAATTAAAATCAAATCTAAACAAAGACTAGATTCAAATATAACCGTAAAGATGAACCACATTATGTAACTTCACTTGAATTTAAACAAGTAATAAATCCATCATTTAAATCAAATCTAAACAAAGACTAGGTTAAAAATTTAACCGGAAAGATGACCACATTTGAATGAAAACTAAACCTAAATTCCCACTCTTAATGATCTAAGATTTCCATTTAAATCACGAAATCCCCACAAAAGTGAGAATATAACACCAAATCAAAAATAATATATTCACCTCTTTCCTCAAATATCCATTGTTACAGACAGGACAAACAGGAAATGCAGCAGAATCTTCAAATTTCATCCCCTCATATCCTTGCCGCCTGAATCCACATATAGAATCATCGCATAACACCCAACCCTGAAAAAGAAGTACAAATTACTATTAATACACAATACAAATGTGGAAATGATGAGCTAAACCAGCAAAACATGGGAAATGAATGAATCTGGATGATGAGGGTATAGGCGCTCGGTAAAGAATCTTACCGCATCGGCATACTAGCATACCGATACCGCACCGATATCGTACCGACAAGTCAGGGAGCGGCCTTAAAGTTGTTGTGAATGTTTTATGACTGTATTTTTGGCACAAAGTCGAGTGATAAAGTTTAGTTTTGACATTTAAAGTTGTAATTTTTGTTAATCCCACACAAATATAAGGAAAAATCCATGCATGACATAGAATTTAAAAATTTTAACTTTCTCCATTTCATGAAAAAACATTGATTCAGGGATATGTTTATGGGCATTGAATCCACTTATCGACATTTCAATGCTTTTCCATGAAGTGGAGAAAACCAGTATATTTTGTTTAATTGATACAGTAGATGGATCTTAAGGTGAGAAATTATGAAACATTAATCCATTTTGATTACCATTTGGTCCTCTAGGAGCTCTGATATCATTTTATATAAATCTAATTTTATATTTAGAACTGCTCTCGGCAAAATGTAGTACTACAGTGAATACAAGGGAAAACAAATCTACCTCCTATTATATTCTAACTTCCTGGCAAGATATTATTAAAGAGCATCACATCTTGTATGTAGTTTATTGAAACTTCAGCCCACCTATTGTCAAAATATTGTACTATAAATGAAAACCTATCGACCTCCTGTTAAATCCTAACTTCCTGGCATGATATTAAAGAGCATCACATCTTGCATGTAGTTTATTGAAACTTCAGCCCACCTATCGTCAAAATATTTTAGTACTATAATTGAAAACCTATCGACCTCCTACTAAATCCTAACTTCCTGACACAATATTTAAGAGCGTCACATCTTGCATGTAGTTTATTGAAACTTCAGCCAGCCTATTGTCAAAATATTGTACTAGAAATGAAAACCTATCGACCTCCTGTTAAATCCTAACTTTCTGGCATGATATTAAAGAGCATCACATCTTGCATGTAGTTTATTGACACTTCAGCCCACCTATCGTCAAAATATTGTAGTACTATAATTGAAAACCTATCGACCTCCTACTAAATCCTAACTTCCTGGCATGATATTAAAGAGCATCACATCTTGCATGTAGTTTATTGAAACTTCAACCCACCTATCGTCAAAATATTGTACTATAAACGAAAACCTATCGACCTCCTGTTAAATCCTAACTTCCTGGCATGATATTAAAGAGCATCACATGTTGTATGTAGTTTATTAGTGGCGGAAATTTCTTCAGTCCCCCAGAGCTAAAACATATCCATGTTAAATAACTGCTAAATATAAACTACATAAAGAATATTTACGTTAAATTGATAATTACCTCGTTAAATTTATCATTATGTTCTTTCATCTTCTCTATAACAGAGGCTTGAAATTCACTTGCACGAGAAAGTGGAACTACATTGCACTCAGGATTTATACATTTTTCTAAACTAACTATGTATTCACCATTGTCCTGGGAACAAATTAGAACAAACATTATTAATGGATAAAAATTTAAAGATTAATTTATAACATTTTTAACACCCCTTGAAGCTGCTAAAGGTAGGAAGGCAGTACGGCACTGACAGGTAGATCAAAGTCAACAGACCATTTCGCTTATATACAGGTAGAGCGTCGTTTATCCAAACTAACTTTGTGTAGGGTGGTTGGTAAGAAACAAAAGGAAAGATGTAAAATGGATCTATCACATTTGTACAAAAAGCGCCTTTGTTTATTTATTCATAGTACAAGTGCAAAATATAATTACAGCTAACAACGCTCTTTTTAAGAATGATGCCAGTTCAGATAATTAACGTTCAGATAACTGGCGTTCAGATAATTAATGTTCAGATAACTGACGTTGGGATAATCGACACTCTACTCTACATCAAAGGCCATCTTTAAAAAGAGGCTCTTTTTGAAGGATCAAATTCAAGATGGTGTAGGAGGTTAGGTAGGTAAACCTTTCATGTGAAGATTCAGCACCTGATATTTCATGGTATATACAGGTGGACTCATAGGCATTTGGGAAATCCACCACAATTTGGTGTTTAAACTGTCTTTAGTTTTTTTTAAATCACTACAATAGATCTTTTAACCAAATATTGAAGTTAATTTTTCTTATTTGAAAATTAGTGACCAAATTTAAGGGTTAAAGCACATTGGTTATTGAATAAAATTTACAGAGATAATACAGTATTCTATAGTCCACGTCACAAATCTAGCCCTCCAGGAATTTAGAAAAGGGCGAAAGGGGGAGAGAAGGGGGAAAAAACAACAGGTGAACACATGTCCACTTTAATGATAGCATAGATTGTAGATAGTGAACACTATTTTCATCGGTCTAGCAAAAAATTAACACTTTATAAGACCTGTTAAAATAACTCCCATTTTAATATATGCATTATTTTTTACATACGTAATATATATTGTGCAATAAGTTTTTTTTTTTTTTTTAAATAAACCTCCACTAATCCAGCAGTCCTCTGGTCTGATATCGCCAGATTACTGAGGGACTATTGTATTAATAAATTAAAGAAAATTTTCAGAAACTATGGTAGAAAAAAAGCTTATTATCTCTAAAGAGAGTAAAGTCTTAGAGATAATCAGAAGTACCTTTTAAAGAAAATGGATTAATACTTACTAATTTTCTGGTAGGTCCTTCGATAATATTTTCTTTCTTACAAGATTCATTGTCGCAAATAAAACTTAATCTGAAAAATAAAATAAAACTTAACTTTACAATACCCTGAGGTAGGTAAAAAAAATGTTAGATGTGGCTGAGTATATTCTAATTTAAAATATGCTTAAGTTGTTTATTGTTAGTACAGATAAAATAGGGGATTGAAAAAAGAAAAAAATAATTGTATATTTATGAAACGTGGTTTATAACTTTGTCATAGCAGTAGAATAGAATATCTAAAATCCCCTAAATTTGAAGGGACTTTCAGGTCGATTGAAGCATTCCTTAATTGAGATATGATGGAAAAAAATTCTGTGTTTTTCCTCAATAATACCTTTAGAAAGTTGTCTCACTTGATTTAACTTGATAAAATACCTATAAAAGAACACCTCGCTTGAATAATTCCATTTAGAATTTTATAAATTATCCCTTCATCTAAAAAAACATTGTGCTACGCCCTAAAATTTTGGAGACAGTTGCAATATTTTATATACAATAGTTTAATTGCTTAAGTTTCCATACAAAAGTTATGTTATTGTTAATAAATTTCAAATGTATAAATATATTGACTCCCAGAGATATCTTAGTGTCAGATGATGTCTGCAACCGAGACTATTAAGATATTAATTCCACTGTCAATAAAACAAGTTTCATGAGTGGATGAATTATGTCTTTTTCAGAATCCGTTTTGGTTTGTTTTGCCCATACTAAATATGCTTTGACATTTAATTGTAACACTTTTTAATTTTAGAAAACAACAACATTAAAATTTAAATATCTATTTAAAAAAATGAATAATTAATTTTTTTTGTACCTTTGACAGTTCTTAAATCTTTCTGACTCCTTTTTGCAAAGTAGTAAATCTGGGTTTTCATCTTCGTCGTCACACATCATTCTTGATTTCTGTCTATAAGCACTTGGATCCAATCCTAATTCAATGAGAAAAATCAAATAATTTAGAAATATCTCAGTCAAAAGAAAAACACCACCAAAACTTAAAAAAACTGGGAAAGATGACATTTAGCTGCGTCCTGCTGCTAACAGGCACAATACGTCAATGCGGTTCCATAAACAGTTGCCTACTTGAGAGGAAAATATATATAGGTGTCAGGTTTGCAGATGACAAGACCTTCATAGATGTTGCTCCTAGAGATGTCTTGAAATTAAGAATGAACTCTATAATAAGTAATGCCAAAGAGTGGTTCATATCAAACCAAATATCTCTGAATGAAGAGAAAACACAAATTATGTTCTTTTCTTTGAAGAAGCCTGATAAGACAGCCTCAACTAAACTTCTGGGAGTAGTTTTTGACTCCACCTTATCGAAGCTTTATCAAAGAAATTAGCATCTATTATGTTTTTGCTTAGAAAATTAGCTATTTCCCTAGATGAGAAAACTTTAAAAATGGCTTACTTTGCATACTTCCATTCCCTTATATCTTATTGTTTCGCCATATGGGGCACAAGTAGTAAATCCAATAAGATTTTTATAATGTAAAAAAAGGCTGTCAGGATTATACGTAAAGTTAAAGCTGATGAATCTTGTCAGAAGTTATTTATAATTTGTTGGTGTCGGTGCACGAGGAGAGTGCAATCAACAACACAATTTATTATTCACCTGACAACCTGATTATTCCTCAGCACAGATTGAGCAAAACTAACAGGTCTCTAACTTTGGTAGGGATCAGATGTTATAATAAACTTTCCAGTGAAAAACGGAATTTGCCTATCAATAAATTTAAAAAATATATTAAAAAGTACCTAATTTCTAAACCATACTATTCAATCAATGAATTTTTGCATGAGAATGTCAATATTGATTTATAATGTAGTTTTATTTTTTTTAATATTTATTTGACTTTGTCATGAAATGTTACATATTTTAACGACAAATAAAGATTATTATTATTATTAAAAAGTTTGGGTTAGCATTTAATTGGGCCAAAGAAATACACATTTTTGCTGAAAAGAAAGTGCTTTCTTTTTATTATTTACAGCTTCTACATGGTTAGCTCACATTACATATTTAGAGTATCATTGTACCTTCGTCACATACTATCAGGTTTATATTATATCTAATTAGCCCTGCTACCATCCATTATACTTCTGTCTCCGTAATGTTACAGTCAGTCCACTTTCCATTCTTTGTTCCTTTTTCTGTGGCCTTAAGCTCCACCACAATAATTCATTGAATAAGTGTAAGAAATACTAGATTTCACTTAGAGATTAATTTGATTCAGCTAGATTCATTTGTGTTTGAGATTAAGTGAAAATGAAGAAAAATTATATTTTGTTTTATTCATAAACTAACGGATCCCGTAGCATCTTATAGAAATTCCTGTCTAAATATTTACAAAGAACACGAGATAATCTTGATTTATTTAAAAAAAAAATAAGAATATTTAAATTACCTAAACTCCTTGCAATGCTGGCTCCATCTGTACCTTCGATAGGATCACATAGTCGAGCAATGACAGGGAAAATCTGCTGCGATATGTAGTAAGAAGTATCAATCTTCAAATTCTTTTCAGGATTCTTCAATTCTTCTATGTGATAAGCTCTCTGCATAGCTGGTCTTTCAGTACCATCCTAAATAAAAATGTAGCAAACTAAATACAGGGAAAGTAAGCAATATAGGAAACTTAAGCATATCAGAAAGAATTACAGTGTAAAAATTGAGATTAAAATCCTACTAATAAGCTGGTTTCAATTCCAGGAAGGGGAATTTAAGCATATCAGATGGATCTACAATGAGCAGATCAATAATAACACTTCGATGATAAGACTACATGACATTCGGGTTTGAATTTAGTTAGAGTTTACAATTTCATTAATTACAATAAAAATAATAAATGTATAATAATGCACGTGTTAGAAAGTGTGCTTTTCATGTAATCAAATAAAAATCTAGATAGGTAAAAAATTTTTACCTCGTAAAAATTAAGTTATAAAAGTAATGTGAAGGTAGTGGTATGTTTCCTAAAACAAACCTATCAGGAAAATTCTTGTTTAACAGAAAAAGCAAATGCTTAAATTACACCAAACAACTAGGATACATCAGCATGTAACAGGCCTGAAGATGTCCCTCTTGGGACTTAAAATAACGGAATTAATGAATCAGTCTTTAACACCTTAGTGACCTCTTCTTGAACCAAACCTTAAAAGCATTTATTTAACAGGGAACCAATCCCTGATAAGAATTACTGATTCTATTTAAAATAATTGTCATAAATGCCAAAGCCTTTACACTTAAAGTAAGGAATTTGGTTTAAATCCCGCAGAGGTGAAACATGTTGTTTTACACTGATAATTCCATTGAGTAGATGTATTAAGAGGATCCTTCAATTCTGTAATTACCAAAGATATTTCCACACAAAAAAAGAAATAGGGGAAAAAATGTGTGTTGTGTTGCAGGACACCCGCCCGTTAAGAACAAAGTTCCTTATGCTTTTCAATGAATATAAATTATAAAATCACACTGCTCAGTATAAGATGCTAACTACTTAAACATGGCGGAGTTAGAAAAGAGAAAAAATTAAAAGTAACTAACTATTTGTACTTGAGGAGTTAAGGCAAAAAGAAAAGCTTTTTTTATTTTTGAAGCAAGCGTCTTTCAATAAATATGTATTGAATATTAAGTAAAAAGTTGATAATGACGAGTTGAGAGTAAAAAAGAGGATAGTTGTAGTAGAGTGAGCGAACAGCACTGTTCTCTAAACCTAACATACAGCCTACTCAATTAAATATATTATAAAATATATCACTTCACTACACAAAAACTTATGCTTGTATCAGGTTGAAATTTTACATGCCTGTTTCAATTGTTCTTTAGACGATGTGTATGAAGTTTTATTAAAATCGTTATGTTAGAACGTAAGATATCGATAAAAATGTTGCTTTTTCTATTTTAAATGTTTAGGTCAGCTTTAATAAATTTAGCGATTTCTAACACTTCATAGTGGTGTCAGTGTTGGTTTTAAAAAAAATGAAAAGTTGTTTGTCTCATTGAATAGATGAAGTTGGAATTTTTTCCCGTCCTAAAATTCCAATTTTACATTTAAAGCTTACGTTTATGCAAGCGTTACATGCGAATGCTTGGGCGGATAACGTTGTCCAACGAACTAAGTGTACCAAATTTCAACTAAATCAATCACTATTTATTGAAGTTATCGTCATCAGTCGATTTTGTGACAATTGGTTTTGTGACGGTCTTTTTTTCAGGTTCATTCCCGGGCTCTAGACGCTGTAAAGTGCCATAAGGCACTTCGTTCCAAAAAGAAAATAGCTTAAAACACTAAATATAAGTTTGTACTCACATCACACACAACATAAGACACAGTATCTCCTTGTTTGAATCTCTTAGCTGAAGCCTGGTTGAGTCTAAGAGCTACTTGAACATGAGGTAGTGTCTTGGTATCTGAATATTTCTCTGGTGCCTTGCTCAGCTGTTTTGTAACTGCGAGTAAGGTAAGAGGAACTTTACCGTTAATTAATTCATCTTTAACGGTTTCTAAGTAGGAGTGTATAGCTTCAATCCTATCGTCCGCACTCTGATCTTTTAAAATTTCATCTAATACACATCTAAAAAAAAAAGCAGGTTTACCATTAAAACTAAGGATATCAATGAATATAATTATTTATACATTCCTTTGTATAAATAAGATTAAAAAAAGAAGAAGAAAGAAAAAAAAAAAAGAAAAGGAATGTTCAGTCCAGTGTACTTTGGGACAAAGGAATATCACACATATCTTTTTATAAGGGGATCAACAGCCTATAGAAAACCATTCCACCCCCTTCTTTATATTGTTACTCCCTTTTGTTTATTATAAGGGAAGTAACTGTCTGAAGAAGTGCTAATAAAAAAAATAGGTACTTCGTATAAATAGGTCAAGTGTGTGCTAGTCAGCACACAGTGAGGGTCCGTAGGCAACACAGTATTGTTTAAGTAGCACCAATTGATGGTGCTTTTTAAAGTGCTAATAAGCTTACTTTAAACTATCCTATGGATCTGATATTCTCAACACAGATTCTGATAAAGTATTTTTTGCCAGTGATCAGGACTATAAACATATAAATACATCAAAAAGAGCATAATTATACAAAAAGAAAAAAAAAATGTATTTTGTCAATAATAACAATTTTTGTTTTCAAAATTTCCAAAAAGTGGTATCTTTTGGTCAAAGAATCTTTTGGTCACTTTACACAAGCGAGATAAAGGAAAGGGGACACTTTTCACACCAACTTCAAACTCACCTACGCTCGCCCTATCAAAGCTTATAACCAAAAAATTGTATATTTTTGTAATCAGCTCAACGTACCCCTTCATATGAAATCCCATACGGCCTCCAAAAAAAAATGAACCCTTAAGTTTTTTTACCCATATTTTTTTTTAATTTTTAAGAATGTGTGGGTAGCAACTAAATACATATATGCCAAATTTTGAAGTGATTGGACAAAAGGTGTAGCCTTGAGAGCAGGTGACAGACTGACGGAGGGACAGACAGTCATACACAGGAAAATATAAGGGTCCTTGGTTTTGCCTACGGACCCTAAAAATAATTCTCTTTGTCAATTAGTATGCCACATAGTTTTCTCCCATCTTATTATTAGATAAATGGGCCCATGAGAATAATCCCATGAGGAATTAAAAGTGTTTGATTGGATATGGCGTCAAATCCGTTACCTTTGGCAAGGTCAAAAGCTTTAGCTAAATCTTTAGCTAAAGATAAAGATTAATAAGTACTTAGAAATATCTCATATTTAATTTTTGTTAAATACTCACTTTCCAATTTCTGAAGAAAGTTGTGACCAATCTCTTCTGACCATATCCAAGCCCTTTATTTCTTTTTTCTCAATCAGCTCCCCATTAGGTAATTTTGAAACAGTGACCGCAGCGTACTTCTTCTTCTTTAATAGTAACATATGCTTAAATACACCGTCAATATCAAGCTCAACTTGCTTGTAACTCTTATTTACATCTGTTTTTATCTAGAAATTATTTTTAAAACAAATTAGATTAAATAAAAATATAAAGCTGGGAAAGTTTAAATTAATAATAAATAATAATATAAGTACAAGGAGAGATAGAAACAAATTAAATTAATAAAAAATATACCTTCTTTCCAATTTGGAAAACTTTATCGAATTCTTTAGTTCTTGTATTGATCATCAATGAATCCGTGTCACCATAAATAACTTCATGACCATAACTTTCCACTAATCTTTTTGTGTTCATTAAGATTTCTCTTCCTTTCTCTAAAATAAAAAAAAAATAAATAAATTACACGTGAAAGAGGCAAAAATGAAAGCTTGTTTTCATCGATGCAAATATGAAGGAGGGAAAGAGAGTAATGTTATTGAAATTGCAGCAAAAGAATTCAATTGATATTAAATTATTTCTTACAATTAGTTTGCTTGCAATCTTTAATATCATTATCATAACCACATTTATACTGTCTTCAAATACTCTACTATTCAAATATTGTTCTTGAAAGTACAATTCAAATTAGCAACTTAACTCAATGAAAAAAATATAATTGATTTTTTGGACTGTTGAACTCAGATTTTTCCATTTGCTGTTGGAAGTGCTTTGTTCCTTTGAACGGGTTCAAAGATCACTAACCAGAAAAACTTGGCTGATGTTCTCTAGATAATGATGATGCCCAGGTACAAAAACCTTCTACTGATGTGTAACAGGTGATGATTATGTGTAAGGTTACTTCTTCCCCCACAATAAACACTTTCTACATGTAGCATTATCTCAATCCTTTTCATGTGGTAATTTAATTGTATGTCTTATAAATAGCCTTATCACTGATCCCATCTTTTCCTGTTTTATACTTTGGTATTATTCCTCCTCTATGTTAGTCAGACACTTTCTTCTGGACTATTACCAAAAATTTAATTTTCTCTAAGTGTTGCTTTTTCCCTCTCTCAAACAGGATAGTCAAAACAACACTCCCCACACAAATTTTCTTACTCGCTAAAAAAAATTCTAATTAAAATCTGTTGAGGTCTATTACCTGTTACAATAGCTGCAAGTGGTTTAGCATAAAATCTTGAATGAGAAAAGCCTAAACACCCATACATACTGTTAGCAGTCAATTTCAACGCCATCTGCCTGATATCATACTAAAAACATAAAACATATGAATTAATAATAAAGGATAAATGACAGTTGATACAAATGAGGAAATAATAAATCAGTCTAACAAAAAACAGTTTACAATAAATTTAGAAGGTTACATTTAGTAAGATCTATGCTATAGATTTAACTATACCTCATTTGAACCATTGGTAATAAACAATGGTTCTACAGCGAAACGGAAATTTTGAATGAAAACAGTAAAACAGTGATTATCTTTGTTGATAGTTTTAGTACAAATTCATACCAATACATAAAGTTATCTAACCTGCATTCTCAATTCTTCAGAGAGATTTGAATTCCTTTTCAACATGTTTTTAACCTCTCTTCTGCTTTCAACAAGTTTACGAATTTCTGTCGGCAAAATTCCAGGTTGAACGGAATCATCTGGCAATTGAGTTTCCAAGTAAGCTATACAATCATCATTATCCTAAAAAAAGTAATTAAAATAATAAATTATTTTATTGAACTATTTATTTTTAGATCTAACTAGGGACTTACTCAAGCTGACACCATACAGTTTATTCTATCAACTCAAGCTGACACCGTACAGTTTATCCTGCCAACTCAAGCTGACACCAAACAGTTTATTCTTTCAACTCAAGCTGGCACCATACAGTTTATCCTGCCAACTCAAGCTGACACCATACAGTTTATCCTGCCAACTCAAGCTGACACCAAACAGTTTATTCTTTCATCTCAAGCTGGCACCATACAGTTTATCCTACCAAATCAAGCTGACACCATACAGTTTATTCTTTCAACTCAACTGACACCATACAGTTTATTCTTTCAACTCAAGCTGGCACCACACAATTTATCCTGTCAAATCGAGCTGACACCATACATTCCCTAGAAGATACTTTTAGCATTGCGATTGAAACAGAACTTACAACATCAATACTGTTACCACCTATTAACTAAATTATCAATAATTTATACATTTGAACCTCTATTGAATCGAGAACACAACACAAAATTAACATTTAAATGATAAATATACTAACATGAAAACAGTAGATTTATACACATAAAACAGTAGACACATACAATATCACAATAGGCTTGATTATACCTATAAAATAAAATATAATTACCATATTAATAAAGGCACAGTTAATAGTTGTAAAGCAGATGTTATACTCTTGTATAATACTTGGGTATAGAGAGTTGAAATCCATGAGTAAAATTAGATCATCATAAAGTCCAACTTTAGGATCTAAGACAAGACCTCCGGTGTAAGCTGGTTTTTTTCTTGAGCCAACCTTAACTTCAACTTCTTCTGAACCTTCTCCCACTGTCTAAAATTATATAAATATAAATAATTATTTATATCTTTAAAAGCATGATTACATTTCAATTAACCCTTCAGTGTTTGTGCAGGGTAATTTTGTATCCCAACCTTCTCAAAAATGAGCATTCACGGAACTGATATGAGTTAGAGTTTTCATAGTCTAGGTAATCTTCGACTATAATCATAGCTATGAAACCTTATCAGGGACATTCACTATCACTGGCTTGTTATCAGTTAATTAGGTATAGTTTATGCTTGTGATACCTTTTTTTTTTTCAAACCCTTAAGTTACAAGGTAAATGATTATACTGTTAAATGTAATTTAAGAATACACATTCTCAGGTGATGAAAATTCAATAATTTTGAAGTTTCAATTCCCCTCCTTGACACTTTCTCCCTCTCTTAAAATTTAAAGACATCTTTCTTCCAAAAATTTGAGTTTTAACATATTTTGATTTTTT
Source organism: Gerris lacustris (assembly GCA_951217055.1). Classification (NCBI taxonomy): domain Eukaryota; kingdom Metazoa; phylum Arthropoda; class Insecta; order Hemiptera; family Gerridae; genus Gerris; species Gerris lacustris. The sequence goes on along the minus strand of OX578277.1, from coordinate 17,742,251 downwards.
GTAAATAATATAAAATTATTAGGTTAAAAAGTACATATTAGTTATTAATTAAACTCAGAAATTTCCAATTTTATTGAATTTCAAACCCCGAAATGTGGAAAATTTAGGCTGGGGTAGTTTTGACCTAACTTGTAAAATGAAGCTAACAAATTTAAATTTAAAAAATAAAAATACCTTCTTAGTTGGTTTCTTGTACTCTTTGTCTGGAACAATATATCCTTTACCATGGAAAGCATGCAGAAGTAAAAATTCATTCCTTTCAGCTCTTCCACCCATTAAAGTCCTTGACATCACATTACCTTAACATAAGTAAAAAAAAAAGATAAACTTAAGATAATAAGAAGCTCTTAATTTTCTTAAAATGTTTTAAAGTAAAGCAATGCATGTATCAAAAGAGAAGCATTTATAGTAAAAGACATTTTACTCCTGTCCTTGTCTTAGAGGAAGTGATATAAAATATATTGAAACTAGAAAAATTAATGCTTTAAATATAATACAAAATTACATACCAGCAATGTTAGAAATTTGTAAGCAAAGAGGAAGAACATTGAGTTCAGCAAATATCCTTAGTATATAAGAAGCATCTGACATAAGTGTCCACAGAGTATTTAGTAGACTTTCACCAGAACTAAAAACAAATAATAACTATGTTATTGTTATATAGCTAGCAAATACAACAAATTTTCATAAATAGATTTACAGCAAAAGATATAATAAAATATAAAGAGAAGTGAAATCTTATATGAATAATAATCATTTCAAAGAGCCTAATGTTAGGGTTTTTAAAGATAACAAAAATCTAAGGACCTAAAATCTAGGACCTGGCACAGGGTCTTTGAAAGTCAATATAATTGATTAAACTTTGGGAAATAATTAAAAGAATTGACAAATTGATAGCTTATGTCATACGAGTAAAAAGGCAAGTTGCATTAGCAACTGAGATGAATTAAGTTTACCAAAGAACAAACAGGGTGCGGAAGTGAAACTTGCTTTTTCAAAGGTAAATAGAAATCATGTAGGGCCTGCACTATCCCTGAAAATTTCATCATAAGATGAAAATTGTGCAGTGTACAGTGGCTACGACTAATCCGATCACGATGAAATTTATACGGCATCATCATACATTCAATCCTCAACTATCCAACAAATTTGAGCAAAATTGGACCATTAGGTTGTGAGAAGTTGGAGGATTTCACGTTTGCGCCTGCACAGAGCTATCACTAATCTGCAAGCGATGAAATTTATGTAATCCTTGAAAATTTCATCAAAATCGGATGAAAATAGTGGAAGTTATGCATGTGGCAAGGATTCGTTGACACCCTGACCGAGTGACAGACACAAAACTAAATTTGTTCAGGAAGTTCTAAAATGCAAAATTTGAGTGGAAATTTTAATATTTGAGGGGGGAAAAAGTGAACACAATGATTCCGTTACCTTGGTAGACTCAGAAACAAAAACTAATCAATATAATTTTTTTGCTAGTAGTAATATAACATGGTTAGTTTGAAATTAAGTAGTTTTCATCTCTTAAGTGATTTAACCGATTTCAGAAGTTTCAGTTTTGGTTGTTTCAAATTGATCATTAAGTATTGATACATAAGTATTAATACCTTAAGTAAGTTAATACATGAAGTAAAGTACATTAATACATTAAGAATTGATCATCAAGTATTAATACAATAATTAATAATTATGGAGAACTCACTTATATGAGCATTTAAATAAGTCCTCATTCATTTCTGGCCTTTTGTTTTCAGGAAAATGAAGAACCTGAAAAAAAAGAAAAATTAATATTGTTTTAAAATAAATAGAATAATTGAATACCAAGCTTTTCTCCAAACAACAAAAAAGTTGTTATTAAAAGTAAACGTAAGCATTAACTACCGTTCAAATATACATAAATAAAGTTACTCAAATAATATGGAATTATTAAGAAAAGTTAATACTTACATTTTGACATAATGTGTCCAAATCATAACTCCTTGATCTGATGAATTCTTTAGCAGAAAGTTTGATATCGCATAATAGACGTCCAGTAAGAGCCACTCTTTCTCTGGCCTGAAAACATATTAATAAATATTATTTGGCTTAAACATCACTAATGAATGCACTTTTTATAAAGGTGACAAAAGCGGTAGATGAATAGAACAGGGTTCCAACCCTGGCATAAGCTTTTAAAAGTATTTAAATTTAGCCTTAGAATCTAAAAACATGGTCTTTTTTAATCATTCAACCTCCATAACTATGAGAGATGACTCAAGATTAACTGTGTGAAATTAACCAAGGGTTCTAGTTGACCATTTAATGAACTTAGAAGTCTAATTTAATAAAAATAAAATAAACCATTACCTTCATGGGGACATTTGTCCTCCGGAGTCTTCCTAATCTAGACCAATCCTTAAGATTATGAGCTTTAAGCTGGTCTACTATAATGTCGATACCAAAACCAACCAAATCATGCCCAATGATGATATCAGGATCTATCTTGTAGATTTTAGTCAGTAGATAGTTAAGAAGAGCACGTTCAGATTCCATCTTCTCCAAATGAGTTTTAGTGAATTTCTGCATAGCTTCTCTTAATTCAAATGGCCATGGAATATCTGATGGTCGTGTCACCACTAGAAACATATTAAATAATTATATTTACTTGCTTTTGAGTTTGATAAATTCTTTTTTTTTTTTTTCATTCGTTAATATAAATAAATAATTAAAATTAATCAAATAGTTTGGAGACATCTACAGTCTTCGCACAACTAGAATCGACGCGTTGACAGCGCGGGAAAAACTAGCAAAAGGGGGGACGAGCCAATGAGAGCTTGAGATTTTCCCGGACAAAAGGTCGGGCCAACTAGGCAAAGATAAATGTCTCTAGTGGAGGGGAGAGGCTCTCTGGATAACAGTATAAGAAGGCTTCGTAGTGGCTTTATTTTTTGCCCCAGAGAGGTTGGCCAATCTGTGTGTCACTCAATTTCCCGTGCTGTCAACGCGTCGATTCTAGTTGTGCGAAGACTGTAAAGCATGAACTCATATAGTAATCCAAGGCTATAAATGATTATAAGTGCCTAATTGTCAAAAAGTATGCATGTATTCAACAATCAACTCAAATGCCAGTGGACTTACTTTTGTGAGAGAAATACTTAGATTAATATTTGGGGTCAAAAATTAAAAAGTAAAAATATAATGTAGTTAGCAACTACGTGTGTTAGAAGTCTTCCTCAATTCATGGGGTAAATTAACATAAAGCTTGGTTGGAGTCTGAAATATCTGGTAAAGTCACATAGTTCTTGTACTTTATAGTTTGGAAAAGTGCTATATCAAGCATTAGGAAAATGCTATGAATATAATAATGATTTACATAATCTTTTCATTGACTTCCAGCGAGCTTATGACTCTATTAATAGAATTTCACTGTACATGGGAATGAAGGACATAGGAGTTAATAATAAAGGCCAAATTGTCACTAAAGGGAGCCACCAGGGTGAAAGTTGAAGGTTCCCTCTCAACAGGATTTCCCTACAAAAGGGGCATGATGTTTACTATTCTTTTTAATTTGGTCCTAAAAAAGCAATAAGGACACTGAAAATTAGCCCAGAGGTACAATATGCAACAGAATGATGCATGATTTTGATTATGTGGATGATTGCTAGATGAAACATAAACATACCAATCACTTAAACAGGGAGCAGGAGAAGCAAATGATAATAGCAGCAGACCGATTCTAAAAATCTCTGTAACCTATATTCCGATGTCGAAATATTAACTCATTAGTCCACAGAATCGTTGCCAAGCCAGTAACTGGAGATCAGAGATATGCACCTTAATTACTACCAGCAAAGAACACCTGAGAAAGTGGGAGAGGAAGGTCCTTAAAAAAATATTTTGTACTATTTATCTTGATGGTCATCGGAGATTGAGCGTAAACCTAGAGCTTGCTTAGTTTTGTAGAAAGTCTGATACCACAGCAGAGATAAAAGCAAGAAGATTAAGATGGGCTGGGCCACATAAAGATAATTCTGAGAGGTCTTACAGAGCTGTTTTTTGGACAACCAGGAGGTTAAGGAAGAGATGAGAGGAAGATCCAAAGAAGAATTTGAAAACATTAGGAGAATGTAGTTGGTACCATTAGGTTCAGGACAGAGAAAATTGAAGAGGAGTAGTTGAGTAGATCCAAGCCATTCAAGGGCTGTATGTAACCCTAAAAAGTTTAGGGTTTGAACCCTGTCATACATTTATAAATTAATTTAAATTTAGCTTTAGAAACTAAAAACAAGGTCTTATTTTACCATTCAACCTCCAAAACTAAAACAGATGAATAAAAATCAACTGATAAGTTCAATCCTTAATTCTTGAAAGTTATTAGTTAGTTCATTATAATAATAAGCTAATGACAAGCTTGGAAGCTTAGAAATGTGATGGAAATTGACTGAAATGTTTCAACACAAATTTAATTAAATTACCACAGAAGTGTTGGTTAAATAGTTTTTGTGGTGGAGGTTTATCAACAGGATAATTGCTGTTAACGAGGCAAGCAACCGCAACAACTTCACTTTGGCACTTTTTAGCATTGTACAGAGAGTATGGTACCATTGTCATCATTACAACCGGCGGTATATCACTCTTCTCATCTAATCCAAGTCTTACCACATCACTGGCTTTACTGCAACTCACCTAAACATAATAATAATTTAAGATAATCGACATAGCTATACAATACTGCAAATTATCTAATAAGTTAGTTTAAAGTAATAAATAAACTTTTTATTTAAAAATTACATGGTACACAACATCCCAGTCTGAGACTCTAGTTCAAGTGACCATAGTACTTAAATCAATAAAAAATATATTGGAGGCTAGATGGCTAAAGAGGTGTAAAAAAATGGTTGATTAATAATTCATTCGAAACGTTTCATTATTAATTCAAAGTCATCTTCAGTCATAGTACAACTTTTTTCAATTGCACTACACCCCTTCTATGATTTTTTCAATTACTATAATAGTACATTACTACACGACTAGAGCGGAAAATGGCAGTTTGCATGCGAGTGTGGAGTTTGCACCTGAGCGACAGCGAGGGTCGTAAAACCACACGAGCAAAGCAAAATGCAGTTTTCGCACGAGTTGCGTCCCGTACTTTATCTACAATTGTTAGATTTTAATAATAAATTCAGAAAAAAATAGTCAATAAACTTCCTGTATGTAAGTTCGTATTTCTCTTTTGATAAAGATGACTTAATTCATTAGTTGTATTTTGTGCCGAATTAATTATTTCGGGAGGCGTATTATTCTCCTCATTTTCATCATAATGACATAAATCAATCATTGTTTTTCACTAAAAACTCGATATAAACAGTTACATTAATTAAGCAAACGGCAAATTAGTTTTGTTAAATGTAAACAAACTCGCTAATTGTGTGTTAAGGTGAAGAATTCTTCTTTTTTAACGCACTAGGGCAGAAAAAAAGAGGAATTAAGAAACGCGCATGTGCAATGAATACAAGTACGTAAAGAATCACTTTCTACGCATCTAAACAGAGATACAATGTTTCTATTTTGTATCAATCGTAGATAAAATAATTAAAATTACAACTTAGCAATATAATTATAATGTTTAATTATAAAATACAAAACTATTATATTAGTAATCTCAGTTCCTTTATTTATATTAAAATTTAACAATTAAGATTTAAATCTAATATAACATAGAGATAACCAATATAATAGGTTTTGTATTTTATAATTAAACATAGCAATTACATTGCTAATTTGTAATTTTAAATTTTTTATAGTAATTGAAAAAAGCTGAACTGAGTATGACTTTGAAATAAAGTTGAAACATTTCGAATGAATTGTTGATCTACAATTTTTTACACTCCTTAAGTCATATAGCCACTTATATTTAGAATTACAAGGGTGTACCATATTAAATTATTATTCATAATTTAAGTTTTATTTCAATAGAAGACATACACATAGTAAACGCCAACATATGATTACAATAGCAGTCCCTCCAGAGGTCAACAGGTTTTGATATAACTTGATTTAAATGCGAAAATACAAAAAGTGTAACTTACCTCAACTTTACACCAACTAATAGCAACTTGATTTGATTCAGCGTTTGTTATATCAATCCATCCAGGTCCTTTAAGTCCTCTATCAAGAATTAACAACTCCAGGAAAGATGTGTTTGTACCAAACACACATGAGAACGTTTCTCCTTGCAAATCATTTGGCAGAGCTGGCAAATTGGCCTAGATAAAATTAAAAAAAAAAAAAAATCCCAATAATAAAGACTGTTATATTAATAGATTATTGAAATGTTCAACATGCCTGCACTTAGTAGCATAAATAGTTCGGAAGTTGTAGTCTTTAATGTAATATCTACTTAGGTACTTAATATAAATCAAATTATAATTATTATTAACTACGGGAAACAGACAGAGAAAAATACACTCCAGCGCTGGGATTTGAACCACAGGCCTCTATATTTCCGGTATAGCGCTCTACCAACTAAGCTACACAGGAGAATGATTTCCTCTGACGTTAATGATACCTTGTCCCGAATTTAAGATTTCAATTTTCCACAAATCTGAGAAGTCAACATTAATGACATAGAACTAGACCGAGAAATAACGCTTATAATTATTAAGTACCCAATTAGTACCTGTACCTAGTACAATCAATTAGAAATTCATTTTTTACGATTTTGGTAGTATTCATACTACAGAAAGATAATTTTTAATTTAAATCAAATTATAATTATTATTAACTACGGGAAACAGACAGAGAAAAATACACTCCAGCGCTTGGATTTGAACCACAGGCCTCTATATTTGATTGTACTAGGTACAGGTACTAATTGGGTACTTTATAATTATAAGCGTTATTTCTCGGTCTAGTTCTATGTCATTAATGTTGACTTCTCAGATTTGTGGAAAATTGAAAGCTTAAATTCGGGACAAGGTATCATTAACGTCAGAGGAAATCATTCTCCTGCGTAGCTTAGTTGGTAGAGCGCTATACCAGAAATATAGAGGCCCGTGGTTCAAATCCCAGCGCTGGAGTGTATTTTTCTCTGTCTGTTTCCCGTAGTTAATAATAATTATAATTTGATTTAAATTAAAAATTAATCTTTCCTTAGTATGAATACTACCAAAATCGTAAAAAATGAATTAGGTACTTAACTAAAAATCGGTCCGAGACAACTCAGACTAACTTTCTCATACAATCTCGGTCCCAGATCCCAGAAATGTTTTGCTTTTTTATTTCCACCTCTAAACAAAATCAGATTTATTTTCATCAATATCTCAGAAACTAGATTTTCCCTGGAAAAATGGCTTATAAGTAGGGCTCGGATCGATATGCTCGAAAAACCCATTATTATATGCTGTTGAATATGAAGAATATGTTCAAAAAACACCGTTTTTAGTTGTGAAAAAATCTACAACTATCTTAATGCTCGTATACATTATTTTCAAATTATATGTATGATACACTGCTATATCCACAAGTAAATTCTGTTGGTCTAAGAGAGGTGAAAATACCACCAAAAGGCTTCTTTCAATGTGTACTATTCAGGAAAAAAAAAAAAAAAAAAAAAAAAATGCAAATATGCTCAAATCCGAGCCCTACTTATTACGTTAGATTTGTATTTAATGGATTACATTTTAGAATTTTTTTTAATAAAAATCGTCGGAATCATTTTTGAGTAATACTTTTATTTCCACGTTTTTTCAGTTTTTGGGAGGTAGCGCCCTCAAATTTGGAGTTAAAATTCATATCTTGATTTCACCTTGGGGGTATGATTTTTCTGAACATGTATGCCAAATTTCGTCAAAGTCAACCCAGTAGTTTAGGCTCCATGCGTCGGCACAGACGACAGACAAGGGACATCAAAACGTGTAAATCCATCAAAATCAAATTATCTCGCCATCACAATATTTTCTCTTTATACGAGGAAGTTATTACAATTTAGAACTGGTACTCCAGTAACCAGGAGGGAAGGTGGAAGAAATTACTATAATTGTTATGATGTATACACTTCTATTACATATTGCTAAAAACACAAGACTTATACATCAATAATTGAAATTATAATAAAGTAAAACAACTTACACTGTAGCGAACTTCCAAATACTCAGATTCTCTAAGAACATCTTCCTTATCAAAAGCATACTTCTTGCTAGTTTTTCTCGATTTAAAAGATTTTATATTGAATTTTCCACTGATAACCTCGTTGAATTCATAGTAAACATCAACCATGGAAATTAATTCTGAACTTTCTTCACCGGTATGAAGATTTAAACGCTAAAACACAAAATAATGTATAAAAAAATATTTTTAAATAAATAAAAATAACACATAGTTGACATAAAAAAGTAAATAATAAACTTACACGATATCTAGGATGTAGAAATATCCGTCTTTCGATATTGTTAACGGTAACACAACAGCTGACATAAGCTTTAGCAGATTCTATGTAAGTCTTACCAAATAAAAATACAGTTCCAGGTTTCGAATATATCTCTTCATTAGCATCCCAATAATAGAAGCGGAAAACCTGTAAATATTCAGATCCTTTAATCCATGGCAAATTTTGACATTGCCTTAACCTAAATACTATGCCACAATTAAAAAATAATTAAATTATTGTAGTAATAATAAAACTTACATCTTCACCATTTTTATTTTTTTCTAAAGGAAGATTTGACTTATCGATTTCAATATTAACCGGTGGAGGCTCATTTCCCACACTCTCCGCCCAGTCTTCACTAATGCAATCTTTAATCCTGTCAAAAAATCAATGTATAAGTAACTGAAGTAAAAAGTTGTTTAAAATGCAGAGCATCTGAATTTTTTTTGGGCTGGGGGTGAGAAGAAATCACAAAACAAACTGTCACACCAAAAACGACATGAAGATTCAGGAAGTAGGGATATAACATGAATTAGTTCGTTTTAAACTTTTTACTATATTTCGCCACCAGGAGTGAATACAAAAACATATCCATAATTCAATGTTTTTCAATAGGTTTGTTCCAATCAAGCAGTGTATTGTCTGGCGGAACGTCACAAGCATGTGCAATGGATAAAAGCCGTTCCTACCCAATTTGCGACAGTCTTTCGTGCCGTCCTCTAAACTGTTCCAACCTACGCAGGGATTGTTGGCGAACTGTTTTCTGTACGGTCCAAACAATTCTCTGACAATACCCAGTACTGGTTTGTTTGACATGCCCAGTTATGTCAATTGTCACACATGTCAACAGGAAGTTCAACCTAACTGTTATATTTCCTTGGATGTTTTTAATACAGTGTGAATTATAGCCCTAAACCCTTTCCAATCTGACATGGTTTTATTACAGTACAATGTCAGCGCATGAGTATAAAACCAGTCCTAACAATTCCCGAACAATCTGCTGGACGATACAAAGGACAGTACAAATAGGGGGGTCGGATTAAACCTAATGAAATGAAGACTTTTTTTAAGAAAAGAAAAGTTACAAGATGCAGGTTATAAAAAAGTGTGTTTTGTCCCCAAATTCAAAGAAACATTTTAGTAAATTCTAGATGGGTTTTGACTTATTCTTTTTAGACAGTAAGACACTGTTAAGAATGTAGATTTAGCCAAATAGTAACCCAATACATTGCTCAAATTTTCAATCAAAGCATAATTGGTGTTTTCTTTATTATGGCCTTTAACAAAATTTTCGTTTAGTAAAAATTATCTAGTTATGACTTACTTTACAATTGTTCTAATCTCTTAATTTATAAAATGAGAAGAGAAAGAGTTTATTGTATGCATTACTGTCGGACATTTATACATTAGAAATTTGGACAGAAGGATAACTGTACTTTTTAGATTTAAACACTCACAAATTGTTTATTGCTTGAACTATTATAATAATGAAGGCTAAGAATCCTTTCCTACTTGTTGAATAGGAATGTCTAAGTGGAGCTATATTTTAGCCCTATATTTTTGCAATGTTTAGTTTGAGTCACGGCAATCCATTACCTTCTAAAATAACAATTGTGTACATCTATATTGGTCTTCTTGAATTAATTTGAAGTGGATAAACGGTTTAAAACTAAATAAGATGTTTAAAATTTTTAAAATCAAGGAAACACTTAGATTCTCTACAATTATCTATATATATAAAAGTCAACATATGTGTGTGTGTATGTTCTTTATACAAATATACAGTTTTAATCTGATCTCGATGAAAATTTGCACACTTTACCTTCTAAGCAAGGGGAAAATCACCGTCTACATGAATTTTTGAAATTTTAATTTTGGTACACAGGGGTACAGGGTACAAGTAATGAATACCCTTCATGATACATATCGTTGAAAAGCTCAAGAGTACAGAAATTGTTGTTATGTACAATGTACACTTTTGTCATATTTTCGTTCAGGAGGGGGGAGGGTAAATTTGGGATATTTGCAAATTATATAGTATATTATATTATAGTATTATATATAATTATATTATAGTAATTAATCCAATCTTTTGAAAATTATCTTATCAAAGAGGAGGGGGTACAGAAATAAGTGGGAGGGAGGGATAGAATCTAGATATTCTCGCATAGTAAAATAATTTAAATGTTTCTTGATGGTAATTTATAAACTTTTCAAATTAAAATAACACTCCTTAGCAAAGCACGGGTATCCAGCTAGTAATTAGTATTTAATCAAAATAGACAGTTGTTGATTTATTTAAAAAAAATTACTTAGGTTTTGGACTTGCAGCATTGAGAAAATGTAAAGATTTAGCAGGTGTATGCTTCTTTGTTGATTCCACTTCAACTTTTATTTGTTTTTCAATAATTCCTTTACCTGGAGTATTTTCTCTTGATACCTGTAATATAGAATACATATTAGTCATTTTTAGATTTAAATTAAAAAAAAAAGAAAAAAGAGGTTGAAGGAAAAATAAATACAGAATAATATACTTTACACATCTGCATAGGAATCTAGTGAGAATAAAAGTTATCGAGGAGTTATTGGTTACTTGTTGCTTAATGTTTGAAAATACAAATATTCAAAAAGAATAAACGGACAACACAATGATATATTGTAAGCGATAACTTGAGCTTCACAATAAAACGATCAACATAATTAATAATTAATAATTTTATCGAACCGAAATATAGTGTAATAAAAAGAATTAACATAAGACAAACAGACCGATACGTTGTAATGCTACGAGCTTAAGACACAGACCAAAATTTGAAAACTATAGCAGTGAGGGGAAAGCGTTCAGTGACCTCCAGGCAGGGTTTATCATAGAAATACAAAATATCCTTACAATATTCACTGGAAACATAAGTTTTTGTAATTTGAAATAACATTACTCGAAGAGGAAAATCACAGCTGAGTAGTTGTCACTGCCATTAGCAACGATTGATTTAAGACACAACGTCTAAATGAGGAATAAAGATTGTTATAGTTATATAATGTGTATGTGACATCGGCATACACTTGACACGTCAAGACAACTTGCTTTTTATTTTAGGATTTAATTCGATAAAATTCGTCCCAAAGAAAAAGTGTTTACAGCTAAAGTTTACGACCAGTTTTAGTATTATCACATAATTTTTGTAACATAGAGACTAAATTTAATAAACTCTCTTCAGTTACAAGCTAGTAAATTTATTCGAGTAGTCATAGTTTACGCTGAAGCAGAGACAGTAGTGCTTATTAGCTGTCTTTCCCCAGATTTCAGCAGATTACTTACATTATCAATTAAATCTCCTAAGTTATTTTCATCGAGGCCTTCAAATAAATCTTCATTGCTATCATTTATTGTTTCTTCCTTTATATCATGAGGTGTTCCGTAATCAGAAGTCTGAGACACTATTTCATCTTTAATAAGTGCAAGAGAAGTAGTTTTGCTGCTGTTACCATTAGTAATAGGTGACAAAGGCTCAGATTTCATAGGGCTACTGAAGTTATCAACCTGAGAAAAAAAAACAAAAAAAAAACGACAATGTTTGATCAAATATTTGTAAATTTTTACATTTTATAAATTTACTTTGTTAATTAAATTAATAATAATTTATTAATTATTGTAAAACACCCTTATGGCTTAATACGTGAGAGTTTAGAAATTTAGTTTGTTGATATTCTGGTGGCTTCAAAATAAAAATCACATTTCAAAAGAAGTGAAGTTTCTTCCACTTTCATGACTGAGATTTGTGATGTTACATTAAAAAAAATAGTAAAATATATTAGATAAAAAAATTAGTACAGAAAAATGTAACATGTTCATCTCTTCTTCAAATATCTAACCAGCATTCATTTACTTAGTTAACCACCCAAAATTTCATTAATGTGTAAATATTCCCTTGTCCTAATAGTATATTAGACAAGATATTATCACCTTTACATACAAAATATGTGATGTTCTTATATCCCAAAGTTATTTTGACTAGATATCCCTTAGTCTTCATAGTTATTTTGAAAAAGGAATTATTCATAAGTGGTAAACAGATACAGGGTAATACAGGGGAATTATTCAGGGTAATAAGTAGAGTTCGGATTTTTCATAATTTGCATATTATTATCTCAGCACTATAATATAGAAGATCTGATGCCAGCTAACATCGCCTCATAGAAATATGTTCCTGAAGTATCGTGCGACATAATTACAAAATAGAATATTTAGAAACAATATTAGTAGTGCAAACAAACTTATGTTAATGTTTTGTAAATTTGTATAATATGTAAGTGTAACTTCTTCTTTTTTTTTTAAATTATTGTCAATAATTCTGAATTTGGTGGTTATTCTTGTGTATTCTCCTATCTAACCTTCAAATGTCATGTTTTGGGAATTTTTAAACCCTCGTATTGCATAGCACTATTCAAAATATAAAGCTGCCTGTTGGACTGTATATATTAGGAATAAGTGTATATTTGAGTACAAATATTAGTAAAATAAGTGCATTTTTTGGGATATATGCATGTGTGCATCTTTTGCACTTTTGAAATGCATATATTGAGGTTTTTAAGTGCATATTGATCCAGACTCTAGTAATAAGTGGTAAATCATTGCAACCCCACCTATGGGTGGGGTAACCAAGTAAATTAGTACCTCTGAACCTCCCTTTGTTAAGCTTAATCTAAAAAGGGGGGTTCGATCTCTTCATAACCAGTCACCACTGCCAAAATGTAACTTTATCCCCTTGTTATTATACTTAACATTCCAGAAGAAGTAAATAACAGAGAAATATCAGGCTACACTCTTAAGAAAAACAAAGAATTTTCTGATCCACAATTTACATTCAAAGTACAAGGTAGATTTATTGCGGGTAACCCAATCAATTAGGTGTTTTAAAAGACATATTTTAATTTACAGTAAGGAGTGTAATAAGGTCCCGTGATCTACTAGCCTAAAAATGGACATCCTGCATCTCAAATTAAACCTAAAAAGTTTTCACTCAAATTTGAATTACTAAAAGTAGCATTATCTTATTAAGTAGAAGTTTATTTGGTTCAATTTATCTGGGACTTAAATACTTATCAGCATTACCACTATTAGGCAAGTAATCTAGGAAAAAAGGGGGGTTAACAGCAAGAGATTTACCAAAATTTTGGAAGTTCTAAGTGGGTCAAGGACAATTCTGGGCAAATATTTATGCCCAAAATTTATTTTCCAGTTTTTGATCCAGCTAGTGCTTCATTTTAATGCTGAACAGCTAAACAACAAGAATATGTATGTAAAAAGTAACTATCGCGACAAGTAACTGTCAACTGTCATGACTTATAAACTAAAACATGACGGCTAAGCTGCCCTTAATTTGTAATGTTTTCAAAGGAAAGTATAACTGCAAGGAATAGTAAGTTTTCTGTATAGCACTGGGGTATTCCCAAAAAATATTCAACAGCTTTAAATGCACTTTTAAGTACTAAAATCAATGGTAACTATTATGACTTTAAATAAACATAAGCTCTATAATTTTTGAATAGAATTGTTTCGTGACAGAGGCTTACTTCAGAAGACACAGAGACATACTGTAGGTTATAAAGGAATGATTCTGTTTACTATAAATCACTGAAATACCCCCTCAGTCAAACAGTGCAGCCAAATTCTTGGTAACTATTGTGACCGATTGCTGGGACAAGCCTTTTTATTAACTCCCGACAAATTACACCAAAATAAGAATTAAATTAGGTAAATCTGCACTTGAGCACCCACTTATTTATAATTGTCCGATTGACTTCGGGTTTTTTTTAAACTGTTCCTTTTTACATTTTAACAACTATTTACCATGTACCGTGTCGATAAAATCAATAGTTTATTTTTAAAAAAATATATAAAATATCCACTCACGTACATACGGGAAATGTTGGGAAAATGGGGGTTTTTAAGGGTGGGGGATTCACTCAGGATAGCTAAAAACCTTGGAATTGGATGCCAATTATAAAAAAAGACAGTATTCTTCGTAAATAAATGTTTTATAATGAAAAAAATACATCGTTAAAACACTCAAAAAATCTTCGTCGGCCATTATATACATGAACGTAGTAAATGTTATTAGTAGATAAGATAACAGTGACTATCGATATAATAGGAGAATATATATCGATATCGAAACGTGTGTTCAAAGAGTCATCACGTTTGTAGCGGTACATTTAAGACTCGTCAAAGAATTCTCCTTCTGTTTCTCTTTCTGCTCTGTCACAGTCCTTATGCTCAAATCTTCAGCACTTTCTTATACAAAAGTGTGATGTTCCTTCGTCCTAAAGCACATATAAATAGATATCCCTTAGTCCTAATGTATTGTTAGATTAAGGGTAATAAACTTTCCTATTTAAATTCCTTTGTCTTAATGCCTATTAAGACAAAGGGATATTAAGTCTAATGTACATTGGGACAAAGGAACATCACACTTTTGTATACAAAAGTGTGATGTTCCTTTGTCCCAAAACACATAGAACTTGATATCCCTTAGTCTAAAAGATTGTTTGATGATTAAGGGCAATAAACTCTCCTCTTTATATTCCTTTGTCTTAATGACTATTAAGACAAAGGGATATTCAGCCTAATGTACATTGGGACTAAGGAACATCACACTTTTGTATACAAAAGTGTGATGTTCCTTAGTCCCAAAACACATAGAACTGGATATCCCTTAGTCTAAAAGATTGTTTGATGATTAAGGGCAATAAACTCTCCTCTTTATATTCCTTTGTCTTAATGACTATTAAGACAAAGGGATATTTAGTCTACTGTACATTGGGACTAAGGAACATCACACTTTTGTATATTAAAGTGTGCTCTTTATTGATATGTAAATATCGATCTACAAGTAATAATCGATTAATCATATCAATTGTACAATGTGTGGGAATAGCGTATGTATGCGAGTGTTCTTGTCTGCTGGATTTAAAAAAACGCCAATTATTCTTCTTTTTAATGAAGAATCCGAAGAATTGTTTTGTTTACATGATGAGTTATAACATCGCGCCATCACATTTATACAATATGCATTGAATTATTTATATTATTCTAAAATTTTATGTTGCTATTATTTTGTTTTACGTGTTTATTCCACCAGTTTTGATGTTTTAAGCTATCTTGAGTGAATCCCCCACCCTTAAAAACCCCTATTTTCCCAACATTTCCCGTATGTACGTGAGTGGATATTTTATATATTTTTTTAAAAATAAACTATTGATTTTATCGACACGGTACATGGTAAATAGTTGTTAAAATGTAAAAAGGAACAGGTTAAAAAAAACCCGAAGTCAATCGGACAATTATAAATAAGTGGGTGCTCAAGTGCAGATTTACCTTAAATTATGTTTAGCATTACAAACTAAATTATATTTCCTATCTAGGCTCATAGTTAGAAAGTCAAAGAACAATATTTTTTGGACATTTTAGAGCATGGTAACTAAGGTTACAAGTGGCTGAGACGTAACTATTGTGACCTTTGAGAATATATAAATTTAAATTTCTCCTCCCTAAGAAGGATATTCAAGAGTCTGACCACACTGAAATGACGAATTTCATGTGTAGAAAAAATGTTTGGGGGGTTGTAGATTTTTTAATTATGAAGAGTGCAAGTAATGAAATTTTTCAACTCACGGACATTGAAAGTGTCACTTTTTTTAAAAAGACCCAAGTACATCTAATAAAAACGCCATTAAAACTGCAGTTAACCAGTCACCTAAGAGTGGAGGTTAGACAAAGGGGGTGGCCTTACACGAATGTATTATTTTGACAAAGGGATATAATAATAATAATAATAATAATAATGTGATATAAAAATCTCTCAAATGTATTAATCATACAGTTATAATCTACCACATGTATACATCTTACAAACGTACTATTTTGACAAAGGGATATAATGTCTTTAGTGTATAAATCAAGCAAAATAACGCTGTCAAGCGATTCTCGACTGTATGAATCACTGCAGAATAGCCAACACACCATTTAAACATTTTAGGTAATAAAAGGGAACACTAACCTCTACATCGGAATTTGAGGCCATACTTCTAAACTGATCATTTAACACTCTCTTCTCTGGAATATTCTTCCTTTTAAACTTTAATGCTTGCATGTAATCTCTGTAAAAAAATGGATGTCTATCTTAAAAATACATATAAATGACAGATTACACATGTAAATATAGCTGGGTGAAAAAAATTGCTTAGGAATTGTAAGGGAATAAAATAAAAAATAAAACAAACCTATTAGACAGTTCTCTTTCAGTAGAATTTGAAATGAAAGACTTTTTTTGAGAGCTTTTGGGAGTTGTATTAATTTCATCAAGTTCACTCATAATACTTCCTAACAGATTATCTTCGTCCAGTTTCACTGCAGTCTGAAATATACATCACAATAATCATTAGTAAGAATACTGAGTTAGAAATTTACAATATATACTATGATAACGTAAGTGCAAATTGTGGAAAATGAATTGATCTTTAATTTAGCAAAAGCCCTTTTATCTCAGTTTAATCTGCCGTCGGTTTAGCTGGTTTTAAGGGAGTAACCCCTTATACAATACCTGTATTTTCTGACCTAGTATAAGAAAGAGGTAAGTTCTATATAGATATATCCTAGATACATTTTGTTTAACCAGTTATTTTTTTTTATCCAACAGTAAATATGTCGTATCTGACCCACTTTGTCTTAATAACTACAAAGATAAAGGGATATTTAGTCTAATGTACATTGGAACAAAGGAATATCACACTTTTGTATATAAAAGTGTGATATTCCTTTGTCCCAATGTACATTAGACTAAATATCCCTTTATCTCTGTAGTTATTTAGACAAAGTGGGTCAGATAAGACATAGTTACCATTAGGGTAGTTCCAACCCCCCTATTTGTACTGTCCTTAGTATCATCCCGTAGATCGTTCAATAATCGCATGCTCTAACATTGTACTGTAATAAAATTATGTCAGGTTTAGAACTATAATTCGCACTGTGTTAAAAACATTCAAGGAAACCTAACAGTTAGGGGATTTTCCTGTTGATATTTGTGATGATTGACATAAACAGGTAAATGCAGCAACACAGCATGCCAACACAGGTAAATAAGTAAGAACAGGAATTTAAAAATTTTGGCCTGGCTCTGTATCATTCTAGAAATGTTTGAGAATAAACTGCAACACCTTGAAGAGGAAGAGAAGAGGAGGAAACAAAAGCAGCAAGCAAAATATATTGAAGATAATGAAGACAGGGAAAATGATTCCCAAGAATTTTTTTAAGCATATGTTTTATGTGATCCTGGACAGTGTCATATAGGCGATGACACTTTGCTTCTAGTAAGTGCGGTCTAAGTCTGACAGTTTTTCAGTTCTGAGGTCATGCAAAAAAATGGCAGATGACTTAATTCTAGAGCAAGCAGCTGCACTAGTGAAGTGATATCCAGAGGACATAAGAAATGATCTTCCTGACGAATTAAACAGTCTGAAATTGATATGTCCAGCCAGCTTTGGTGATAAAACACTTTCACCATTGAACCTCCTCTACAAAATCAAAGTTATAAATTTAGAAACTTTATTCCCAAATCTCACAGTAGCCTTAAGAATATATGAAAAAATCCCCCCTACTGTTGCTAGTGCTGAACGCCCTTTATTTGCTTAATAAAGTAAAACACATTTTACGCTCCACAATGTGCCAAAATAAGACTATCAAGCTTAGGCGTGTAACAAAATTCAGTAGAAACAAAATACGTAAAATTCACAAATCTGGATGCTATCATCGATAAGTTTACCCTGAAAAAGGCCAGAAAGGGGTTTTTGTTGTTATATTGTTATAATATACAAGTGATTGTAAAAATGTTGAATAATTTAGATAGTGAGTTGATGAGAAATTTTGTTGTTTTTTTTCTACCATACCTCTCCTGCTTCCGTCCTTAAGTACATACAAAGTAACGAAAGCTATGAGTAACAGCCATTTTTAGGGGCCCAGAATAGCTTCCATCCCCAGGGTCCGGAGCCACTCTGACAAGATTGGAGATATCGTGAATGGTTTACCAAATATTATGTGCCAATATACAACTAATTATCATTTACTCTGGTAATGGAAATCAAAATAGGTTCCAAAAAGAGTACTGCAACCCTCTTAGCTATCTATTTAAAATCAGCACTTCATTAGACTGTTACTACTCTTATAAAAAACAGAAGTGTGATATTCCTTGGTCCCACCATAGTACATTGGACAAAACATCCCTTTGTCGTAATAATTATTTAGACAAAGGAATGTATAAATAATCATATCCATTTATATTCTAAAAAAAAACATAGGGGAGTAACAATATAAAGAAATACCTTAAAATTATTACACATACCTTTTGTCAATTTCTTTTATTAGCTCAGTCTAAAAATAAATGTGTTACATAAGATAATACAAATAATGTAGTAAATAACATTTTCCTTACTTCATTCTTCTTCTTCTTGGTGGGCATGCTTACAAGCATGTTGCGAATGTTCCCTTTCTTTCCTTCTGAAGGAGGTTCAATAGCGGAGCGAGATCTTTTCTTACCCAGAGATTCCATTTTGGATTTCTCCATGGAAACTTCATCCAAATCATCGTCAAATATTTCTCTACCATCTTCGACATACCCACATCCACCTGAAAATAACAAAGCGGAATATTGGCTTGAATAATCCACTTAATAGGTCCACAGCTTTAAACGTGAATTTATCCTAGAAGTTTGGTCTAGCTGTGAGTTATTTATAACATTACTGATATAGATGCATACATATATTATAAACAACAAAAAACAACAGAATACCCTTTCCTGTCAACACAGAGATATTGTTGTGGCATTGTTGTTGAGAAATGGCTGAGTGTAGTGAGCATCTCTCAGTTGCTGCAATCTAACTCAGCGTTTCCCAACCTTATGGTCGCGACCCAAAATAGGGTCGCGAAAAATCTTAAATTAAACAATACTTTTTCTTTAAACACACAGAACAGTTAAAATGCTTTCAAAAAAACATAATATAGGTATAAATAAGTTCAGTGGAATTAAAATAAGTATGTAATTTTAATTTAATAAAGTAAAAATAATAAAATTCTTTAAGAAAAGATAAAAATATGGTCAAGTACTTGCCAGCAAGCTACCTGCTAAAAGGGTTTCTTCGATCATAAATTTCCTACATTTTTTTTCTTACCTAAATATGTATAAAAAATGGCATTTTGGAGGAACAAGGTGTGCATATTATCCTTTAGCATCATAAGTATGCACTTATTTGTTTCTTTTGGGGGTAAAATGGCCGCCATTTTGAAAACGTGATGTACATTTGTGATCTGCATTTCAATATCTTAAAAATGACACACCACTCATGTATATTCCTTCAATCCTTGCAGGGTATGCAATATGCAATACACTATATTCACGGTAGGGTCGCGAAAATCTTAAGGATACATTTATAGGGTCGCGGCATCAAAAAGGTTGGGAAACACTGATCTAACTGGCACAAAAAATACAACACTACTGTCCTGCTACATTTACATGTTGCCAATTGTTGAAACAATAGCTTAATCCTAAAAAAATAAAAATAAATAAATAAAATAAAAGCAAACCATCGTCAACAATCCAGTCATCTTCCTGTCTCTGAAGGACCTTGCGACTGTACTCCTTCTCATCTACTTCTTCGTAAACACTGTCAAGCTCTCCAACTTCATACTTAAACTTCTTGCCTCCTTTCACTGTGTCTCTCATTTTAGTCAATAGCTCCATCTTCTTGAGCTTTGAAGAAGACTGCCTCTTAGGGCGTCTTGGATTGTCTAGTAATAAAAAAATAAAAACAAATAAAATAGTCAGTAATGTGCAGACTTAACCACTTTACATAATAGGATATCAATTTGACCATATTATAAATTAATTTAGAAATTGATCGTGTATTGATCACTTTAACTTTATTGGATTTTTGTATTATAAGCAGAGACGGGAAAAAGTCATAAACGTCATAGTCATATGATTTTGTCATAAAATAGCCATTTTTCGAATAAACGTCATAAAATGGGGTTTTCTTGGGATAAACGTCATAGAATGGCCTTTTTTGTCAAATGTTTAGCAAAAAGTTTTTTTTGTTTTGTTAAAGCAAATTTTTATATTGAACATTCGTGGTCCGGTTCCAGGTAAAAGTGCACTTCAAACAAAAAACCTTACTCCAGCTTAGTGAAAGGCCTGGGCTCTTAATTTCCTGATCACTTTCGGACTTAACTAATGCGCTTATGCATACCTGCAACTAGAGAGGCACCGAGGGTCATCCCTAATTCCAAACTAGGGCACCTGATCGGCTCCTTCTTGGAACAAATCTTCCAATTAGAATCCAGGAAGGTCAAGATACATGCTCCAATCAGCCAATAGTAAACCCATTGGGTTGGGCAGTTTCCTGATTAGCTATTCCAGAACTTAAGATTTTGTATACATATATTCATGGTAAGGGGTTAGAATGTTTAATTGCTCATTTGATTTCTTACTCGTGTTACTTTTTTTTTTTTTTTACTTGTTCTATTACTTGGGTTTCGTTGGTAAAACCAATGAAGGAAACCCTTATAGTTTCGTTCATGTGTCTGTCTATCTGTCAGTCGGTACAGTTCCAATAACTTTTGAATCAAAAGAGATAGAAACATGAAATTCCAATATTAAAGATCGTTTGGACGCACACACAGGAAAAAAATATTGCGAACTCAAAATAATCAGCTGTTCAAATTCAAAATGGCGGATAACTCACGTCACGCGATTTTTTTTTTTTTTTTTTTAATTTTGAGTGGGGTATCAAATGAAAGGTATTGAAGAGTAGATACAAAACTATATAACACTTGTGGAAAGCGTTTAATTTTCAACTCCATTTTGTAAAAAAAAAATCAACATTTTGCGTGTCGAAATTTTGCCAACGTCGAATGGTCTTTTTCCAAGTTTAAAATTCTACTGATGGACAAAAGAGCCAATTTAACGCTGGATAATATAGAACAACATATGATTATTTTTTACAACGTTGAAGCATTCTGCTAATTATTATTATTTATTATATATTGTAAATATAATTCTGTGTTTATAAAATATTGAAATCTTTCTTTTGAACTGTTACCCTCCAAAATAATGCTACATTTTCGCTAAAAAAGGCTAAATTTTCACAGTGAAAATAAACGTCATACTTTTTGCTAAAACGTCATAAAACAACCGATTTTCTAAAATAGAGGTCATAAAACAGGATAATAAAAGTCATAAAAGTCATAGAATAAAGGTCATGAAATGGAAAAATAAAAGTCATAAACGTCCCGTCTCTGATTATAAGACATATAATTAAATAATTATATAGCCTCACTCCAAAGTACATCTTTAACAAAGGGATATCAACTATACGTATAAGTCCCAAAAATACGTATAAAAAATTCATAAAATTTTTATTTTAATTATTTAAAACAATTTTGTCTCTCTCAAAGTACTCCCCCCCCCCCTGATAAAACGCACTTGGCCCAACGCTGTTTCCATTGTTGGAAACTTCTTTTAAAGTCCTCTACTTTAAGGCTCTTTAGCTGCCTCGTCGTCGCTGCTTTTATGCCATCCAAATCCCCCAAAAGGCGCCCCTGAAGCAACATTTTGTACTTTGGAAACAAAAAAAGTCACTTGGTGCCAAATCGGGTGAATATGGGGGATCAACGACAATAATGGAGCTATGTGCCAAAAACTCACGCACAACCAACCCTGTATCCCGTGTGTTTTTCATAGTTCTTGTTTTGTTGTGTTTTAAGATTTCCATGCCGACGTGACTCTTAGAAAGGGGTCGGATCAACAGTCTGTAGAGAATGAGTGACAACACCTGCGGTGCCCTCCACCTTGCTCAGGCTTGCTTTCGTTGTTGGGGGGAGGGGAGCTCACTGTCTAGTCTCCTCACTTCCCACATAAGTCTCTATAATTATTTTATACGCATTTATGGGACAGACCACGTATATAATTACTAAATTTTTAAATCATACAAATGTACTGTTTGACAAAGGAATATAATCTCTCTAGTGTATAAATTAAGCAAAGTTATGCCACCAAGCGATTCTCGACCGTATCATCTACTTCAGTTCAGCCAATATTTCAGTTGCTGAAATCAGTGGGCCAATTACAAAAGGTGCAATAATATTTACAATATTGCATTCTATTGGAGTCAAACTGGAAATGAATCCTTATAATTATTCAGATGTAACACCCCTTTATTGTAAAAACAATAAATATTCAACATTTTTAGAACACAAAATGTACATATTATATACATACAAGGGTATGCATATACCTGTATATACACATAGGTACATATATATGCACACAAATTGTATGATACAACAGAATAGTAGATAATATACAAATTATAATTAATTTTAATTTTATTCATAAATAAAAAATGCAATATTATTTACAATAATACAGTAAACAATATTTTATTTGTAACAAAAATAATTAAATTACCATCATCCATCTTCAGGAGCTCAAGGTACACAAAATTTAAAATTCAAATAAGGTTAACACATGAACGGAGGGTACGCAAAAGAAAAAAATATAGATTTAAAATTAGTTTCATGAAATATGAAAATGTTCACTACCACTGAATAAAACTTAATACAAAATAAAATTGTTTAGTGCTAACGAAGCAAATAAAATATGAAACAAAACATGAACATGAAACGATGAACTTTGATCGCGCGAAAACATTGGAGGGAAAACTGATAAGAAGACAGTGTAACCACTTAGATATATTGTAAAATAAAAATTGTCCTAGTTAATTTATTTTTTATTAAAGAAGACAATTCATTTATTTTAAATTTATTGTAATGATTTCTTTTGTAAATTAACTTTACTTGTTAAAAACATATAAAAAGCTCTTTCAAAGGAAATTACCCTCCACCTCCACCCACAAAATATGTGCAACACAACAATTGACAACAGGCAACAGCAACGTGTAAAAAACCCGCGAAATATTGTTGTCCCGCTCCCGCCATTGCTTGACGTAGCGCTGTTATTGTATTTTCTTAATTTTAAGTTCTAGTATTTGTTTTTCTATTCACAATTGAAACGGAAAAGCGCCAGTATTTTATCTTACACAATAAGTTTTTTTTGTTTTATTAGGCTTCGCTATTCAATAGTTATATCTGTGTTCTTTTTATTTGTGTTAGAGTGATGAGAATAACCTGTTGCAGCTTTGTGTAAGTTTATCTTGATCCATTAAAATTATATAAGTTAATATTAAGGAAGGAACTAGTTTGAAAGACAATGAGTCAGAGATCGATACCCGAATCTCCACTGGAAGATATTCCAGATGTGAGTTCTCCTGTGTTGCCTCCTCCTAGTGTCGACGTGCCAGGAAGAAGGGAAGATGTCATCCTCGCACCTCCCTCCGTTGAGCTTCCTAGCTCAATTAGGCCTATTAAGAGACCCCGAGAAACGGGTTCTCAGAGTTCCGACATTCCACAGGCTCCAACACCCCGTGTAGATGCAACTCCTGATGTTATTGTTGAGCCGTCCTCAGTATCAGTTATGGGTGAAAACTTTGACTTAATGAGTTCTCCTCTTAACTATGGAACACCTACATCCTTCTTATCGAGGACACCACGATCTATCAGGGCCACTCCTATGCATTTAAGACGGGATATCAGTATGGAACGAACTGTTCGCCATTTTGTCCAACCTTCCCCTGCAGGGACCTCGGAGACTGACACTGCTGAACCTAATGTTGTCATTTGGGGCACTAATGTTGTCATATCTCAATGCAAGAAAAAATTCAAACATTTTATTACTAACTTCGTAGGAACTGCTATAAACGATATTGTCACTGATATGGATTGTGACCCGTCAAAAATTTACATGGATAAATTAGAAAAAATATCTACTAATGAGATTCCTATATTTGAGTTGAACTGTGCTCATCTAGAACAGTTTGATGTTGATTTATACAAACAATTGGTATGGTATCCTCAAGAAGTGATACCTACTTTAGATATGGCAGTTAATGAAATGTTTTATGACCAGTATCCTGAGATTTCTCTTTCTCATCAGATTCAAGTTCGTCCCTTCAATGCTGAGAAGACCACACACATGAGGGATCTTTGTCCCGAAGATATTGACAAGTTGGTCACTATTAGTGGTATGGTTATAAGAGCTAGCAACATCATCCCAGAAATGAGAGAATCATTTTTCAGATGTAATATCTGTCATCAAAATTCTGTTGTTGAAGTGGATCGTGGCCGAATAGCCGAACCCACTCTATGTCCTAACTGCAACACTAAGTTCAGCTACAGTATTGTGCACAACAGATGTAAATTTTCTGACAAGCAACTGATTAGGCTGCAGGAATCTCCAGACGACATGCCTGGTGGTCAAACTCCTAGAACTATATCCCTTTATGCTCACTCTGATCTGGTGGATGAGGTTAAACCCGGTCAGCGAGTTACAGTTAGTGGTATATACAGAGCAATTCCTCTCAAAATGAATCCTCGTTTGAGGAATTTAAAATCTATTTTTAAAACTCATATTGATGTCCTTCACTATCAAAAAGCCGATGCTAAAAGGTTGTTGGACGAAGAAGACAACAGTTTGTTTAAATTATCAAGTGACAGAGTAGCCACTCTTAAAGAAATGAGTAAGAGACCTGATCTTTATGAACGTCTTGCTCACGCTATTGCACCATCAATTTATGAAAATGAAGATATTAAAAAAGGTATTCTTTTGCAATTATTTGGTGGTACTAGAAAGAAAGCTATTCATGGTAAGGCCTCTTTCAGATCCGATATGAATATTTTACTTTGTGGAGACCCTGGTACCAGTAAATCTCAGTTGCTTACATATGTTTTTAACTTAGTTCCTAAATCTCAGTATACAAGTGGCAAAGGTTCTTCAGCTGTAGGTCTGACTGCTTATGTAACCAGAGATGCTGAAACCAAGCAATTAGTTTTACAAACAGGTGCTCTTGTCCTTGCAGATAACGGAGTGTGTTGCATCGATGAGTTTGACAAAATGAACGAATCCACCAGAAGTGTTCTTCATGAAGTTATGGAACAGCAAACTCTAAGTATTGCCAAGGCGGGGATTATTTGTCAGCTTTCTGCTAGAACGTCCATTTTAGCTGCTGCGAATCCTGTTGAGTCTCAATGGAATAAGAATAAGACTATTATTGAAAATATCCGTTTACCTCACACTCTTCTTTCTCGTTTCGATTTAATATTTCTGATACTTGACCCTCAGAGTGAATACCACGATAAGAAACTTGCTAGACATTTGGTTGCAATGTATTACAGATCCAAACAAGAAGTCGACAATGAATACATGGATATGTGTCTTCTTAGAGATTATATTAGGTACGCTCGAGAAAATATTCACCCCTTATTAACACCGGAATCATCTCAGACACTTGTGGAAGCATATGTACAAATGAGAAAGATAGGCAGCGGAAGAGGACAAATCAGTGCTTACCCTCGTCAATTAGAATCTCTCATACGTATCGCTGAGGCTCATGCTAAACTGAGATTATCCAATGAAGTCACTGTAGAAGATGTCGAGGAAGCCAGAAGACTCCATAGAGAAGCTCTCAAGCAATCGGCTACCGATCCCCTCTCCGGTAAGATCGATATCAGCATTTTAACCACCGGTCTAAGCATGGCTGCTCGCAAGAAGAAACAAGAGCTTGCTGCCGCAATCAAGAAACTTCTTCAAACTAAAGCCAAACAGGCCAGTTTTTCGTACCCGAAGATATTCAAAGAAATCAGAGATGCATCTCAAGTTATGGTCACTAAGGAAATGTTTGAAGAAGCACTAAAAGAATTGCAAGACGAAGGAATCATTGTTGTGGCTGGGAAAAATTCAATAAGATTAGTTTTAGATTAATATTGACAGCTCTGATCTGAGTAAAGATATTTAATTAAAAGAAATTTTGTTATGTTGAATACTTCTGCTAATATAAAGTCTATTATCACTTTGAAGAAACAAATGTAGATTATGGAGAGGAAACTAATGTGAGACACCTAGGATTTATTTAGGTTAGGTCTTTTTTCCTTCACAATTAAATCCTAATTTTATGTTGTCCTTATTATGCAACTAACTAACAACTGATTGTTACCCTGTTTCTGTTTATAATGATTATTAGCAATAATGCCTAAATGATAAAACACATAACCAATCTTAAATATGTAGCTGCAGCTGTGCACAGTCTACAGAACCAATAAGAAGTTCCTAGCTACTACTGTCAATTTTTAACAGCTTCTTATTAATGCTGCTATAAATATAGTTTTGGAACTAGCAGTGTTAAAGCTTCGTCCAGACTGCCAAACCGAAAAGAGGATACGAGCTGAGCATTAGTCTCTGTGCCTGCCCAGTCTGAGACACGCACTTTAGACTGGGTATATGCAGAGATCAATGCTCGGATCATTTCCTCTGTTCCGTACAGCAGTCAGGACAAGACTTAATGAAACAATTCCCTTTTTTACTTTTTATGAATAACAAGTCTGAATTCCGACTTATATAGAATCTATATTAGGATTTTATTATATGTTTAAGTTACTCACAGTTTTAATGTTAGTAACTTGCAGATATTTAATTGTTAGTAATATTGTTAATTTGTTTCATCTACAATTAAGTTTAAACAGTTCTTTTTAGTTTTTAAATGTATATTTTAAATTTTCTTCCTATTTTTTTTTATCTATTGGTACATTGACCTTTAATGTGTATTTTTTCTTTTTTTTAAATACAACTATTAACATTTTATTTTTTTAAATGTTTAATAAAATAAAATACATTTTAATTTTAGAGCTGATAACTGCCTTTTCACTTCTTGTATTTTATAATTTGTTTTATTTTTGTATTATATCTCTTAAAATATAATAGGTATAATATTAAGTACTTGTCAATTTTTTTGTCGTCCTAAATTGCCTCATCTTACGTTTTATTGGATATTGATAGCTGGAGCTGTTGTGTTAGCATGGAGAACTAACTTGTCCAGAACAGCTGGCAGCCAAAATCAGATCCATATGAATAGCATTTCCAATAGATAAGATTTAATTTTTAAATCCACGGTTTTTTTTCCACATTTTCAAAGGCCAGCCTTATCCCTTGGTGTTCAGATTCAGGACTTGCCTTGCCAAGAAGTACTATTCTTTATTTAGAGTTTGAGCTATCCTGTGCAGTGGCGGCGCGTGATCTATTTAATTGGGTGGGCTAGACAGCCCAGTAAAACCTCTCTATTCTACCATCTTGCTTGGCGCGAGCCTTCGGGCTTAGCCCCAGAGTCCTTCATATTTCCGCGATGCTAGCGCATTCGGCTAGCCATGTTCCGGGAGCATGTTCTCCCAACTACACTTCTATCTAGAGAGCTGGTGCAGCCGTGTGGATTAAAATGAGCAAACTTTGCTTGCTTGCCATCTCTGAATCTAGGGCGGTTCGAGGTCGTGGGTTTGATCCCTTGCCTTGATGCTCTGATTTATATGGCTCACTAATGATCACATAATACTTGCTTCAATGGTACAATGTACAGAGGTGTGAAGTGGCTGGAACTTTTTACCACGGCTAGCCATGTTCCGGGAGCATGTTCTCCCAACTACACTTCTATCTAGAGAGCTGGTGCAGCCGTGTGGATTAAAATGAGCAAACTTTGCTTGCTTGCCATCTCTGAATCTAGGGCGGTTCGAGGTCGTGGGTTTGATCCCTTGCCTTGATGCTCTGATTTATATGGCTCACTAATGATCACATAATACTTGCTTCAATGGTACAATGTACAGAGGTGTGAAGTGGCTGGAACTTTTTACCACGGGGCTAGTAAAGTGGGCCTAAAAGATGGCCTAATTGCTAGGTTCGAGCAAGTGGTTCGTCCTACCTGTCTAGTACTAGGACCTTACTACTATTACACTTCTATCTATTATCTAATACCCAGGCCCATCGTTCACATTTTATCTAACCAGTTAGCCCTTTAGTGCATGCTCTCTCCTAGCTTTTGTCACTGTTTAAAGTAATTTTTATTTTATTCATCAGGCATTGCATTGTGCCAAAAATTGTTTGCCTACCGTTAAACGTGTTAAGATAATCCATAGGCAACAATTCACAAAGACCTGAAATTTTCATGTTATGACCTCCGTTGCTTTTGCTTTACAGCCATAAGTCTGGAATACTTCTAAATATTTAAGGGGTTGGAGAATAAGTTTAAGTTTTAAATTAAAAGAAAACTAATTAAAAAACCAAACATAAACATTTAGATTTTAACTTTATTCCATATAAAGTTTAAATAAAATATAAATTACAATAACAAAGAAAAGAAGATTCTTGGCTAATATCTAAAAAAAAAAAATTAAAACAAATCACATTCATTTTTTCTTTTTTTTTACATTTTTTTTTTTTTTTTAATACATTAATTTTTAAAACATAAATTACTCACAGATCATGTAAGAAACCTCCACAATATTTGAATTATGCAAAATTATGTCCGAAGGTATCAAGATTTCTAAACATAATTTTATTTATAAAACATTAAATTCACATTGACAATGGTAAAAAAAAAAAAAAAAAAAAAATCTTAAGTGGAAGGTTTATTCACTTATTATATTATGGATATTTAAAAAATACATTTAACACACATCAAAATATTTTATATACTGATTTGTAAACATCTAATATACTTATATTTTCTTTCTTTTATTAAAGTTTCTTTTTCTTACAGATTGTTTCCAAAAAGCAAACATGTTTTATTCTATTCTAATATATTAAAGAAATATAAGTTAATACCTTTCTTTTTTTCTCTCAAACTCCTAACTTTTTTTTTATCTCAAACTTTAATCTTTTTTTTATAAAATTCAACTAAATCAGCAATAGTGATTCACATACTTAAATCAGAGATAAATGGACAAAATATCTTCCTTAATACAGGTTTAAAAAAAAACAAAAACAGTTTAGTTGTGTTTTATCTTTCCTTACAATTTCAACGATAAATAATCAAAATAAAGGGATGATAGATAGTCTTGTCGTTTTCTCTACTAATTCACTTTCAACACTGACATGGAATCCAAGAAAGACAAAACACATTTCACCACATCAAATGGATATGTCTATAAAATTTTTTTAAAAAAATAAGCTGGATGTTATAGGGCACTTATTTACTTTAGTACCCCCTTGGTTCTAAACAATAGTCTAAGGTTTGTGTGTTTATCTCCCCAAGAGATTTAGACTACTGGGGAAATTTTATTACGCTATTTTAAAATTGAGTCTTACCACGTGTAAGTACTGTTAATAGTTAGTAGAAATCATTAATTCACATTGGAATTTAATTATAGATTCGGTAGAAGTCACAGTTATTGTTATCCAGTCTTGGTTTAACCAGCCTCTCAGATGAGGGCGACTTCTTTTATGACACCCGTGTCATTAACCTGTCTCACCAAGTATATGAAAGGTATGTTAAAGTAATTCCCTTTTTTTATTTTATTTCACCCACCATTTTTTATCCGGCCATGAATTCGGTCCCAAGGGGCCGGATAAGAGGGATTTCACTGTATTATCTTTATCTTTTAAAGAGCTTTTTGAAGGAAGAATTCACCAGGTAAGGGAGAATCTTAGCAATAAATTTTAAAAGAAATGTTTAATACAAATATGTTAGCTGAGAATTGTGTAAGGCAAACTGTATTTTAACCCTCAGCTTTGGGTCATTACAGGATTAACAAACAGTTCAGCCATTTTTAGATTCTGATAACTACCTAGCTAGAATCTCTGAAATGTAAATAAAAAAAATAATTAAAGTTGTCTCAGTACGACTTAAAAAGCAAATGAGAAAGATACTCACTTAAAATATATATTTATAAACTTCAGAATCAGTAAAAGAATAATCTATAGAAAGCAAAGACCATTATGTAGACATAAATCAATATACCCACATCATTCAAGACTTAAATTCAAGAAATAAATTACAAGAAAAACGTGTTTAATGATTATTGATCACTTACAACATGTTGCTTGTAAGAGAATCTTGAAACAGACACAACTATTGACAACTTGTACCATTGTTGTCACAAAAATGTCATATTCTTCATCATATGGAATCTATTATTTTTGTATTAACTCCTTTAGAATGAAATATCTTAAATAAAAGTGTGGAAACCTTCAATTGGCTAGGAGACGGAGCTGAACGGAATATCAAAGGTACTGTGACGTCATTCCCGTGGCAAGCAGTAAGTGATTCTAGCAGACAAATGTGATACTCTGATTTGACATCAGTCATTTAATTCCTCAAACTGGTTGAAGTATGATATTAAACTTAACCGCAAAATTAAACAAAACAATTTCTACATCAAACTAAACTATTTCCTTTCATCAAGAAATGTCAATGTCAATATTTTAAATTTTGGATGGGTTTGCTAAAATATTATATACAATGGTGTTCGTCCCTAAATATTCTGCTCAGGACCTTCTCCTAATTGGCTGGACTCTTAGAAATTAAAAATAAGAAGTAATGCAATCTTCAAAACTTCTCTGTATTTTTAAAGTATAGTTATTTATGTAACTAGGCAGCAAAATGGAATTTTAATTACGAGTGATTAGATTAGCCTCTGAGCCAAAGGCGAGGACAGGCTATGATAATTAACTGCCAAGGCGAAGCCGAGGCAGGTAATGTATCTATTTGACTGCCGAGGCGAAGCCAAGGCAGGCAATGAATAAACGAACAAATGACATTTCAAAGAAATGTTTCTTTTGCTGCCTTGTTGCATACAATATTTTAACTACTCACGCTATGCAGATAAAAAATGGAAGTTTAGGAAGAGTTTGAGATGAATTGTTAATAAACTCAAACCAAAACAAGTCCTGCTCCAGTGTTGCCACTTCTTACTCGCGATTAATTATTCAAAAACCTACAATTGAAATCCTTTTTCAGCTTATCATTTTTAAACTTTTAAATAATAATATTATTAATAATATAACACTGCTTTGTAATAAAACAAGTATGAAACTAAATTAAAATAAAACTATAAACACAAACAAATCAGAGGTTATGACACGCACTGGTAAACACTTTACTTTCTCTGCCTAGGTAGGGAAATATTTCCCTAACTAGGCAGAGAAAATATTTGTTGTTTCTTAAGTAAAATGTTATTTTGTCCGTTAATTTATACATAGAAATTTTTTAACTTAAAAAAAAAAACAGCCCTTACATTGTCTCTTATACAACAAACTTATTTTCTTTCTTTAATTCAAATAGTTTTTTTTTTTTTTTGCTTAAAATAAATTAATAACAATTATCATGTTAAAAAAAAGTGAAAAATTAACTTAAAAGCACCTTTACAAATGATATTGTAACATCAAAGTACAAATACGAAAAAGCCTATTAAACATCAAATTTAGCGAAAGGTATTAATTACAATAATAAAAAAATATTACTAGTATCGGTCATCATAGTAATTATTGGTATTTGGAGACAGAGGGTTTTATGACCCTCAATCCTTAGAGTACAGAGTTCTATTTTACAAGGCCAAAATGATTTTGTGCTAGCCTGATGCCTTAGCAGAAGTTTTTTTTTTACCTTATACAACGACCCAGTTTTAGTCTTTCAGTACTGAGTATTTGTAACTAAAGTTTTGTTAGTTTATATAGTAGCGTAGATATACTAATGTAAATTTTCACTTGAAGTACCATGTCTCCAAACAAGAAAAACCTGAAACGCTTCTAGGACTGAAAGGGTTTTGATTCAAATTAGAATTTTAGGCACTTGTTTAGATGGTTACTCCCTTTTAAGGGAGTAACCAATTCTTTTTTTTATTTATGTGACCTTGTTTAGTAGGTTACTCCCCTTTGTTGATTTTAGTTGGTTACTCCCTTTTTTGGTTACTCCCCTAATTTCTTGATTTGGCTATTTCTATTTTTAGTTATTATCAATTTTAATATATTTAATACATTCTTACCCGGGGATGTAGAAAAGCATTGGGGCTTTTGTTGGGGTTAGAATAGGGGGAAAGAGAATATTTGCAAAGAATTTATGAAGGGAGTAACCATCTAAATTAGAACACCCCTTAGACTAATTCAGATGGTTACTCCCCTTTAATAATATTATTAAAGGGGAGTAACCATCTGAACAAGAATACCCCTTAGACTAATTCAGATAGTTACTCCCCTACACTAATAACAAGGGGAGAGGGGAGTTACCGTCTAAATAAGAAGACCCTTTAGATTAATTCAGATGGTTACTCCCTTTCAATAATACGTTAAAAGGGAGTAACTATCTGAATAAGATTGCCCATTAGACTAATTCAGATGGTTACTCCCCTACATTAATACCAAGGGGAGTAACCACCTAAATTAGGACACCCCTTACACTAATTCAGATGGTTACTCCCTTTTAATAATATTCTAAAAGGGAGTAACCATCTAAATAAGAATACCCCTTAGACTAATTCAGATATTTACTCCCTTTGAAAAATTCCAAATGGAATAACAAATTGAATTAGTCTTATTCCCTTAGTCATATTTGTAATATTTTATGTATTTTTATTTTATATAGATTTTTGAGGCGTTTTTTATTTTTTTTTATGTCATGTCATGTCAAATTTTATTTTTTTAAAACTTTGACTTTTCAAATTTGGAAGTTGTCTGCGTTTAATTGTGTGATTTAAATTGATTCAGATTTTTAAATAAAACTCAAATGGACGTGTTAATCGATTTAACCCTAAGAGATGTTTATAAATTAACCGAAGATAAATCTAATTGGGATCTTTACAAATTCTTACAGTGAGAGAAGAATTTTTTCATCTGAGTTTCTTATGGTGTTTGGGAATTTACACCTATGATGCAATTAAAAGTGAATTGAGAAGAAGTGATGGCACTAAAATTTCACAAGCAACTGTTGTAGATTATTGTATTTTTTTTAGGTAATTATGCTATTATATTATTATTATGTATTGTAATGATTATTATCCACGGTTAGAAAGAAATTATTATCAATTTTAAGATATCGACAAATCTTTCTAGTCAAAGGCTTTGTGGGAGAGAATCTCGTCGTTTATTGATTAATTTTTTTTGTATCTTTATATATTTTTGAATATAAAAGCATATATTTGTTTTTCATTATTTCAACATTGTTTTATTCCATTATTGTGATAATAATTTCTTGGTTACTCCCTTTTGGTGAGTAACCAGGACTTGGTTACTCACTTTTGGGGAGTAACCAACAATGGGAGTAACCATCTAAACAAGTACCGAATTTTAAACATAGGATTCTGAAAAACATGCCGTCTCAAAGAAATTGAAATAAAAAGTAGTCAATAATATATGGCAGTTCTAAGCAAAAATGAATATGTAACAAAAACTTTAACAGGCAGAAAATAAAAATAAATAGTTAAGTATTCAATATGAAAATCCCATTAGTTTAAGTTTAAAGAATTGATAGTATGACAATATTTGACAAAAGAAACCATTGTTCAGGTTAAAAAAGAGATAAGAATGCAGCCAGTTGTGTTTGTTAAAGTTTTAAATGAGTCAAAAAAATACACAAATTCTTTTATTAAACATCTCATGACACCTAGAATTATAGTAGAAACTTAGGGAAACTCTCCTAGAACCAATATGTGTCAAATGATTGCAAATCCCTCGGGGAAAT
This sequence comes from Gerris lacustris, assembly GCA_951217055.1. Lineage (NCBI taxonomy): Eukaryota > Metazoa > Arthropoda > Insecta > Hemiptera > Gerridae > Gerris > Gerris lacustris. The sequence continues at coordinate 17,708,185 of OX578277.1, read as the reverse complement.
AGAGTTTCAAAGTTAATATAACTGATGTTAAATGTTATGTAATGTATAGCAACCTGATATTGGGCTTATAATTTGAATATTATAATTGGCTTATAAACCAGAAGTCCAAATAGCTAATAAACCTCGAATATTGAAAAATCTGGCTTAAGCGGGATTGTTACTCCCCTTATAAAAAAACAGAGGAGAGTAACAAGCTAAACAGGATGTTCTTCTTTAGACTGTTACTCCCCTTATAAAAAAAATAAGTGTCATATTCCTTTGTCCAAAAGTACATTGGACTAAACATCCCATTTCCTTTATAGTTATTTAGTAAAATTCATTTACATTCTAAAACAAATAGGGGAGTAACAATCTAAAGAAGTACCTGAGGTGTTACATAATAAATAAGGCATACATAAATATAGAAACACATGTTCTAGAACGTGAGTACGCTATATGGTGAGGAATGCTTTTAAGTCCTACGATATGTACGGTTTCATGGTATACATTATTTACCTATCTTATAGAGTGTGCAGGAAAGTTATAAATAATCATGAAAAATCTAGGTGTTATCAAGTAACATAGATGGAAGCCTAGATTCCAAAAATTATACATAATTTTATTTATGATTGGGTGTGTCTAAATGCATTATAATATTAGTAAATGGTAAATTGGTGGTTTCTTTGTCAATCACAAAAGTGGTGGGTAGGATTCATAAGTTGCTTAACCAAAGTTCAGTAGAATAACTTTTATAATCTAATATAAAATAAGTACCATTTTGATTTCTGATTTATAAAAGTACAAATTATAAATCTTTGATAAGTAAGCAGTTCATTAAATGAAACTTAGATCATATGTCATACTTACTAATACTTACTAATTTCAGAGAGGACATCATTTGATTAAGTTTATGAAGAAGTGACTAAAACCAATTAACACTGAATAAGTTAGCTTCATCTAGTGTATTTACAAAAACAATAACTTTGAAAGAGACATAAATGTAAGGAAAACAACTGGATTATACAGACTTATTCAGGCTTTATTTACTAATATTTCCAATTTCATGGTTAATTTAAATGTAATTCAAATTATAATTATTAACAACTAACTACGGGAAACAACCAGAGAAAAATACACTCCAGCGCTGGGATTTGAACCACAGGCCTCTATATTTCCAGTATAGCGCTCTACCAACTAAGCTACGCAGGAGAATGAATTTCTCTGCGAAATTCATTCTCCTGAGTAGCTTAGTTGGTAGAGCGCTATACTGGAAATATAGAGGCCTGTGGTTCAAATCCCAGCGCTGGAGTGTATTTTTCTCTGGTTGTTTCCCTTAGTTGTTAATAATTATAATTTGATTTAAATTAAAATTTAATCTTTCCGTAGTATGAATACTACCAAAATCGTAAAATATGAATTTTTAAATATAATGCAAAAGCCTGCTAAACAGTTTTGCTTATATTAAAGTGATGAATGACACCATCTACCAGAATATAAATGGTTTAAGACTGGTTTTGACAATCAGTTTCCGTCAGTATATCTCAATAAATAATCAAACATGGACAGTCAAGCCGAGCTTAAACTCTACTCAGGATGAAGCACAAATAAGAAAGTGTCAAACACTCTTCATCAGATGACAAACTTGATGAAGGAGTTCATTATGCTGAACAACATGGGCAAAATATTTTAATAAAATGTGAACTTATATTTTCAATCCTTCAAAGAATAAGTTGCTTCTATAAAAAAAATCTTATTTAAATTTTAACTGTAATGTAGGATTGATTGATGAAAAAATTTTAAATTTTGCTTAGATCAAGACTTTCAATAAATTCCATCTCTTAATTATAAGACAAAATTTAATTTTATAAGACAAAATCGATTATATTATTTGCCAAGATTGAGTGTCAGGAGGTAATTAAGCCTTATCACACAATATCACGTTACTTTCGTGTCCGCCACAATAAGGCTTGCAACTCTGAATACTGTTCAATTACAGTAGAGTCTCGCTAATCCGGACCCCGCTAGTCCGGACATCCGTATAATCCGGACGGGCTAAAAACTATGTTCAATTTGGAACCAGAGCCTGTTCAGATTTATGAATTGTTAAGATTATCGGGGTTTCTGCTTTTATTGTCTATTAACATTTATAAAATTGTTCCTAGTATAGTTTACAGGTGTACATTGTACATTCCAACGTTCCGACATGAGGAATACCCGGTATTTCTGTTAAAAATAAACAGATTTAGAATAATTATCAATAAGTAAGAACTTCGATAAATTTGTTTCGGTTCCATAGAAATGTAGGGAGGAAGATATAAAGGTAGTGTCCAGGAAATACAATTATTATATATGACTGAGATGGGGAGAGGATTTTAAGAAACACGTAGCGGCTCGGCGGTTCAACGGAGTTCCGTGAAATTTTGCCAAGCCGCCAGTGTACAATGTCTTAACTTTTTGTGAAATGATTAGGCGTTGCTCGAATTTCATTTCGGAACACAGCTTGTTTCCATGGAAGTCCCTTCTATACCTGCACCTGCGTAATAGATCGCCATTTTAATTTAATTTATTTGATATTCAGACTGGTAACAGAACAGACCTTAAATAGTGAGTTTTTGAGACTAATAGAAGTAATTTTTACGATAAAAACCTCGATTTTAATAGTTTTACCCAACTAAAAATTGTTTTACAGACATTTTAAAACTGATTCAGTTTAATCCGGACTTTCGGTAATCCGGACTGGGTCCGGTCCCGTCAAACCCGGATTAGCGAGACTCTACTGTAATAATGATTAACATAGGTGGGCTCGGAGCTGACATATACACATTTTGTACAAAGACCAATTAATACTTCTAATTTGAACTCATATTAATAAAATAATATTACTAATCAAAGTTTTTTTTTTATCATCATACACAGATCCATATCAATAATACATTTTTTTTATCTCAATTTATAATTACGAATTTTCCAAAGAATCAAATTGTAAAATCACTTATGTTAATTATTAGTTTTAAACTAAGAATATACACATACAGATAAATCCAGTAAAATAAATTTAACAATGTTTTTATTTATTTAATACGTTTTTCAGGTCTACATATATTTATGTAGTATGATATATTTTAATAAAAGTTTGATTTTAAGCTAACAATAATTGTATTTGTTTATTTTTTTTTTTATATGGATCTCATTTTCTACCAAACCCTATAAAAACTTTAACAATTACATAATATTTTATTTACAAATACATTTAACATAGTATTTTTTTTTTTTTTTTTAATTTAGTTTTTTTTTACAACTGTAATTTTTAATGATAAATATTACAAATAGATCTAAATAGAAAAAAAAAGAATTTAAGTGCAAAGGCTCAAGTGACTGAAATTACTGTAATTTTACCATTGACATTACATTAACAGAATGTAAGAATTCTGCCAAGAAAAAATATAATCATTGATTATCATACAGATTCAGAATAAATAAATCGTCTCTTTATGTAAAATATTAATATTTTATTCAAAATTTCAGTAAAAAAAAGAAATAGTCTGCCAATTATTGTGGCTTATTATTGTTCCACAGGTCCTATTTTTGAATAAATGGACACAAGGGAAAGTGTGGTATTTTAGGACTGTTTATATTCCCAGTGTCATATGATTTTTATTAGCTTGCTTTCTTGTTTGTTTGTTTGTTTGTCCGGTACAAATCTTGCAAACGATTTTTGACTAACTTCCCGAATAGCTAGGCACTTGAAACTTTTAGAACAGCTCAGAACACGGTGACAATGCATTATTTTAATACTTATACCCATCTTTCAGCAGAATTTAATTAGTTTTCAGCAAATTTTACTGAATGGAAAGTTAGTTCGGAAAAAATCCGCAAGTTATTTTATTTGTTTTGACGTATCCCATATTTTTACGATCTTCATTATGACGGGTTTCAAATTTGTGATTTTTTATTAAGAGGTAAACATTGAATGACAGCTAAAAAGAATAAGTAAACAAAGAAATAAATTATTTGACGTATGACATCCAGGTTTGTCTACACTTATGTACTAGATATCGGTTTATATTTTCTACATCTGCACTTCTTTACTTGTACTTATTTTTCTTCTCTTACCCTCACCTACACGTGGCCATATCGATGGCCAAGGTTTAGCTTGTGTTGGTGAGATCCGTTGTTCAAAGATTGGTCCTTTTATAGGTTTAAGATCAGCTCTCTAGATGGTTGTCATTTGTGTGAAGTAAATAAATTCGGAACTATTTATATTTCACTAACATTTTATATAACAATAAAAAAAAAAATATTATATTATCAACATTACATATTATGATTCAAAATAAAATTAAAAAACGTAGTATATAACAAGTTCTTTTTATCTTGTAATTATTCAATATTAAATGTGTGCAGAGATTGAAATTAATATGGACGGGAGATCTACCATCTAAATTTCATAAAAATCAGATGAGTAGTTTTAGGGGTTCACAAAAACGCCAAACAGACAGATACTACATCAAAAATGTTCTCTGATATTTTCCAAAGAATTTTTAAATTTAAGACATCAATTTTCGAGAGACAATTTTTTTTTTTTATTTTGAGTTACAAGAATGTTAGACTACAGATGTTTGACTACATAAAGCAAATGAGAAAATTATTATATTATGTAATAGTAAATTTTCAAAATACTATTTATTTTAGTATTACCTTAAGTATGTATTAACATTTATAGTTATGAAAGATGTAATTGAGCCAGTACACATAATTATTAATAAAAAACACATATGTTCATGCAAGATTAGTCACACCAAACACTATATTAATATATTTATATGAATGAATATCATGTAGGTACTAACAATTTTTTTTTTTTTTTTTAAATTTAATATATAAAAACATTTACACCAATTTACATCAAAGCATGCATAATATATTTAACATTTAAATACAACAATAATGAGTTTATTATTCAATTTTTAAATTTGGTTTTAATAAAAAAATAACAAGGAAGTAAAACAAATTTAAAAAAAATATATAAATGATTTAAATGAATGAAATTATTAAGAAAGAGTTAGAATGTTTTATTAATTGGTATTTTATTCAGAAAGTAAAACAGATCTGGTATTTAGTATTCCACAGCTGAAATCATAAAAAATAAATTCGAGAAGTGTCCCACCCTCTGCCAGCAACAGTGCAGTATTAGAAGCACTTACCTCATACAGTGCAGCCTTAGTACCACTTGCCTCATAAAGTGCAGCCTTAGTGCCACTTGACTCATACAGTGCAACCTTAGTGCCACTTGCCTCGTTCAATATTACTATGAACATAACAAAATTTTGTTTGAGTTTGTCAGACTGATGTTTTTATGGTTCTGTATGAAGTATGAAAAAAACTCTTATATAACGGCTCTGACTGCCTGTATGTCTGTCCGTTGGCGTGTTTCAATTCATAAACCACTAAGTATAGCTAGGAACATGAAATTTGGCACACAGGTGCATCTCGGAATTTGTGACAACTGTACACTTTTTGGAGTATTCACACTTAATATTTCCAAGATGGCGGTCAATATGGCGAGCGACTAAAAAAAAGTGTTTAGTCACCATGACATGTTATACATCAATTTAAAGGTCTTGAAGTGTAGAAAAAGAATATGTAACTATTAAAATTTTAAACTTAATAATTTTAATTTAATCGTACACATAAACCGGCGATTATCACCTCACGTACTTACATGAAGTGTCCCTCACTTGTTTTTTTTTATCATCATGACTACTCTATAGATGACTACTAGTATAGATTACCATTCATATCAGGTCTTTTAGGCTTTATAAGTTCTGATGAAGCATATAGAGATTCCTTACTATAAAAAAGAGAAAGAAAACACGCATCAAAATATATAAAAGGAAAACATCTATCAGTATTTACAAAAAAAAAACTAAAGGTAAAAAAGGATATACAAAAAATTTTTCTTTGATGGGGAAGGGGATTGAGCAGGATAATAAATTTAGTATCAAAGCATAAATGACGTTAGAATTAAGATTTATGTTTAGATGTTATTGATACATTTAATAATAATACAGAAATCTTGTTAGAGGAGTAGATTACTGTTTCTATTAAATTTTATCACTGCCCTAGATTGCCTCAAAGATTAAATAATAATCAGATTAAAATTGAATATCCTTATTTAAACAAGAGTATGTCACATCTTAAAAAGTCTTATCTTTTCTTTAGTTTTCAGAAGTAAGATTAAGCAGTAATAACAGGTTTTTATTTTTTTTTTTTATTGATATCCTTCATTGGGCTAAATAATTAATACACATTTTGGAGTGAGTATGGAAATTATTAGAATACATTTTTGAAAGTGTTGGCTGCCCGGTTATAGAGGAAAAAGGACAGGAGAATATTAAATTCTAGAAACGCATATAATATTTTAAAAAAAAGCTAAACAATAACCTTACAGTAAATTTTGTCGATGGTCATACATGTTTTTAGCCCGGTCTAGAAAACCTGTTAACATTTATTTTTTTTTTATTTCATGCCATTAGATTGAAATATTGCCATTTTTAGTAATGAATGTGTTAAATTATCTAACAAAAGTGATTACAGTGAAGACTACATTCCAAAGTATATCAAGAGTTTTAACCTGCGGTTAAAAGGTTTATCATTAATCATGGATAATACTGATTTTCAAAATTACATTAATAAAAGTAATTAAAAATATAACTGTGCTTGAGTTGCAGTTGCTAAATTATGACTACTAGAGGTCGACCAAGAAGTCATGAACACGGGAGAAACGGAAAGCTTAACTTCGTTTAAAATCGGAACTTCCGAGTAGTGCCGAAGTCAGTACAGTCGGGTGCTAAGACAATACCCATTTCTAGCTTGTATGACATGCGCAGTTACGTCAAATCTCACGAATAACAACAACAAGAAGGTTTCCAATCTGTTAGGTTTCCTGTTTTGTTTGTTTTTATTCAATACGAATTATAGTCACACCTGTCCTAAATCCAAATAATTCAGAAATAAAGAGGAAGAAATAATAGATTATGAAAGAAGAAAATCGATTTAAATTGAAAGAATATTATTATGAATAATAATATAAAGATATTATCGTACATTATTAGTGATTTCTTATCAGGTACAGTGTTGCCTGTTGCATAAAAAATAAAAAAAATATAGAAGTTATCAAAAATAAAATTATTAATAACAAAAGATCAACAATGTGTTTTTTGACCGTGGTCTATTATATCAAAAACTGAGTGTACATGACGACACTAGCGCACTCCTCACATTTCCATGAGTTCTTGGTCGACCTCTAGCTGGGATAACAATGCAGTATGTTGTACGTCCTGGTGAGTGTTAGGTAGTAAGAAAGGCAGTAGTTATTGCTGCTAGTTTGTGAGCAATATTGAAATATGATTAATATTTTAACTTAAACAAGAGTTAATATCATAATATATAATATAAATTCCTTGTTAAACTCATGAATAATGGGCCAGAGATGCACGATCCAGACAAGATAGTGAGATATTATTTCTCCACAACAATACCTGTCATTGAAAATTTAATTATTCAATACAGTAGAACCTCGATTAACCGTCAGGCACGGGACCAGAGCCTTGACGGATAATTGAAAAGACGGTTAAGCGAAAAAGGGGGGTATTGTTAATTTATTAAAAAACGAATTGTTATTTTATTAACAAATAGATGTTTATTTTAATAAATAATAAATTTACATACTTTTTTGATGGAAGAAGTCTGTTAATTTTTTTTGTTTTAACATACTTCGAGCTTTTTTAGCTGCCGAAAGTATGGGAAGTATGGGAGTACCGAGTCGAAGGTCAAAGAAAGTGGGGGTGCGTAATGGCGTGTGGCCTGACGGTTAAGCGAGAAAGACGGTAAATCGGGAGACGGATAATCGAGGTTCTACTGTACTTGAGAAAATTCAAATTCAATTATATACAATTTGATTATGTAAGATCCTAAAATTACAAAAATTATTCCTGCTCAATGGCCCTTTGATTTTGAGATATACAGCCTTGTCAATTCCTCACACTAGACCATGAACCCCCCCCCTCCCCCAAGAATTTTTTTTGGGTCCCCTCGCCAAAGAAAATCGATGAGGCCCCCCCCCTTCGACGTTGGTACAAGGATAGTAATTCCAGTAATTTCTGGATTTGGGGGCCCCCCGGCAATGCGGGCCCATAGAAACGCCACTGCTCACACTCAGTGTTGATCCAGCATTGTGATATAACTAGGTAGCTGCTTAAGTAAAGTGGTGTCCATCCAGTAACAAATGCAAATAATATATACGGTTTATAAAGATACACACAATTTAGTGACATGCTAAAACATTTATAACAAATATTTAGTTATAGAAGCCCTTTATCAGGCTCATCACTGGCTGTTGCACCATGGATTATATTATTTATTGATGTTATATTACAATTATTATTAAGCTACAATAATGAGCTGCTTATTTTGTAAGATAGGTAAGATAAATTAATAACATTTCCTTTAAAATTCATAAGATTTTTTTAATGAACCTAAATGTTGTGATGAGCATAAAAACATGGAAAATTGACTGATAGAAAAAGTATATAATCAAATTTAGGTGCTCACAATATTCTATTGAACATCATTGGGAGGCATTTTTTCAATTATTTATTTGTATAAATGCTTTAATCTTATGCCATTGTCACACCAACCTTGAGAAGTTTGCTCAACACCCAACTAATCTGGGGGCACGGCAGTGCCCCCGCCAAGTCGAGCACAGCCGTACCATCCTTTACTGAAACCAACTCACGGCAATTTGGACCCCCCTCTATTATCCTATTGAAGATACTTATAAGTATACAATTAATTTTAATTTAAAGTTCACGACAAACTGAACCAGGAATAAAAATTTCACACCAATAGCCATAGTAGTTCATAAGATATATGAGCCTAAAGTTTTGTTATTTCATCACTGACTGACTGACTCTATCATCATAATTCTAAAGCACTTCTATCAATCCTAGAAACTTGAAATTTTGTAATGTAGGTAGAGTTTATTGTACAAATAAAGGAAAAATTAAAAAATCTGGTTCTTTGTCCCTTTAAAGGCTAATAGAAAAACCGCCTATTCTATAAATTAAAAATTTTAAACAGCGCCACTAGAGCTACCTAGTGGAAAACTTTAAAACATAAAAGTGATATTGAGAACGTACGTTGATTTGACAGTTATCTTTGAGTGCCAACATATTTTACTCCAGATAATTTTATTTAGTTAAATTTGAACACCCACCGACAAAGAAGTTACACGAAAGATTAACAAACAAACAAAGAAAAGACCCAAGAATAATCAAACAAGAACAAAGAAAGAAAAACAAAATTTTTTTGGGGGCAATGAAAAATTACTTACAAAAAGAAATGAAATCCCAACAAAAACACTAGTGTAAAAAAATAAGCCAAGTCTAAATAAAATAAAAATAAATAAATAAAATTTTAGCCAAAGAGACTAAAATTAAATGCAGTGTCGTATACAAATGTGTATCCTTGTGCTGCGACAATCAAACGAAAAAAAAAAAAAAATTATTATTTGATTTAAGTTTGTGGTGTGAATTTGCCAAGTCAGAAAATGTTTTTAAATTTAAACGTGTTGAGTAATTTGGGAAAGAGAATAGAGAGAGGGACAGACAGATATCATGTACTTGCACTGGATAAATTAGACCTAGTTGAACTTACTCGGACAGTGGGAGACTTGGCTAAACCTATGATCTCACAACTTTTTACACGAGACTTGGCTTATTTTTTTACACTAGTGTTTTTGTTGGGATTATAAATATATTTTATAGTAGTATTAGTAGTAGTAAGATCCTTGTATTAGTGCTTATTCGAACCTAGCAATTAGGCCTCATTTAGGCCCTTTTTTACTGGAGCTCTGCCGTAGAGTTCCAGCCACTCACACATAACATCTCTGTACAATGTATCCCCGAAGGGAGTATGATGCCACCCTTGATTCATCGATGGCAGAACGGACATGGCAAGTAATTTAATCCACAAGGGCAGGATGGCTCCAACGTTTCTTCCAAGACAAAACACCCTTATTTGAGAAGTTTCAACCAGATATTTTCAATATCTGGTACAAAAACGAAAAAAATGTGGGCATATGAGGTGTTGTTTTAACACTTGCTAAGTATTCCAATAATTTACAGTGGCAAACAGTTGCAGAAGAACAAACCTAGCTATGGTTATAGCATCCTATAATGAACTTTTAATAACGTTCTTAAATCTATTATTTAATTATAAAACCACAACCTAACTAACTTCATTTAGTTCAATACCATAAAAAACATTTATCACACCAATTTACTTTTTTAATTTAAATATATAATATATGTATATTCCTGATTGAACCCATAAACATATCTATAAAATATATTTAATTTTAATTAACTCCTGAAAATTAATTATAAAGCAAAAAGATAGTTTCTTTAAAAAGAAGTTACTTGTATATAATTCATACAAAAATTCATTATTACGGGAACAATTAATAAAGTTAAAAGATAATTCAATCATCTCTAACTTTAAACAAATAAAAGATAATATAATTATAACAATTATTAAAATTTAATTTTGGAGGAAGCCTATCAAAAACTAAAATCTACTTATTGAAAATTTAAAGAAAAAAGTATACTGTATTATTTAAGACAGTCACAACAGACGAGATTATCTTATAGTTGGTTCTCCTAAAAAATTAAAAAATACATATCTATATAATACAATTATTAATATCACAATCATTCTTTTATCTTTGTCCTATTCATTATTTTGAGTTGCAACCATCTTCATTCATAAAGTTAAATAAAACTAATAAACAAAAAGGCAGTGACAAATAATATTATTTTTAAATGGAATACAATATATTTACAATTCAACCATAATTATCTGATATCATCCCCATCTGAGATGAAATAAAATAATAATTAAAAGTACAAATAAATAAATTACAAAAAAAAAAAAAAAAAAAATCAATAATTTTATATTAGACAATGAAAGAGGTGGAGGAGGAAAAACTTAAAAATATTATTAGGTGGTTATGTACGAAATAATGAATGTTAAAGAATTTGTTGTTTCTTTTGTTATTTCATAGATTTAGAAGGAAGTAACGGTACGGAGGTAAGACGGATGATAACACGGTTAAGGTGGAGAGTCTGAGTCAGTGTGCTCGGCTGGGGGCGGTGCTATAGAAGAAAGCCTCGCGTGGATAACTTGTAAACGACTTAAAAGTTTTTTATAATCAAATGTTCCACGTTTCTCTCCAAATGGATCCTAAAACAAATAAGAGTTATTAATAATAAAAGTAATAGTTACAATGAAAAGATATACCTCAATGATAGATTGATTAGAGCAATTGTTTACCTAAAGCTGTACTTTTAAAAATTGTATAACTTTTATCAATTGTACAATATTACTATCGCTTGTACAGTAATACGACTTAAGTAACAGAAGGCACCACAAACTGTACAGTAAGTTGAAGAATGTACTTAGAAGAATTCTTAACTTGGTACTTATTACTAAGGATTAAGGAGATATGGAGTAGGTAAGTAATAACTTTTAATGAACACATCAAATTAGTACAGTAGAACCTCGCTTACACAACCCTCAATAACACGACAACCTCAATTACAAGTGAAATTATCAAATCCTCTTGAGATTGCCATAACACATGATGTTATATTAACCTCTATAACGCGACTATTATTATCCAAACATCCTGAATAACAGGTTTTTTTTTTTTTTTCCAATTCATAACGCAACTCAGAACCTCTATAATAAGTCGTTTTGAGAAGTAAACCTCTATTAACACGATTCTATACAGGAATAGGTCGACCTTGAACCAGTCTAGACTTGAAAACCACACCATTAACCTCAATAACACGACTGATAGTCAAAATAACCTTGATAACACGACCCACAACAAAAAGAGCATCTCGTTAACAAGACTGTTTCCCTAATCCCCTTGAGACACTTCTTATCGAGGTTCTACTGTAGGTACACACTAAGTAATCTTTAAAGAAACAAAATAATTTTAAAGAAAAAAAAAAACCTTTCCAAACAATAAGGGCAAAAAAATTATTTCAGACTGAAAATTAAAATAGTAATGGCATCTATATCAGAATAATTTATAATGGATAATAGAATATTACAAAAAGAACAACAAAACACTATAATTTAAGTTAACAGTCCAAATAGAAATATAAGTCTGAAATACATAAAGATAATGTTGTATAAACACATAACCTAACGGATATATTAAAATTAATTTTAAGTTTTAAGATTACATATTTGAAGTATATCACACACTAAATATAAACTTTTTTGTAATTTAACAACAAACAAAGTTACAGGTTCGCATGCATCTTTCTCTTAATTTTTGATATAGGGAGGTTTCGAAGTTACAGTATCAACCCCTGATCATTTTCAGAAGCAGCGTCGGGTATTATGTAACTCCGAATTTACGTAAGTCAGGATAACTAAGTCCGGGTATTACTGTAATTTGTCATTAAGTTCTGACAATGGTTGGTTTCTTAAATTTCAAGCCACTACTTGTCAAATGGCACTACTGCATGTTATAATATATCATTATATAGTTAAATAAACAAAGTAATTGAAGTGAGCTTCTTACATTCAACAAAATATGCATCTTGTCTATCTGTCTGTGTGTAACGTTTACGTGTCCAACAATAACTAGAGTAAAAGTTGAATGATTTCGTTGAAATTCGGTATACATGTTCCTTTAGCTAATGCTCAGGCTAAGTTTGTTGGACAGCGTTATCCGTCCAAGAGTTTGCGTGCAACGCTCATGTAAACGTAAGCTCCAAATGGAAAGTTGGAATTTCAGGAAGGGAAAAGATTCTATCATCACCCATTTGATGAGATGCGCATTTTTTTCAAATAATACTTTCTACTAAAACAGTGGCACTGTTATGAATTAATAAAAACGACTAAAGTGGACCTTAATGTTTAAAATAGAGAAAACAACGTTTTTACCGATATCCTACATTCTTATGTAACGATTTTAATAAAACTTCATATACATTGTCTCAAGTACAATTGAAACAGGCATGTAAAATTTTAACTTGATACAAGCAGAGGTTTTTGAGTAGTGAAGTGATACATTTATAATAATACAGTAGAACCTCGATAAGAAGTGTTTCAAGGGGATTAGGGAAACAGTCTTGTTATCGAGGTGCTCTTTTTGTGGAGGGTCGTGTTATCAAGGATATTTTGTCTATCAGTCGTGTTATCGAGGTTAATGGTGTGGTTTTCAAGTCTAGACTGGTTCAAGGTTATATAGATTATAGATATTACGTTGTCATATTATTATAGATTCACGTTGTCAGGTTGCGCACGCATGTTCATAACAAGAGTTTGATATATAACATCATGAAAAGGGAGGTTTCAAAGTTACAGAATCGGCCTCCAAGTCAGGGATTTTCAAGTCTAGACTTGTTCAAGGTCGACCTATTCCTGTATAGAGTCGTGTTATAGAGGTTTACTTCTCAAAACGACTTGTTATAGAGGTTCTGAGTTGCGTTATGAATTGGAAAAAAAAAAAAAAAACTGTTATTCAGGATGTTTGGATAATAATAGTCGCATTATAGAGGTTAATATAACATCATGTGTTATGGCAATCTCAAGGGGATTTGAAAATTGCACTCGAAATTGAGGTTGTTGTGTTATTGAGGGTCATGTAAGCGAGGTTCTACTGTAGTTTAAAAGCTCCTGCGGGTGGTTAAGATTCTTATAGACGTGTAGTTAGGCTACAGCTGAAGTAAGTGGGTATGAAGTACTAGAATAAATAGTTATTTATGCACCTAGGGACTAAAGTAAGCCATTATTCCCTGAGCGAAAAAAGTTGGTTCTTGAGGCGAAGCCGAAGGAACCATGGTCCCTAAATCCCGAGGCAAAGCCGAGGGAATAACTCTAATTAGCTCCCAAGGCGCAGCCGAGAGAGATAATTATCGCGAGGGGAATAATGGCACTTTATTCACGAGGTACATACAATATTTTATCTCCAGTAGGAAGAAAATACACATTTTCGTCCATAGCACAGTTTTTATTTATTATTTTAATAAATAACAATAATTATTAGAACTTTTAATAGCAGATATAAGAGATTCAATATTAAAAACAAATAAGAATTGGAATTAAACTCAAATAGAAGGTTATTTAGATGCAGGTTAATAATAATAATAATAATAATAACCATTTATTGCATATTTTTATAACATTAACTTACATAATTATAACACTGTACATTTATATTCACAAGCAAATCGGCACGTAGCCGTGGTTTCCCTTAAGGGGTTTGAGTTGGTCGAAGCCACTTTTCTTTCTTTCTATACATAAAATATAATTAATAAATAGTTTACCAAATACATGTAATTAATAAATTAATTAATAAAATTAGATAGATATAACTTAATTTACCAAATCTTTCAATACCATACCACTAGTTATAACTAAATTTTTGAAAGAATTTATATCAAAATTAGTTAATAAATAATTTATCAAATAATTTAATAAATAATATAACAAATATAACAAATAATTGAATAGATAATTTAACAAATACTTTGATAAACAATTTAAAAATAATTTAATAAATAATTTAACGAATAGTTTAACAAATAATTTAACAACTTAATACTGGTTATAAATATTTAAATTAAAGTTTAATAATAAAGTTAGTTAATAAATAATTTAATAGATAAATTAACAACTTATTTTGTTTATTTATTTTTATTACTTCTCCTTATTGCCGTATACACTTACTAGTTAAACAAGATTTTTTTTTTTTTTTTAATTAAGAAATTTGATTTTCTATTTTCCTCTCAGCCAAACATCGCAGTAAATGTCGGTCATTCTCCTCCACTCTTGTCTGTCCTGAGCGACACGTTGCCAGGTCTCTCCTCCACATACCTTTTTAAACTCTTCGTCCCATCGAGTTCTCGGCCTTCCTTTACCTCTTTTCCTGTCTATCGGGTAGAACTGTAAAGCTTTTTTTGCCCATCTGTTATCCACACTTCTTGCTATGTGCCCTGACCATTGCCATTTTCTTCGGGTGATAATCCTTGCTATATCCTCAAGCCCTGTTTCCTTTAGCATCCATTCCTTTAGCATCCATATGCACCTAGGGACTAAAGTAAGCCATTATTCCCTGAGCGAAAAAAGTTGGTTCTTGAGGCGAAGCCGAAGGAACCATGGTCCCTAAATCCCGAGGCAAAGCCGAGGGAATAACTCTAATTAGCTCCCAAGGCGCAGCCGAGAGAGATAATTATCGCGAGGGGAATAATGGCACTTTATTCACGAGGTACATACAATATTTTATCTCCAGTAGGAAGAAAATACACATTTTCGTCCATAGCACAGTTTTTATTTATTATTTTAATAAATAACAATAATTATTAGAACTTTTAATAGCAGATATAAGAGATTCAATATTAAAAACAAATAAGAATTGGAATTAAACTCAAATAGAAGGTTATTTAGATGCAGGTTATAATGTTGTAAATAAAGATAAACATGGTCAAAAAAGCGCAGTGCCGCCAACCTGATTTCGACAACTTTATTACATTAGCTATACATTTTCTACTATTTATAAAATAATTAAGTTGCAATCTTTACTTTTTTGCCCTACTTTACTTTTTCACCCTACTTTTACTTTTTCTCCCTACTTTTTGAGTTCAGGGATGAAAAGACCTGTTTTAGTCCCTCTAAACTAATTCAAAATCATAACTTTTTTCTCCTACTGGAGATAAATATAATTATACACATCAACATTTTTCGATGTCTTTAATTTACTCATTAATATAACGGCTAAGAGTCTAACCTGCATGAATTGGCCGGTGACATGCATCTTGTTGGTGACAGTGGATTCATAATAGTCGTAGAACTGAAGGAACGAATGATTCATAGCTTCGACCAGAGGATCAGGAATGTTAAGTCCAAAATCATTGTCAATCATTCCACATACACCGACCCTGATTGTCTCATGCTGAATGATTTCATTGTACCTCTTACTATCACCACTGAATCGTTCCTGAAAAATCACATTACAACGGCATAAATAGTCAATTTGTTTACATATCAGTCAACATTTTTCCCGCTAAAATTAGCTACAAGTGAAATTTTAAAACAAGAACAATTTAGATATTAACACTGCACAACTTCATCTTAAATTCTATAAATAAAAAACTCAAATAATAAAGTAAAAATATTAAGAATGAAAACATATTGTATATAATTAAATTGAAATGGTAATAATTTTCTATAATAATTTAATTTATCTTGGGAATATCATATTGTACTTGAAATTCATTCAGATTTCCATCTCTATATAAAAAAAATTCTGTTCAATGAAAATCTCTACACAACGAAAAAATGTTTATGGCCCAACTAATTTTCCACGAAGAAGTGTTTCTATAGAATGAACACAATTTCTCTACAATGAACAAAATTCATAGAAATAAGGATAAAGATCAGACTGACAAACTCTCTGTGAATTAATATCGGCGGTGTTTTTGCAAGCCTTAATATTCTTAGAACCATTTTTAGGAGTTTCTTGCTCTAGCACTCCAATAATTTTGAGTCCTACAATAGTTTAAGTGGAATCAGAATCATCTTTGTACAGTAAAGAGAAATCTCTTAGTCTCAGTTTAGAATTAGCTTTGAACGCTTATAAAGCTCTTGACTTTTTACAGAGTAATTAACTCACTGTATAAATAGCAGAAAAATTTTTTATCTATTGAAAGATGTAAATAAAAGAATGAAAAAAGATGAATCCTGTAAATATGAAATCGCTGCAAGTTCAGATTTAACAATTTTGAAAAACCATTTAATTAATTTTGAAAAATTTAATGAATTAGATTGTTTTATTGCAAATATTTTTTTCATAATTATCATTAAAAATTTGATTTTTAAAATAGTACATTATGCGTCGAGTGTGGAAAGTAGCATTTTGCATGCGAGTGTGGAGTTTGCACTCGAGTGACAGCGAGGGTAGTAAAACCACACGAGCAATGGAAAATGCCGTTTTCCCACGAGTTGCGTATCGTACTTTTGTTTATCAGCCATTTAAGCTATTATAACTGATTAAAGTGATCATGATCATAGTGATCACAGTGTTTGAACTGTCCACTTCAGTGGACTTATTAGTTTGACTTGTACATCTGGGATCTTATAGTTGAGTCAGAATGTCCACTATAATGGACATTTCATATCTCAAAAACGGGTGGTCCAAAAATTTTGAAAAAATTACTGAGTCATCTAGGGGTCAATAGGAATTGAAAAGAAAAAAATCAGGTGCGAAAGGGATAGAAATAGGCATAGAAACCAAATATTGAAACAATTCTTTATTTATATGGTCGATCTTACCCGTTCAAAGCCAGGTTCATTATGGTAAGGATTTTCTGTAAGAAGACTCTGTATTGAGATGAGAACACTAGATATAGTAAGTGCAGGACTCCAAGCTGGGCCTGACCATGTTCTAAAACATTAAATAACTTTAAAATAATACACAATA
Source organism: Gerris lacustris (assembly GCA_951217055.1). Classification (NCBI taxonomy): domain Eukaryota; kingdom Metazoa; phylum Arthropoda; class Insecta; order Hemiptera; family Gerridae; genus Gerris; species Gerris lacustris. The sequence continues at coordinate 17,690,643 of OX578277.1, read as the reverse complement.
CACATGAATCTTTACTTCTTGGTTAACTAAAAAACACCTTTAGATAATTACTATAGAAACACACAAAGATTAACCAATAAGTTTTTCTTGTATCGGTTTTTAAGATATTAAAATCTCTCCTTTGAAATAAATATGTATATATATACAAATGAATAACTCACCCTAAAATGCTGATACAGACTTTGCCACATTTATAAAGATTTGGATTAAATCTAACTGTGCCACCACCAGTAGTCATAAATTTTACTTTGGGTGGTATTATAGGATAATCTGGTGGACAACGGAGGATGAAGTAGAAGAATCCACCTTCGTAGGGAGTGTCAAATGAACCAGTGATGAGGGCATGGATTAGAGTCAGATCTTGATCATCATGAACTACGAATATACCTGGAGGTGGATCGTTGTAAATAGCCATTATATCCCTGAGAAAAGAAAATTAATATCAATTACTTAGTTATAACTAATGAGTGTTTACAACAAATTGTCAACAGGTAACAAAGGAAATAAAGTTTTGAGCATATAAACTTTACTAGCAAACTTATATCTAACTGAGAGTGCTAAGATCTAGATGTAAGATCCATCTATCTAAAACATAAGTTATCATTAGGAAAATACAGTTTATACTCAAACCACAGAAAATAATAATAATAACATACTAAATTAGTTCAAACTGGAGGGCTATTGTTCATATAGGTTTGCGGCTTTCACACTGCACGCGAGACATTAAATGCCGAGCGAGACCGGGGTGAGCGAGAACTAGTCGACCCAGGCGATTTGTTTAAGCGTTTTTGGCCGCCAAACGCTTCGTAAACGGTTGTATGCGGACTGGTAGATAATCAGACGATCAGCTTCGGTCTAGTGCGCAGTGTGAATACAAAAATGCTCGGCCCGGTCTCCCACGCAGTGTGAAAGCCGCCTTAGGGTCTTAAATAGATATCAAGGTGTAGTGAGATAACATAGTGATGCTGTTTCAAAATACATACTTATTATGTTAAGACATGTAGAAATAGAAATAACCTATTGGACCTACATAGCACAATATACTAGTAAACACACAGAGCTAAGTCTAGCTCTAACAGATCTACTCAATGATCTGACCTACAAGAAAATTAAAAACATATAATGCTATACGAGCGAAGCGTTAAAACTAAGATCCTTCATCCTGAACGAGTAACTACAAGAGTAGACTAGACACTAGTTAAACTACAATCCCACGGCTTGTAAGACACCTTTGCGCAAAAAAATTAAAAGGTGAAAGAAGGAAACATTAGAGATGTAACTTTAGAGATGTACCTGAAGTACGAAGCTATGTTAGCTTCATATCGCCTGCACTGTGCTGGTTTATGGATGGGATATGACAGTATAGGACACAGTGCAATATGGAATTGTATCACAGAAATCTGCCCGGAAGTAGTGATGTTACAGGACTCTATGATACCACAGTGGGATTTTGACATTAGCTGGGAGTATCTGCTTCCTTCAAGACAAGACTGGGAACCTGGAGATGATCCTCAAATGCCACCAGGAACAGACATGTGGTTCACCGACGGGTCCTGAATCGAAGAATTATCAGGGGCTGGGGTTTTCTGTGCAGAACCCCGATATGAGCTTAGTGTGAGCTTAGGCAAATATGCCACTGTATTTCAGGCAGAGATATATGCAATTTTGGCCTGTTCTCAAATTATCCTGAATAAAAATATGCTTAACAGACAAATCAGAATCTACTCTGACAGCCAGGCAGCGATCAAAGCACTGGTTGCACCAAGGTATACATCTAAGCTGGTTGCTGAGTGCAAAAGCCATCTTAACACTCTTGGACAACTTAACAAGGTACAACTGATATGGGTTCCTGGACATTGTGGCATTGAGGGGAATGAGATTGCTGACCAGTTAGCTAAAACGGGTTCCAATTCGACCCCAATTACACCAGAACCAGTTGTTGGCGTGCCACGTTGTGGAGTGAAACATTCCATAAGGACATTCATGAGGCTAGATATGAACAGAATATGGAACACTGCTTCAGGTATGCGACAATCAAAATTGATGATCCGGGAACCATCTCAGCATCTTACCAGATCGCTGCTCTCGCTCAAAAAGCAATCCTGTCACCTTTTGACAGGATTTCTTACTGGACACTGCATGCTAAATCGACATCTACACCTGCTTGGCCTAGCAGAAAGCCCAGTGTGCAGGCTGTGCGAGGAAGAGGATGAAACACCTTCTCATCTTATTAGCAGCTGTCCTGCATTAACACGCTTGAGGTGGAGAATCTTTGGCTCAGCCATCCTGCCAATTGAAGAACTAAGGTTACTTCCCCTAAACAAGGTGCTCACTTTCTGTGGGTCTGTCAGCTTGCTTAGAGGATAGGGTACTATAGGATGGACTATTAAACCGGGTTTGCACCTTGGATCCACTCATGAGGTCTTATTGCTTCGGACTTTTTTTTTTATAAAAAAAAGTCCCCCGGAAAAAAGAAAAAAGAAAAAAAAAAAAAAAAAAAAAAGGACTCTGAACTCCTATTTGTACAGTTTTGTAAAAAAACTTAAACAAATTCACAAATATTCTAATTCTAATTCTAATTCATAGTGATGCTGTTTCAAAATACATACTTATTTATGTTAAGACATGTAGAAATAGAAATAACCTATTGGACCTGCCTAAAATTAATTAACTAAATTATTTCCTATTAGAAAACAATGCAGATAAGTATAGTAGGAATTTCATAAACTTACTTACGAAGACTTAAGAAACTTAGATATCCAAACTATAAGATGTATCGATGTATGATACGAAGATTTAGGAAAAGTAAAAGTTGCACTTCTAATCAAAAAACAAAATTTTACAGTCTAATAAACCTTACTAACGAGAAAATATAGAATTCACTGGTGCCATAAGAGGTGAAATACAAATAGCCCAGGAGTTATCGTGCAAAAAAGTGTCTGACTAATATCAAGATAGAATTTTGTGTATAAGTAAATCTTTTGGTGCCTTTTAAGAATATATAGCGGCTAAGTTTGTCTGAGGGACATAGCTTGGCAATAGGCATTTGAAAAAAACAAACCAATGGAGAGCGGCCATGTCCTGCCCATTTTGGTGGACAATTTGATTTTCATGATCCTGAGTACAAAATTAGTTTGTTAATTTGTCATTTGATAATTTAGTTATTCAAATATTACTCTAAATCAAAGTTGCCACCTATTAAGTGACCAACTAACATCAACTAGAATTTTGGTATACTAACTAATTCTGTACTCAGGATCATGAAAATCACATTGTCCACCAAAATGGGCTAGACATGGCCGCTCTCCACAGGGTTTTTTCTTTTAAATGCCGGCTTTTTTTTACTTTAGCACCCCCCTTGGTTCTAAACAATAGTCTGCCCTTCAAAAGTCATAAAGATTTGTGTGTTTGTCTCCCCAAGACATTGAGATTCCATTGACATTGGGGATGTTTCATATTTAATATTCCTTTATCTTAAAAGTTGATTAGACTAAGGGATATGATCACAATTATATACACAAGTGTGATATTCCTTTGTCCTAATGTACATTGGAATAAATATCCCTTCGTCTTAATTGAAGCGAGCGTAAGCGAGCTTCTTACATTCAACGAAATATGCATCTTGTCTGTCTGTCTGTCTGTCTGTCTGTCTGTCTGTCTGTCAGTAACGTTTACGCGTGTGACGATAACTTGAGTAAAAGTTGACCGATTTAGTTGAAATTTGGTATACATGATCCTCTCACTAATACTCAGGCTAAGTTCGTTGGACAGCGTGATCCGTCCAAGAGTTCGCGCGCAACGCTCGCGTAAACGAGAGGTACAAAAATTAAATTTGAATTTCAGGACAGGAAAAGATTCTATCATCATCTATTCGATGAGACAAACATTTTTTTCAAATAACATTTTTTACTAAAACCAACAGCGATACCGCTATGACTTAATAAAGATCGCTAAAACTATTAAAGCGGACCTAAACGTTTATAATGGAGAAAACAACCTTTTTACCGATATCTTACGTTCTATAACGTAACGATTTTAATAAAACTTCATATACACCATCTAATGCACAATTGAAATAGGCATGCAAAATTTCAACTTGATACAAGCAGTAGTATTTGAGTAATGAAGTGATACATTTATAATAATAGTTTAAAAGCTACCACGGGTGGTAAAGATTCATAGTAGTGTTGTGTATAGGTTTGTTTAGGATGTAAAGCTTTGTACCGAGTACCCCCACTCTACCTCACACTACCCTCTTCCACTTATCTTCAACTATGACATTCATCATGATAAACAAATTTTAATATTCAGTATTTTATTGCAATACGCTCGCTTCAATGATAGAGCCACGCGATGCCTAGTAGTAATTTAGACTAAGGAATATATGTTACTCTGTATAATGTTCCTTTTTCTAAATAACTATTATCACAAAGGGATATAGTGGGGTGCTAAAGTAAAAAAGTACCCAAATGCCTATTGCCAAGTTATGTCCCACAGACGAACTTACCAAACCACATATTCTTAAAAGGCACCAAGGATTAACTTTAATACAAAATTCTAGCTTTATGTTAGTCAGACACTTATTTGCAAGCTATCTCCAAGACTAAAATTATAAATGCCCATACATCTACTAATAAGAAAGTAACCTTAACTGTAATTAAAAATCTCATTTCAATTAAAGATAAAACAATAATAACGGGTGATCTAAACACAAAACATGATGTCTGGACAAAACATGATGGGACATGATGTCAAAACATGATGGTGAGTAATAATATAAATAATAAAAATGTATTAATAACAGAAATGTACAACACATAGTGGCAGCCTCTCCTGAGAGCAACAGACTAAGATCTTCTAACGCCTTAGACTCGGACATCCTTTTCTCTGTTTTATAAACAAACCCCCTTGGTAAATATTCTGTCTTATAGCATTTAAAATATAGTTTAACTCTGAAGTAAGTACAGATTTTAAGACTAATCATACACCTGGCGTAACTTTTAAATCCATATTTGTAATATATGTATATGCATTGGGGACTACTGAAAACATACACATCATCTCTGAACACTTCCCTAGCTTTAACTTGGCTTGTAGGAGTAATGACAATCCTAAAAAAGACATTTCAAAGGTTACCAAATCCCCAAATGAACAGGTAACAGAGAAGTGATCAATATTTGTTAGCTTATGAGGAGAATTTGGCACAATATAGACACTTTGTGAGAGAAAATCAGATGAAACTGAAATGACAGTGTAATAGGGCAGGATATAGCAATAAGTTTCATGATGTTATTAAAGAGCAAGAAAATAAGTAGTCCCTATATGATTGGAATATCATCACTTATAAGAACTAGTCTCGTGATAAACTAAATATATAATATACAGAGCCACTGCTAACCTTTTAATCCTGGAAAGACATTGATAATTTCCAGCAGATGTCTTATCCACAGAGGATAGGAGCGTAGGATCCCAATCGTTAAGACTACTAGTAGAAGAACCGCTATCGTCAGCTGAAAAAGAAGCAGCAACCTGCATATCCGTCTTGTTCGCCATATTTTCAAAAACGAATTGAATTTACGTTAAACGATTTAAACACTAAAAGATATTGCACTCTAAAATTATCGTCTAAATTTAAGACATGATAGCCCAGATGATATTTATCTTAATCTCGACATATTAACTCCCCACTTATAACACATTCGACACAAACAAATAATTGCTTCTTAAACTTTTTAATTTATTTATAATATTTAATTGAAAATCGCAGGAAATTTTCAAAATTACTATATAAATAATAGCTGGAATGGAAAACCACAACAAAAAAAATTTCCAAAGAAATTATTAAACTGACATAAGTATAACCTTAACTGCGTGTTCAGAAAATAAGCGCGCAGTTAAGGCTTAGTATTTTATTTCTTACATATTTATTTGATTTCATTTCCCCCCCCCCCCCTCTTCATTCCTTCAAAAAATAAACAAATTTTAGGTTGTTCTTTTCATTTTAAATTTTAGATGAGTTAACATTAGATGGATACTTTTTGTTCTTTTATAATGTGTTAAAAATAGAAGTAAATTTTAAGAAATATGGCGGATAGATGCCCTGAAGATAATGATTATAATAGACTCATTGAAGTATTCAATACATTTATAAATAAAATAAAGGGTCATAAAGGTATTTATAAATCAATTATAATTTAAGTAGGAATAAATGTAACTGAGATGAGGGGGTACTCATCGATCTACCAAAATCAATATTGAAAATTGAAATATTCATTTAGCAATGATCAAAAATCAAGGGGGCAATTTTCTTTATGGGTCTGATAAAACTTTCTAATGAAAGAATCTATTACTAATAAAACAGGAAATTCTATTTTTGTTACTAATAATAGATTTTAATCGATAAACCATGTATTAAAAATATTTATCACACTGACACATGACTATTAATGATAATAGCAATAAAATGAAACAACTGTGTTATTAAATAAAATCTGTTGTAAATAGAGATATAATATATTATTTAAGTATTTTTTAGCAGTAAATCTTTGTTATCCGTGTTGCATCCATATCACTTTTATCTTGCCAAGCGCATGGACTTGGAGTCTCAGCCAGCCATTTACTTTCCCAATAAACACTTTAAGTACATAATGAATTCAGTACCTTTGCCCTTGAGTGCAGTATGGCAGGCCTTTTGTTTAAATTACACAGAGCGCAGTACCAAGACCCCCCATTAAGTCACGAGTCCTTTAGTTATTATTTGATATTCTCATTATGTCCATATTTTAAATTAAAATATTTTAAAATTTAGAAAAGCAAATTTGCCTGAAGTGGTTTGATAGAATACAACAATATGAAGCTGCAACAGAAAGAGAGAAAAGAAAACGAAACACTTTCATCAAACTGTTAACTCAAATTATGAAACAAGGTTACCTTACTCAACTATTAAAATTACCCGCGGCTAAACAGCTAACTCCACAAGAAACGATACAACTTAGGGTGAATATATAAATATTATAGTTTATTATACTTGCTTTGTTTTAAGTTTTTTCCCTCCCAATTATCAAGCTGATAAATATCAGGTAGGATTAATTTGCATTATCAAATGTACAGGTAGGTTTATCATTAATATTAAGGTAAAAACACCTTTTATCTATTGAAATTTATCATAAGTAAAATAAAAACAAATAAGTATTAATCAATAGATACTGAGATTTTGAGAAAATATTGAGAGAGTGGTTTTTTCTCCAGTCATGAGGAAATATTAAATGATCAAGCCCCAGTTTCAGGTACCTTGCACCCTGGGCAAAGCATCTTATAGCTGCCTCCCAGGGACGGATGGGGGCACCTGGAACAGGGGAAATTTTCCGAAGCACCACTAAGCCAATTATAAAAAAGAAAAATTAGTCTGACAATTCGAAAAAAAAAACTTTGTCATATCAATATGGTATTTCATCAGTGCAAAGAAATACCAATTTTCACTTCTTACAAAATGTGTTAGCGACGTTTCAGACAAAACGAAAGCGATGGGTCAAGACAAAAAGTACCAAGCGCCTTTATGCTGTAATAGGTACTCCCTCTGCAGCTCCTACTGAATTAGTGAGATTAAAGCGCATGTAGGAATATGAAATAATAATAATGAAAAAAAAAAATAAAAACACGACACACAAAGGTGGCAGAAGGTGGGTATCCGTCAGCAGACCCCAAAACTCCGATTTCCTGGATCACTTTTTATTATTTTCCTCCTTTCACTTTTTTACCTGAGAATACAATTGCAAGTATTCTGGATTAGCAATTTCATAGTACTTTATATCGTTGGAATTAACATACAATTTTTGGTGTCTATTTAATTTAATCACACATCTACCACTTTTTTATTGTAACTTAACCCTTAACTGCCCGAATTATTTTTTTGGGGAATTGTTTGATTTTTTTTCTGGGGATTTTGCCTGTTAAGAGGTCCCTTAATATGTAAAAAATGATTAAAAAAATTGAAAAAAATTTCTTACCCCAAATTTGGGCTGTTGCCATATGGCAACGCTAGGACATTAGCCCTACAGTTTTTTTCTCAGTAAATGTTTTAATAATTTTTTTTTTAAATGTATGTAAAATAAATTGTAGGTTAAAAAAGCACAAATAATACTAACAAAATACTAAATTTATTTAAAAGAACTAAAAAGTAAATTTAATTTTTTTTTTCAAAATTTTATTGATTTAAATTATGGATCATGTTGTTGATCTGTAAAATTATGTAATTATTTCTTTATTTTTTGTTTTATTCATGTGTTTTTTTTATTACCTTTAAAAATATATATGCATTATTCAATTGTAATAAAAAAAATAGATATTATTATATTCATATTATTTTTAAAAGAAAAGCCCAATACTATTTGTTACTAATTATACTTATTCAACAAAAATAATTACGAGATTTAGAGACCACTTGAGAAATATTTAGAAAATAATAAAAAAAAAATGAACACTAGGCAAAAAAAAACATCAAAACTTTGTGTATAAATATGACTGAATAAAATTAAGACAGAAAAAAAACTTTAAGGCTAATTTCCTAGCGTTGCCATATGGCAACTTTCAAATTGACGCTCAATTTGGGGCAGAAAAATTAAATTTAGTGAAACAGCAATAATTTTATATTTTTAATCATTCTTTATTCTAATAGTTTCATTACTAATAATAAAATTATTTAATTAATTAATTAATTTAAAAAAATTAAAATTATTTCCGTGTCACAAATTTGGAATAACCCATTTTTAAACCTGTCTTGTCGCATACGTGTTGCACAAAACAAATAAATCTAATGATGAAAAATCAATTTAGTCCTTCTTTTGACATAATATTCACCTTAAAAATGTTCAATATTAACTTGGACCTCTCCAGACAATAATAAAGGAAGGGGGTTTTGCTGTTGCCATATGGCAACGCTAGGTTATTAAGGGTTAAGATATCGCATTATAAAAATAAAATAAGAAACAAATTGTGATATTTTTACAATCACTTTACTAAAATTTGAACATTTGTGCTAATAATATAGGTGATAAAGAATACGTTTTCAGGTTGGGAGTCCCCCAAGGAGTTTTCAGGGGGGGGGGACTTTTTAGATAATATGGCGCAGGTTAGTATGTTTTCCTGAGCCGGACGCTACGTCCTCATCAGATACTACCCTTTCATTTGTTTTACTTTTCAACCCCTCTCTACTCTCTACCCCCAAAAATATGAATCACCCCTTTCTGAGACCCCTGGCCTAGGCAATAAGTTGTTCTGTATAAATGCTCAGTCTTTTCATTAGTAAATCTGGAACTGTATCTAATGTCTGAGTTATAGAAGAGGATATTGGTATTACTGTATACATATGAAAATAAATGAAGTAGTGAATTACCCTTTTATAAATATATCTTAATCAATCTGCCACCTGCTCCAGTTGTCTGATACATATACAGACAACTCATGACAAATTTCTCTTCGAGACGTGTTTTTTAACAGATTTTTAACTTTTACGGGTTGGATGGAGTTAAACGGGGCATGAGTATATAAAAAAAATGACGTGTCATTGAGACTGCACCGCATACCGTGAATGTATTGTGGGTCTGAACAAACCTCACTAAATTCAGGGGAATTATATCCTGTTTCAACACGTAAAAATACTTAACGTCATTTCGACAAAAGTATGTAAAGAACCCAGGTTTAAGTATATATTATTATAATGATATGCGTGTTGAGGTAGAAGTAAAAAAATATTTTTTAACAATATAGAGATGAGTGGTAATGACGTCACAAAATGGCGTAAGCTTTCGAAAATTTATTCGAAGTTTTTGTTTTTTTCCTTTCCTTACTCCTTATCACCTGTTATCAAACCCATGCAATTTTGAGGGTATTTTTACAATTTATTATTAATCTCTGTCTGGATTAAGCTGTTGTGTAACCTTCTGTCTACTTGTTTACAATCTAAACTCTTTATTCAACATTAAATAGTTTTTTCATTAAAATGTAGAGTACATTTGCAATTGTTGCTGTTATATTATATGAATAATGTAGTGTTTGATATACCGAATGATAGACAAACTGTGTGTGAGATAAAAATTCGTGATTTTCGTTAATTTTTTTTTTTTTGATTTAACAGTGGAAAAAATTTGATTTTCCAGAACTAAACAGCAATACTACTTCGCTTTTAACTGTGTTTTGGATTATAACAAGATAAAATTGATGTGGAAAAAAGTATCGACACTTTTAAAAATGACTTACTGTTGTTTTCTCAGATCAGACTCCTGTCTATTTTCATCATAAAGTGAATTTCAAACTAAACTTTTAATGTAGTTTATAGGTATATCAAATCAATTTAAATGAACGTTTATTAAATTTTCATTTTGATTCGTTTAAATACGTATTAGTAGTATGAAGAAACAAAATATAATTCTGTTACAACAAGAGGAATTACCTACTACGTAATAAATAATATCATGGTGCTATACTTTATAATATTAAATATCGGACATTTTCTTCTCTACAGCTATACCTACTCTTTACCAGCCTATGATTTTAGTGCTTTTTATGTACCATCTGCTAAAAATAAAGCTGATAATTTATCTAGGGTAAAACCTAATAATAATTCAGAGACATACATAACTGTGTTTCCTACTTAAAAATATCTTGTAGAAGGTATAATCCTTTAATTGCAATTTAGCAACGGATGCGTACTAAAACGACACTACTTTTTTATCCTTATCAATCAAGATAACCCTAATTACCTGGAACAAAGTGTTTTACTGTGGTGTTATAGGGCCTCCATACCTGGAAAATATCAGACTACTAAATGAATTACATTCACTACACACCAAGTTGTAGTTACAAAGAAGGGCCTAGTAGATCATATTTCTTGGTGGCTTGGTCGAGATAAACTGATATAATTATGGTGAGTAGGCTTCCGCGGGTAGATGTACAACATCACAATGCACCACACCCCTGAAGATGCTTCCAGTAGTGGAAGCGAAACATTGTACTTCAACCCCTTCGTGGCACAGATTTCACCAGAAAACCATGCTAATAGAGAATAAATATTGTTATAAAAAATTGTATTCTCTTATCAGATAAATACATTTAAAAAAAAAACTTCTAAACCATTCAATTTGAATTTCAATGAATTGCAAGGACTTGGTTTTTTATAGTCATCAATTAAGATTTGAGTTGTGTTTTTTTCATTTCTTTTCTAAAAGTTAAATTATAATTTTTCATGTTGAAGTAGGTATTTCAATCTGATTTGATTTTTAATTATTTTTTTGATTTTGAACAAATATTTATAGAATTTTAATGTAATTATATCAAAGTATTTGATGTGTTCTTTGATTTATCTCTGGACTGAGATTTATTTATTTCATAAATAATCATATTAAATACAATGAGTCTAAGTCTGTTTAAGCGTTTTCTTTATACTAAATGAATCCTAAAGTACCAATTATTAAATATAGGCACTGTCAATCTTTCACTGACATTGAAATAATTGCAATATTTAAAAAGTATTGGTCAATAACATTATATCTAAAATGAAAACATCAAAACAGAATGGTATTCTAATCTTTATAGACTAAAAAAAACAATGAAGATGCATTTTTCTGTGTACTTTGGAGGATCTGTGAATGGTTTTTATATAATATTGTGAAGAAACAGGGTAAAATCGGATTGTACGTGCCCCCACTTTGAGGTTAGGTGATAAAATCCCGCATATTAAATTAAAAACCTTAATTTTGTGTACCCTTGAATTATCTATAGCCGCTCCGCACCGCTTCGCGGTGCTCCGCTCATTTTCTGAAGAAAAACAACCCTCCTGTGTATAAACCAGGTAGAGGTCCAACTCGAAGAAATTTCCAGGGCACGTACAATCCGATTTAGCCAGAAACAGAATTGTGAAATGATAGCTTTAAATTTCATATTAAACTTTGGAGATAAAAAGACTTTTCAACGTCATCTCTTACAATGACTAGCATGTTCTTTGATTTGCTTCCCAAACTTCCATCACTTTAGTGTAGGTGAGATCAAGTAGCAAACTTTATCTGGAACCAATTTTTGGAACTATTAGAAACTAAATCAACGCATACAAAGAAATGCGTGTGGAGCGACAAAAACCTGTGGGAACTCTGATAGCTTAGAACTTCCCTGTATTGGGCAAAACAAATGAGTGCAACCTGAGTGGGTGTGATCAATTTAGCATTTCACCTGCCCACCAAAGGCTAGATGCGTTATAAGCATTTTTTATGTAAAGAATCCGCATGTTACTTACTTACTTTAACCACAATAACTTAAAAATCACTTGTAATTGGAATAAAATTTAAATAATAGATCATAATATACTCATTGGTCCCATATTAGTTTAATCTTTTCCCATCTATTGCTATAAACAAACTTATTACTACTAACCCCTATACCGTTAACAGTACTCACCCAAGATGTTAAAGAAATTTGTATGGTTAGTCGAAAGTAGCCCAGAGAGGTGGTCACTTTCAGTTCCTATGGGACCATTCATCCAATAATAAGCTGCAACAACTTGAGTTTTTTAGGGTTGCTGAGTACAATAAAAATATGTTTTTTTTATTCCAATGTACCCAAATTCTTTGGTTCATGGATAAAACAGCCAAAAATTAAAAATTTAATTATTTGTATTATTGAAAGAATACTTAATTATTGAAAGAATAAAATATATATGTATAATTGACAATACAGAACCGTTTGTTTAAATTTTGACCTCTAATTTACCTGTTTTAACCATTTTATTTGAAATAAGAAAGTAGAATGAAGTAATTTGATGTATAAAAATAAAACACTCACATATGTGTGTATATGTATTTATGGTCATAGAGAAATTAATGAAGTACTATTTTCAAGTGCAAAACATTTGATATAGGTTCAAGTTAATTTATTACCTTTAAAATCAATTTTAAGAGGAACTGTAACTGTTGAACTTGCTTCATTATTATTTATTATTTTTTACACTCTTCCAGCCCTAGTCTACATTATAAAAACTGTTTTTGCCCTGTTTGAGGTATCCTTATCACCATTCAATTTTTTTAAGATTAACCTGAAACACCCTGTATAATTGGATGTTTCAGGTTTTATCTGAGGACCTCAAATAGGAGAAATTTGTAGTCTTGCTTGGTTTTGTTTTGGTGCTATGATAATTTTAATAATTTTTTGAAAATAATAATGAGTTTTCAACAAAACCTGCTTTAATACTGGTCTTCAAGCAAGAAATGATGTACCATTTTGTAATACAGAACATTTAATTTATAATAAAGTTAATTTATTACCTTTTTAAAAGGACAGTAATTCAAAATACTTAATTTTATCAGGATAATAAAAAAAGCAGGAATGTTTGCAACATTTATTAAGTTTTAAAATGGTACCAGAAACATCTAAATGTGTCAATAATTAGAAGTTGGTCATAATCTGATTTTAATATAGGTTTAGAGAGTTCAATTTGATTGCTTCATGAGATTGAAACACAACTGAATCAATGAAACTGAAACTTTTAAACACCAATTCAATGAAATTGCTTATTGATTTTGCCCATGGAAAAGAAGTTGAACTACTTGCTGTAGTTCAACTTTTTAAGCAATCTCATTTAATGGCTCTAAGGAAACAACAAATTAAGCCATGTTAACAGCTCATATAGCTCATCAAAATAATTACTTTTTGATGGAATAAAAGGTTTCAGTTGTATAGGTTATAATGAATCGTTATATATTATCACTTTGTCAAAAGAAATAACACTCTAATTATGAAATTAAGTTTATTGGTCTATACCATATACTAGCGTTCCATCCTCTAATAATACTCAAATATAACAGTTTATAAAAGTATAAGGGGCTTTCTTCAGTGACTTATACTTCTCTCTAGAAATATAAGTCACTGAAGATAGCTGTCATATAATTATTTAATTGTTTTATTTTAGAGGATAAAACAGTAGTATATATATATATATATATATATATATATATATATATATATATATATATATATATATATATATATATATATATATATACAGGGTGTCCCGGGTCAGGACCGACAAACTTTGGGATGTGATAGTACAGTTAATTTGGAGTAAAAAAAGTTCTATAAACCATGGTCCTATTCTCATTTGTTTTCTAGCTATCTTATTTTTAATATTTTTTTGTAAAACGTGACTTTGACTTAATAAATTGGCAATATAATTAGAACTAATTAAGCTAGAATGATAAATGATATACCACCTGAAAGAGCATGAAAAATTCTTAAAGATAAACATCATTTCAGCTATTAAATTTCATTTTTAGTCACACGTTAATTCGTTAGAACTTAAAAATAATAAAATTTAATTAAAAAAAGAAAATGTTAGAGCTTGTATAACTACTGTATTGTATTAGATGGCTATGGGTGCAAAACTCCTTAAAGTTGGCGCCTTTACTAAGCTTCAAAATGGTACTATTAATTTTAAAATATTGCAACTTAAAGTATCCGAAATAGTGATGATATAAAAAAAATTACATGTCCTATTGTAAGCTGAGATAGGGTTGGGGGAATGGGAAGTACCCTCAAAATGCAAACGTCGGGTGATTTTTTTTTCTTTTTCTTTAAGTTAGTCGAGTATTATAAAACGTTAAAGTCAGAGTTCAGTCATAGTACCCGTACCCGTGTGGTACCAGTCATGGTACCAATGATACTACAGTCATTGTAAAGTCATAGCACCTCACGAATATTATAATTATTAAGGGTGTAATAATTTATTTTTATTACGATAATTATTTATTTTTATAATAATGTTCTTTGTAACATAACCAAAATTGTACTGAATTAATTTAATTATCTTATTACTTAGTTAAAAAAATAATAAAATATAAAAATAAATACATAAAAATCATTAAAGATTGACATAGAATTGTGTAATACATAATAAAATATACGATCTTCTTTGTTTATAATTAACACTTCTGTAATTACTATAATAAATGTTAAAAATGTTGCCCTCCTTCATTAATACATATCCGACATTTTTTAAGTACAGATTTACTGCATTTAACGCTAGCCTAATAGGTGGATTGGAAGAGGAGAACCGGTTGCTTGGCCACCTAGGTCACCAGACATTACACCTTTAGATTTCAGATTGTGGGGACGGATGAAAGATTTGGCGTATCGACTACCGGTTAACAAACAAGAGGAGCTAATGTACAGGATACAAGCAGCAGCTCATCAAATAAATGCCCAAAAAGTGACTTCCATAAAATGCAGCAAATCTGTACTTAAAAAATGTCGGATTTGTATTAATGAAGGAGGGCACCATTTCGAACATTTATTATAGTAATTACAGAAGTGTTAATTATAAATAAAGAAGGTCGGTTTATTTTAACACGTTTCTATTTCATTCTTTAATTATTATTTTTTTTTTTTTTAACTAAGTAATAAGATAATTTAATTAATACAGTACAATTTTGGTTATGTTACAAAGAACAAGAATAAATTATTACACCCTTAATAATTATAAGATTCATCAGGTGCTATGACTTTACAATGACTGTAGTATCATTGGTACCATGACTGGTACCACACGGGTACGGGTACTATGACTGAACTCTGACTTTAACGTTTTATTATACTAGAGTAACATAAAGAAAAAGAAAAAAAAATCACCCGACGTTTGCATTTTCAGGGCACTTCCCATTCCCCCAACCCTGTCTCAGCTTACAGTAGGGACATGTTTTTTTTTTATTTCATCACTATTTCGGATACTTTAAGTTGCAATATTTTAAAATTAATAGTACCGTTTTGAAGCTTAGTAAAGGCGCCAACTTTAAGGAGTTTTGCACCCGTAGCCATCTAATACAATACAGTAGTTATACAAGCTCTAACATTTTCTTTTTTTAATTAAATTTTATTATTTTCAAGTTCTAACGAATTAAGGTGTGACTAAAAATGAAATTTAATAGCTGAAATGATGTTTATCTTTAAGAATTTTTCATGCTCTTTCAGGTGGTATATCATTTATCATTCTAGCTTAATTAGTTCTAATGATATTGCCAATTTATTAAGTCAAAGTCACGTTTTTCAAAAAAATATTAAAAATAAGATAGTTAGAAAACAAATGAGAATAGGACCATGGTTTATAGAACTTTTTTTACTCCAAATTAACTGTACTATCATATCCCAAAGTCTGTCGGTCCTGACCCGGGACACCCTGTATATATATATATATATATATATATATATATATGCGTTATTGACCAATAAACTTATATTTTATAATTACCTGCATTGTTTTATTTCTTTTAACATAAGTGATATATAAACCATTCATTATGTTTGATTACCACAAATCTGAGTCAATACAACAAACTTTTGCATGGGTTATGTTTATGTTTTAGTTAGGTTCTATTCCCCACTGGCGATTCAATTTCATAGCTTTGTCTAAACAGTACAGAGGCTTTCAATGACATTGAAAGTTTGTAGTTCAATCTCATAGAAGAGCAATAAAATCGAACTGTCTAAACTAACTTCACCTTAAACAAATATCCATGATATGAATGCAGCTGAAATAGGGCAGCTGGTAAACTGCCAAACTCCAACTTCATTATTATTATTTACACTCTTCCAGCTCGATCTCAGCAACACTACGCATTATTATAAGGACTTTTTGGCCCCATATCATAGCATGTCATATCCATTATGGTACTCTAGTAAAAACATATTGTTTTAGATTAAGAAGAAACTAAATGATTTTACAGAATGTAGTGATTTTTGAATGAGACAAGACTACTTTGACTTAAATAACAACCAAATTTCATTTAATATTAAATATTATAAAACAAAAAAACAAAAATTATATAATACAACAAAAAAAATCTACAAAACATGATTGCGATAACTTCTTTATAACGAATTTAAACTGCAAAGAAAAAAGCACTTTTACAAATGCAATGTTGGACAAAAATGTTTGATTGCAGAATACAAAGGTTTACTGGACCCACCTACTTGCTTCCATCTGTTTACATTGGTAAAGTGGGCTGTAAAGTAAACGATCAAGGGGGAAAGATGATGGTGGAGGTAGCAGACAAACTTGCTTGACAAACCAAATTTTAACGTGCATGTGGACATTCCTCTTACTTTCCTGCTTATTCTTATCATTGAGCTAACCATCAAACTGTGTTGAAAGCAGTCTATGTCTGGGCCTACGTTTGACATCCGTAGTCCACACCTATATCACAAGGTGGGGAAATCGCTGCTTAGCAATGTTTTTTACTCTAATTTCGCCTCGTATGCAGCCTTTAAAGACCTTGTTGAAAGACCCAAATATCTTCCAACTGGACCTTATATCTGCTGTTTACCTCATTTCTTAATTTATTATGAAATGTCACTAACTATGGTAAAAATGCTCTTCCGTGGGTTCTTATGACTCGTCCCGTCACATATTAGACCCTGGATTGCAATTTGCATTATGACATTATTAGTTTTAATTCTGTCATTTTCTGCATACTTTCATTAACTTGGAGGCAATCATCTTCATGACAGCCACGTCTGAAAAAACCTATTTTCGGCAGAGCTTTTAGCTGTACTTGTGATTAATTAATTTAAAGAGGGTTTATATTTATTTATATTATTTCTTATAGTATTCTCACTTTCTTTGTGAGGGTTCGTTGTGATTTGAGGTTGAGGACATGAAATCTCAGTCACCTTACATTGATAAATGGAGTGTGACGTGTTTAAATCGCCTAAAAAATATTATAATATTACTCTATTATTATCTCTCTATATTATTCTAGCTCGAATCGACATAGAACTTAGAATAATACTATATATAGTATTATTCTAAGACATAGAACTTCCTCTTTTAAAATGTAAACAAACAAACAAAGTGATATGAGAAGTGATAAGAGATATGAGGAGAATTTCAGCGCTTTTTATCACTGTGGGCATTCCTAGAAACTTACTAAACTGCAAATACAGCTCAGATTAGCCAACCTATGGGGGAGAAGAAATAAAGCCACTAGGCCGGTCGGAGGGGTGGGGTAGCATCATTTGTTGGTAAACAAAAGAAGGTTATGTTACTCGATTTCAAATCGCGATCTTTTTAACTAGCTTTGTCCTTAGACTTTAACTTCTTATTTACGAATATTTCTTGCAATTAATATAAATTTATTATTTTCCTTTGATGTACAATAAATATAATGGTTATGAAGTATAAAAAGTGAATGCT
Organism: Gerris lacustris; assembly: GCA_951217055.1. Taxonomy (NCBI): domain Eukaryota; kingdom Metazoa; phylum Arthropoda; class Insecta; order Hemiptera; family Gerridae; genus Gerris; species Gerris lacustris. The sequence continues at coordinate 17,672,417 of OX578277.1, read as the reverse complement.
TAAAACTTCTTAGATAAAGAGTGATATAACTATAATCCATCTCAGAAATATATCAACATTGACCCTCTTTTTTTGTTTGCACATAAATGAAAAAGTTCCTTGTTAGACTGGCTGCAGAGAAGGGAAAAATTCGCACCTAAAGTAGAATCAAGAATGGTAAGTCATTTTTTTTATTTCTGCCCTGAAGTCCTAATAATTTGTATCCTATTGTTTTATCAACTGTCTAAACTTTAAATAATAATAACTCAATTCGGAACAGACCTTGTCAATACCTATAACATCTCTACGGAACAAATAATGAGTATTTGAATATTATTATCTGTTCTGCGTATACAAGTGATTATACCTTGTATAATAATTGTTTGGTGAAACTGAATAACAAGAGCCAAAGCAGAAAAGTGGGCGGTGCTTCACTCGACTGTATTGTTTTTAACTCTGTACAGTATAATCTCAACTCTATAAACAGTATACAGATATATTCTCTTAAATGTATAAATAATACAAATTTACTATTGGTAAAACTGGAGAATACCAAGCTGGGAGGGGAAGAGGTGAGAAAAGTGCGCAGGCCTTACTGGAATGAATTATTTTGACAAAGGCATATAACCTCTCCTATGTACTGGAATGAATTATTTATATAAACTGTACTGGAATCATACTTATATAATCTCTCAAATGTATAAATCATAAAAATGTACTATTTGACAAAGGGATATAATCTAATAATCTCTTAAGTGTACAATTTAAGCAAAATTGTGTCACCAAGGGGCAACAATTGTGCCGCTAATTGTTTGACAAAGGTTTATAATGTCTAATAAATTAAGAAAAAAATTTCCGCAAAGTGATACTAAACGGTTTTGTCTCCTTTAGATTAGCTAATTGTTTTGTTAAATGTAATAGGTAAATTGATTTTCTATGTAAACAGTTGTAGGGAAAAGCTGTCTATAACCCATACTTTATTACACAATTAGAAAATTCACCAAAATAATTTTTCCACAATTTTATATCACAAAAAGTATTGAAGACAACTCTGCCACATTTTAAGCATACTATAGCTAATTGTATTTTTTTTGGATATGACACTAATTTAATGAAACGTTAATCGATTTTTTTTTTCTTTCAGATCTCAGTTAATCAATGGAGCATATAGTAATTCATTCTGTTTGAAGAAAACCTGCTGCAAGGGTGACGTCCAATCTAAAAACTAAGAAGAAACATGCGACATGCAAGAAGAGCAATAATATGTTTGTAAAAGTCGATAAATTTTATGTTTATGAATGTGTACAGGTGAATTAAGGAAAAAAGAGCAGAAAAATACAATTAATATGTATTTAATTATTAAAAAAATAACATTATGAGAAAAAAATGTTAATGCTGCTGATGGCACATTAAACATCGATATCAGTTGTCAATAATTCATCAGAGATTTATATTTGATTTTTTCTACCGAATAGTGAGTTTAGTTCAAATTAGTATATATACTAGAATTTTCTTGGGTTGCGAGAGGCATTTTTAATATAATTAAGGGGTGAGTAGGTTCAGCATACATTTTTTGTTCTGTAATTTATTCTTTACTGTAATACATTTTCTTAAATACTCTCATAATATAATATGGGATATTATTTATCTGGAGACCTATAGATCAAAAAGTATTTAGCAGACAGCAAGCCTCACTCAATTTTGTTTGCCTGCTACCTCAGCAAGTTCATTGGTCTTAATAAAAGTTATAGATAACACTAACAATACCAGCATAATAACACTAACAATAATAGCATTTTGATTTGCATTATTTTTAGTGCATATCATTGAGTGGGGTTCTGGGTTCTTATTATGTATTTGCATTGCAAATTACTTCTGAACTATTTCCAGGCATTTGGTTAAGATTTTTCAAATCATCAAGTTTTTGTGGTCTACCTACATAGATTTTGGATTTTTAATAACCCAACAAGAAAAATCAAGGGGTATAAGGTGTAGTATCAGTCCTTCTCTTTTTATTTGAAATAATAGTATATTATGTTACTAGGCTGTAAAGTGAGTTTTTTCTTTACCGCAGCAATTACATGTCGAGCGAAGCGAGACAGTAAATATTGCCATGGTAAAGAAAAAAACACTTCACAGTTGCATAGCATATGCTATTTTTTCTGAGGTAGCAGACAATGTAAAAACATTAAATATTAATAAATAATCAATATAATAATAACAAATATTAGGACATACTTAAAATTTAAAAAAAGAAACCTTAAAAAGAGGTTACACCATAAGAAAAGATAAATAAAACGCATTGACATCTAGCGGAATTAAATCGTACTAAGCATTTCTACAAAGACTGCAGCGCTACTAACGAAAGTGTGTTTTTTTTTATGTTTTTTAGGCTCTAAAGTTACTATTTTACAGTCTACCACGGAAAAAAGCATTTTTATGAAAATTTAATTACTTTTAATGAATTTGTTCCAAATAATGTGTAAAATAAAATGTTTTTTCATATATGTATCACATTTTTATAATAGAGTTTTAGATGGATAATTATTGTAACATATTACTTTCTTAAATGCTTCTTAATTTTGAATTTTACACGCTTAGATTATACATATTTCATTACTTTATTATTACACAGCATATGGTTTTACTGAACTACTTTACTAAGTAAAATGTTAAACTGTAATAATAGTATTGTGTAATATTTATTTACAATCCTTGGTATTTATAAGACGTTTCTTTCTTTTAAATATATGCTTTTATTTTAGAATTATATTCCTAAAAATTGTGTCATACTGACTCTTAAGATTCCATTTACGCAGGTGTTTCAGGTTAATCTAAAAACATTGAGTGGTGGACCTCAACAGGGAAAAACCGTTTTAATAATTTAGAGTAGGGCTGGAAGAGTGTAAAAAATAATAAATAATAATGAAGCAACTTCGACAGTTACAATTCCTCTTAAATTGATTTTAAAGGTAATAAATTAACTTGAACCTATATCAAATGTTTTACACTTGAAAATAGTACTTCATTCATTTCTCTATAACCAATATCACAGCAGATAAAGTTAGATTTTGTGATAAAATAGGGATTTTTTTTTTTTATTTTTTTTTAAATAATTAAAATGAGCATGGCGCAAAAAAGGGACTTTTTTGTTCCCTTAACCACTATTTAATCTTGTTAATTAATCCTGAGGCACCCTGTGTAAAGTTATGAAATGGATCACCAGACTTGTCTTTCTGACATGCATTATCACGTCAACCATTTAAACCCATTTTGAACCTTTGTCTTTATTCTGTATTTTTTTTTTGTTTTTGTATTTTCTCCCTAATAATTATATGCAAAGAAACACGTTTGTTTGTATCTTATTTATATAAATAAATACATATACACACATATGTGAGTGTTTTATTTTTATGCATCAAATTACTTCATTCTACTTTCTTATTTCAAATAAAATGGTTAAAACAGGTAAATTAGAGGTCAAAATTTAAACAAACGGTTCTGTATTGTCAATTATACATATATATTTTATTCTTTCAATAATTAAGTATTCTTTCAATAATACAAATAATTAAATTTTTAATTTTTGACTGTTTTATCCATGAACCAAAGAATTTGGGTACATTGGAATAAAAAAAACATATTTTTATTGTACTCAGCAACCCTAAAAAACTCAAGTTGTTGCAGCTTATTATTGGATGAATGGTCCCATAGGAACTGAAAGTGACCACCTCTCTGGGCTACTTTCGACTAACCATACAAATTTCTTTAACATCTTGGGTGAGTACTGTTAACGGTATAGGGGTTAGTAGTAATAAGTTTGTTTATAGCAATAGATGGGAAAAGATTAAACTAATATGGGACCAATGAGTATATTATGATCTATTATTTAAATTTTATTCCAATTACAAGTGATTTTTAAGTTATTGTGGTTAAAGTAAGTAAGTAACATGCGGATTCTTTACATGGTTTCACCAATTATAATAAACTCAAGGGTTTCAAAGATTATTAAAACAATATACCGTATTGCTTCGAATATAAGACACACTTTTTTTCCGTTGTTGCTTCTCCAAAAATCGGGGTATGTCTTATATTCGAGGAGCATTTATATATGATGCATTCATTTTTTTCCAAGAATTTTGGTTCGAAAATTGGGATGCGCCTTATATTTGAAGCAATACGGTATAAATTAATGTGATACCTTTCTGATTACTGTTAGAAGTAGTAATTAAATCAACTAATGTAGCTGAAAACACAATTTAAGCCACTAATAATGAAACTTAAGAAACAAAAAATTAAGCAGTTTTACAACTAACTATAATTATACTTTCACTGTTTCTTATTATGTTCTCTGTAAGTGATTACAAATTAAAATAATAAAACATGCATTTTTTTCCTCATAAAAAATGCTTATAACGCATCTAGCCTTTGGTGGGCAGGTGAAATGCTAAATTGATCACACCCACTCAGGTTGCACTCATTTGTTTTGCCCAATACAGGGAAGTTCTAAGCTATCAGAGTTCCCACAGGTTTTTGTCGCTCCACACGCATTTCTTTGTATGCGTTGATTTAGTTTCTAATAGTTCCAAAAATTGGTTCCAGATAAAGTTTGCTACTTGATCTCACCTACGTTAGAATTATGAAAGTTTGGGCAGCAAATGAAAGACCATGCTAAGGGTGGTGAGAAATGACGTTGACTTGATGTCTTTTATTTCTAAGGTCTAATAATTTGAAGCTAGCATTCAACAGTATTTTATAGAAGCCATTCACAGATCCCCAAAGTACAGAAAATTGCATCTTCATTGCCCTTTTTTTAGTCTAACGCTGATATAAATGTTTTTGCCCTGAGCCCAGTTTCTTGACCAAAACTTTTTAAATATTGCTATTACATATTTCATTTTCAGTGAAAATCTGACAGTGGCTGTATTTAATAATTGGTACATCAGGATTAGTAAGTAAGGGTAATATGCTAATGTACAGGTCCATTTGGTATAAAGTAGACACAGAGACAGGCTTAGACTTGTATTTAATATGACAATTTATAAAATACAATCTCAGTCTAGAGGTAAATCAAAGAACACATCACATACTTTGATAATTAATTTGTTATCAATCAAAAAGTTAGTTCACAATAAAATCAGATTGAAATGCCGACTTCAACATATATATTAAATTATAATTTAACTTTTAAAAAAGAAATGGGGGGAAAAAACACCACTCAAATCATAATTGATGACTATAAACCAAGTCCTTCCTATTAATCAAAATTGTTTTTTATTTTATTTAATTATCAGTAAAAGAATAATATTTCTTCCCATGCGTCAGTCCTACATCTCATCGTCTGTTGATAACTATTCGAAAAAATGATTTCTATCTCTTTATCTATGTCAGGCAACTAGAAATATGATCTAGGCAGGGCCTTTATTTTCACAATACCTTGGTAACTTAAATGAAATTCATTTAGTAGTCGGATATTTTCCAGGTATAAACACCCTATAATTCCAAAGTAAAATACTTTGTTCTATATTTAATTGGGTTTACCTTTTAACTTGATTAATAAGGATAAAATAAAACTTAAGAGTTCAATCAAAATAAAACAAGAGCCCGTCTAGTTTCAGTACGCATTATACTAGTGTTACAATTAGAATTGATTTGGACAGAACCGGAAAATTGAATAGTGAGCCAATGAGAACTCGAGATTTTCACTTCTAGAAGGTCAGAAGACACAATGTCGACCACTCATTGGATCTCTACTCAATTTTTATTTCTATTTTATCTCTAATCCATCTTTATTTCAATTTTCCTTGACTTTCCAAATCAATTCTAATTATAAAACTACTATAGTTACTAATTTACAATTAAAAGATTATACCTTCCACTAGATATTTTTAAGTAGAAAACTCTTTTACATATGAAATTGTTTATAGAAGATATTACATAGAGAAGACAAATCATACACTGAAAAGTCTAGGCATCGCTGTAAATAAGAGAATGTCCAACATTTTATTATATGGGTAAGTGCAGAGCATAGAAAATGATTTATTACTGAAGTAATTCCAGTATTACATGCTCAAGTCACAATTAATAATTATAATTTCTAGAAATTTGCACAACAAAACACACGAAACCCTTTAGATGTAATAAAGTTATGTTTAAAACTAACTGTAATAAGTAATAAATGTTGTTCCTTCAAACTAATTCTCATTAAAACGAATCAAAATGAAATATTAATTAAAGTCTCAATTTAAAATTTTAAACTTCAAATTTCTAGCTTGCTTCTCGATGCTTATTTCCAAGTCAATTGTATCTTGTAATATTCCCAAACTTAAAAGCAAAGAAGATTGTACTTTAGTTCTGTGAAATCAAATTATTTCATCCTGACATAAAACCAAAAAAAATCTGATCTGAAAGTTCTACAAAAATTACGTACATAGCTCTTATCTCACACTAAGAGCTACGTAATTTTTGTAGAACTTTCAGATCAGTATTTTTTTGGATTTATGTCAGAATGAAATAATTTGATTTCACAGAACTAAACTACAATCTTTATTTCATTTAAATTAAATCCAAAAAAATACTGATCTGAACGTTCTACAAAAATTACGTATATAGCTCTTTTCTCACACATTTGTTATATTATCACAAGGTGTATCACTTATATACTATTATTATTACTATTACTCATACACTATAACAGCAACAATTGCAAATGTACTCTACATTTAAATATAAAACCTATTTAATGTTGAATAAAATATTTATTAACCAAGTTATGTGGGGGTAGGTTACAAAACACAACAGGTTACTTTACGGAGTCAGGATTTCAAGTTCTATATAAAATATTCGTTTACATCCATCTTACCCGCATATCAATTAATATACTCTCACATCTCATAAACCTGGGTTTTTTTCATACGTTTGTCGAAATGACGTGACGTATTTTTACGAGTTGAAGCGGGACATAATTCCCCTGAATTTAGTGAGGTTTGTTCAGTCCCGCAATACATTCACGGTATGCGGTGCAGTCTCAATGACACGTCATTTTTTTTATATACTCATGCCCCATTTAACTCCATCCAACCCAAAAAATTTTAATAAGAGTTTGTGTGGAATATTTAAAAGATTTTAAGCTTGATACTGGTCCAAATGGGGTTGAAATATCGCTAGATGATATAAAAACTTAGTTTTTATTTAATTATACCCTGAAGACCTGGAGCATGTGGCAGACTGATTAAAATATGTAAATATGTACTACCAACAACTTTTTGACTTTACTTTATTATTTTTAAACTGCTTGCACTAAATAAATTTCTATAATAAATTTCAATTTCTGAGCATTTATTTATTAAATATTAGTCATTATTAATTATTTTTACAGAAATAATGAACGGTCTTAGAAATAATCAATGAATCTTAGGATACTGAGTAATAATAGCAACATGAATTGTATAGTAATACTGGCTAATATTATTTTAAATTTTATTAGTTATTTTTTTAATAACTGTTGTTGAGTATAAGTTCCTCTAAAAAGAAATTAGTATTATGTGGAAAAGGCAACAAATTTTAAGAACTGGAAAAAGGAGACTAAGAATCAATTTAGTGGGAGCCCCACAAACCTACGCCCACAACGCGCGCCTATACGCTCCACAATAACTAAACATCCCACCATTTCTGACTCTGTCTCCTTTTCACTTCTTGGGTTTCGGAATAGAAAGAAATAATAAGAGATGTAACACCACTTCTCTATTTCATTGAGGAACATTTTAACTGTTGGATTTCTTTTTTAACGTTTTGAAAACTCCATAGAGATACTTTAACACAATTATAAGAGTTACATTGAGCCCTGATATGCCCACTAACTGGTAAAAACTTATTATTATATAATATAACAATGGAAAAGGTAACAGGTTAAGAGGAAGTTATTGCTCTAGAACTGTAGCTTCAGAAGATATAACACAAATATGACTAAGTGGCAAAGCCTTTAAACACCTTTGCTAACTCAATTCTGTTTAATCAATTTTAAAGGATGAATTGGAGCGGTTTGGCTGTGAACAATGTAATACCAACCAAACCGTTTTGAATAAACTAACAGAATCTATGACACCAGATTTCAAATGTCACTGGTCTGAAGATGGTAACACATACGTAGCTATTCAACCACTGGAAGGTGAAGGAGCATTGATTTACATGGCTACATGTGACCCAAATAAACCAGGCTGGATTCAACCTCAACCACAATAAAATATATCAACAAATTTAGTTTGTTTCAACTGTGTACAAAAATGTAAATTGTTTGTCATGAATATAGCCTTTATGTATTTTGATATATTTTTATTTAATTATAACTTTCTATTCTCTTCCATGATAGCGTCTATCATGGACTCTATGGACACAATCCATGTTGCTTCAAGCAGACCATAGCCTAAAAGAAGGCTCCATCCATTCGTTTATTTTAGTTTTGGTTTATTTACCTGCTTTCCTGTCTTCCTCCTCAACTGCCCTCTTTCTGGGTAAATTCATAATCTACACAATGGCCAGCAAAAGAGGTAAAAACTGGAATTTATTAAAAATTAGGTATCATTTTGTTAAGATAGACTGATCAATTTTGCTCTTTGAACCAATTAGTTATAAACAATAAGGTAAAAAATAAACAAAAATGCTAGCATACGAGTCTGCAAGACAGTGAGACATTTTCATGTAACTTTTTGGTAACGTAGAATAAAGAACGAGGGAGGAAAAACAGAGTGTGACAGAGATAAGGAAGGCTTTGAGACGTGCTCTACTCGGAGCAAACTAGTTCGATTTTTAATGTTAGTTAATTGTTAATATTAGTTAGGTAGTATTAGTGTTAGGTAGACTAGTAGTAGGTAGTTTGATTTATGGTTAAAGTGTAGTGGAAGAGCGCTGGGCTATAGGGCTAGAGTGGGGGAGAGTACAGTAGAGTACAGTTTACTAGTGCGCACCTTCACAAATCAAGCACTAGGTAGAACTAAATGGTTCAGTATTTCGAATTTATCAAAACATCATAGCCAATATCAGCTGCTACAAGGCAGACAAGTACTAGGGGTTCTGGCACAACTTGATTATAAAACAAGAAGTCCAACTAGCTAATAAATCCAAAATATGAAAATTTTCTCATTAACGGTTCTGGCACTGTGTGGTAAGCTCAAGAAACTCTCAGGGCCCCAATTCTCTGTACTGATGCCAGGATTCTAAAAGAAGTATTTCGAAAGAACTACCTCATTTTTTTTAACAAGACTTTACTGCCATCAAAGAAAAATGTTGTTATTAGTTTCAACTAAGATTTCATATTATGAACTGAATCAAAAAGTAAAAAATAATCAGATTATTGTGGAGCTACAATAGTAAATGTTTAAATTTAGATAGGTTTGGATCATTGACTAATTAATAAAGTCAAAATCGATCTATCATAAATTTGTTACAATAAATACTAATAATTTTAGTTTATAAAAATAATGATTATAAGCAATATTAAACCAAAGTAACATAAAACCCAATTTCAGAGTTAAATAATTTATTGTACAATTACAAGGAGCAAAAAGAAAAAGAAAAGATATGACAAAAGAAATAAAAAATACAAAAATCATAGAACAAAATAAAATCGATAAGCAAAAATAATTATAATAATAATACATAATAATTCCCTTAATAATAAATATAATTTATTCTTAATGTCTAAGTCTCTTCAATAAACATTTATAATCATCAACAATTATTATAAGTACATAAATAAATACATATAGACTATAATTATAGTTTTCTTTTTTTTTTCATTATTATTTTAAACATATTTTATAGATTTTCAAACTACTTTTATTAATTTTTTAAACTTGACAATTGATTCTATATCTCTCTGCAATAATACTCTTTTTATATATTTTGTTTAATATTATGTTGTTTAAAAAAATATTGTTTTTTATTTTTACTAACTAGGGCTTGAAAAATACAGGGAGGAAAAAAGAATAAATCATTCTAATAGGCACTGATAAATGGTGGGTTTCAAATACATCATTTGCATTTTTTTTTTTTTTTTTTTTTTTTTTTTTTTGCTTTTTGACTAATTTAACTATATAGTGTTTGTTTATTACAAAATAATAAACTATATTGAATAGTTGGTGGTTTGAGTACATTATGTGCATTTTTTAAAGACTAATTTTTAACTCTAAAGTGTTTGTCTGTTTATTAAAAAATAATAAGATACAATAGTTAAAATAAAAACACTTTTCAAAAATTGTATCAATTAAAGATATTTGGTATTGAAGTAGTAATGGAATTAAATATTGATGGTGGCTAGCTCAAAAATAAAAATCAATGCAGCCCAGGATGATAATGAAACCACTGAGTAGGTTTTAATAAATTGAGATATTTCTGGATTTATTTGTTTTGATTCGCTCACTTTACTTATCTACTCACTGGGATCAACAGTCACCATGTCCACCTCTCTGGGAATCAAACTCACTGGATACCTCAGTGTTGACCTTAATTTCAGGTAGAGTAACGAGTACGCTAACCTTGCTTTTTTACCTTGTTAAACAATTCTAAATAGTAGTTTTGCTAAATGTTGCAAACATACCACTAATTCGTTGTGTTAACAATAAAACTCAGCTAACACCATGATAATTCTATAATAGAAATTAAAATTTAAAAAATTTCCCAAAGGGTAAAACAAATTTGTGGATTTCAAAGGTAAACCAAAATCATTATGAAAGATAAAACAAGCTAAAAGTTAAAATATAAATAACTTTTAGAATTTGGATTTATGATATTTTAAGGGTTTTTTTTAGGTCCTCATTAGATAATTAACTATTATCAATTTATCATTTTGTTTGCAGGAAATAATTCTTTAACTAATTTTACAAATATTTTTCTTATTTAAAAGTGATCATGATCAGATAATAATGGAGGTTGAAATGCCTGTATTTAAATTTGTATTTTTTTAATTTTTTATTATTCTGTTACTCTTTCATTGATTATTGAGAAAGTATTAAAAATAATTTTATATTTTAATATTTTGTCTCCTCTACTTTATTTTATGTACAAATTAAAATAGCATTAGCATGCTACTGCTACAGGGATGAACAGTCACTTTACACATTCACTCTATAAGTCAAAGTTTGACAGTAAGTTGGCAGTAAGGAAGTGGTTTCAGATGAGAGCAAATGCTTAATATTTGCTATTTTAGTTGTTGACAGTAAATTGATCCGATTAAATTTAGAGGTTCTGGAGAAGGTCGCTTTAGAGGATTTGCAAATTTAGACGTTTTGAATCCATTAAAGGGATCATTTTCAAGGGAATTGCTCATAATGAGGGTGATCGTTTGCAACTGACTCGAATTGAACAGTTGCAAATCACGCTCATCATGTAAAAAAATTTATTTTCATTTTAAAATAAGTGAATCTGCTGTTCAGAATGATAGTGCCAGTTGTTAATTACTCTCATTATAAGGAAAATCCCATGTTTAAGTATCCCTGTAATGGGTTCGAAACTTCAGGAATCGTAAACCCTCTGACAGGATCTCCTGCAGAAGCTCTAGAATCATTAGACTCTGGCCATGGAAACCTACACTATAAAATTGATCAATTATTTCCTTAAAGAATGATACAAATTGAAAAAATTTGAGTAAATAAAATATTAAAAGAGCTAGCACCAGATTTTAATTTTTAACTCATTTACCAACCACTTTTAACAACTCAGTTAATTTTGCACCGCTATTTTTGACAATATATATTCTTCAAGGCGACTTTTATAAACCATTCTCAAAATTTAACATCAATATTCTAATGTCACAAGGATACAAAAATAGTGGAAGTATCCTTCCTAAAGGTTATCAATACAAAACTAAAATTTTATCTGTGTCCTTCACTTTAGTGCACTATTATACTGCAAAATTTCAAATCACATTTGGTTATTAAGACAAAAATAGTTTTATTTAACATTCAACAAGCAGAAAAATAATGCACTGATATAATAACATTGCATTAAACTTGTGTAAATAATCATAAACATTTATCATTCTTTCAAGTATTTTTAAGACAACTATTGCACCTAAGTAAATATATAATTTTTTTTCCTACTTTGTTTTTATCGTAACTGATATATATTATATAACACTTAACATTTCAAAAGACAAAACTAATTTAAATTAAACATTACCATTATATTAGTATCAATAACATGGTCTGAATAAATGGAAATGGCAAGATTTAAAGATTATTTTGTCTCGATGTACAATATATATATATTTTTATAAAATAACTTTAATTTCATATATATCTAATATATAAGATGTGTCATTTTTTCGGGTCTGACATTTATTTTTAATTTATACTAGCTACATTTATTATTATTTTTATATTTTTAAGTGAAATATTTATAAAGTGCAGCATATTTTTATCTGTAGTTATGTACACTCATTTATATATATACACAGTGCTCGATTTAAGGCGGAACGGCGTTCCCGGACCTCTCTCTCTGATAAATAAAAATAAAATTATCGGCACTAAGATTTTTTTAAATCCTTAGTTAAAATTTTGTTTCTCAGTGAGTGACTACAAATTTGATTAAGGACATCATGTATTAAACTGGCAAATATATATTTCCACACGAAACCCACCTGATTGCAGTGTGGGTTTATGTCTAAAACTGCTTAAAATGCTGTTTTTGAACGTTTATGTTTCAAAATTTTCCCGGGGGAGGACCCTCCTTCTAAGGGGGGGGGGGGGGGGGAGCGGATAGAGAGGGGGAAGGTTATAGTTCCAGCACCTCAATTTCTAGAAATCGAGCACTGTATATACATATATATATGTGTGTGTTTTTTTTATTTTAACTTGTTAAAATTATATTAATACCATAAAATCTCGCATATAATACACAGTCTAAATTTGGGGCTGAAATTTCAGGGGGGAAAAATTGCATATAATATGCACCTTCAATTAAAAAAAAAAAAAAAAAATGTATGATTGTGCGGATTGTACACAAGATTCCATTTTTGTTTTGATTTGATTATTTTGTTATTTAGGTGCACAAACCCCTATTGTTTTTTCCATTTAAAAAAAAAAGAAAAAAGATTATTTTATTTAGATTTAGTAGGTTCTTATTAGTTTTTCAGCAGCACTATAACACCTTCTAGGACTCATTTTACTCTTGATAATGAAAGTACTAATTAATTTTACTCTTGGTAATAAAAGCACTAATTAAATTATGGAGGCAGAAATGCAAAAACGAATTAATCTTAACAATTATTATCTTAAACACAGAACTGATAGATACTTAACAGGAATACTAACTCGAAACTCGATTAAAAACTTAAAATGGTGAAGTAAATAATTTAGCAAGTAGCTAAATCTAACTTGTTTGAGTTCTGTTTAATTAATTTACAATAAAATGAGTTAAACTTTAAAATTACAATGATTTTATAATTCAACGTAAACAAGATTCTTAAAATAAACACACAATAAGTGTTTAAGCAGCTTTATTTGATTAAATGTAGTGTAGCAAGTAGTCGTGTTATGTTTTATTTTCAATTACCTACCTATTAAAATCAGTAGGCAATTTTTTTCACTGGCATAAAAAAAGGCAGCCTCTATTTTAGAAGAAAAAAAAGAGGTAAAAATTGTGTGTATTACACACGAGATTTTACGGTAAAAAATTAGTCCACAAAAGAAATTGGTGCTCTAATAAAAGGAAGACTAAATTTCTATTGATTCATTTTTTTACCATTTATTTAGGCTAAATTCAGTATTGTGAATATCAAACATTCTACATCAAATTTGCAAGTTGGCAAAATGTGTGTCAATAATGGGTGAGTTAAGCAAATTAAATTCTTCGAATTTTAACCCCTAAGAAAAACTATAATTCAGTGTACTTATTACAACCTCTAAAAATCTTAACATGTATAAAACTTCTTGGAATGTTCAGAAATGAACAAATATAGACAAAAAAATTAAAATGTAGGTGGCTTGCACACAACATTCGTTAATAGCCTTCCGGCATTACAGAAATAGGAGTTTATATTTCAACACTCAGGGGCAGGGATGCATTTTTAAATATTGAATTCTCATCTTCAATAAAAATATTTAATAAAAGATTTCTTTTTCCCAACCTGATCAACATCATAGGTTATTACAGGATGGGATCCGGCCACTTTACTCATATCCATGATGAGATCATCAGTATGAAAAATATCTCACTAGTCTGTGATTAGAACACCACGGTGTTTAGACACACTAATGCTATATAAAAAGGCATAGGTTTCAGAGGCGAGTGCGCTAACCACTTGGTAGCCCCCAAAAATATATTATTTCATTAATAAAAATGTAATATGTAAATATTTTATTTATTTTTTTAGTCTTAAAAATTGAAATTGTGCTCTACAATAAGTAAAAGCACACACTGGTGTCACACTTCTTTAAATTTAATAACTGCATTTTCACATTGACATTTAGTTGGTAAGTTTTATAGTTTGAAACACACTTTAAAATTCAATGCAGTGCAATTTTGTTTTTATTTGTATACTTTGAATATTTTAAAGATAATTAATTAATTTTGCCTAATGAAAATTGAAACATAATTTAAATTTAAAATTAATATACCTAATGAACAAAATCAACCATGAAACCAAAAAAGTGTTTCCTTATGTTTTTTTTTGTTTTTTTAATCTTTTATATTATCGAAATATTAATTTTAATTAATGATAATGATAACATATAAAACCACAACAATTTATTTGTTTCCATTAGGATTTGATCATATAATTCATGCTTAATATAACTCTAAATGCAAACTTGATGAGTTCACAGTAACAATATTGTAATGTTACAATACAAATATAGTTATTGAGAATAAATCAGTTCAGAGTTATTAATCACCTTGTAGCAATATTGTGACACAATATAAATATTGTTATTGTTGTTTGCAACAAAAAGGTTAAGATTATTATTATTTATTAAATTTAATTTAAGAAAACAAAAATAAAAAAAAAAATGAAATAAAACGAGCATAATCTCATTTAGCTTTTCCAAAATTTTAAGCATATTTTAAAAAGAATTAGTCAATTTTTTCATTAATGTTTGGTCCTTTTTACAAGTCAGGTGTATTATTGTTCAGTTTGATGTTCTTTATTTATTTATTTTTTTTTTTTAAATAATAATAATAATGATAATACTAGTAATAAATAAAATAAATTAACATTATGAAATATTAATTTACAAAATACATATTTTATTATAGTACATTTTTTTTTTCTAAATAGGCCTTTAATTACAGCAACATTATAAGAATCATTGAAAACATTAATAAGGTTATTTATAAAACTAAATAAATCATTTTGTTATTTTACTTTTATTAATTTAACTATACAACTAAATTTAGAAATTAAAAATAGTTAAATGGCAAGGTTTTATCAAAATAAAGCAGCGATGAAATAAATAAAACAATTATTCTAATAGAAAAATAATCCAAATACTAATGGTTAAAAAAATAGTGGAAAAAATAGTTTTTGGAATGTATAATTTATAAATATTGCACTATGTTTACAATTGCAGGAAATTGGTGTAAATATGCATGTGATAAATCTAAATCTGCAAGAGAAGAGTGCATCTTTATATAATTGTATGCATTGGGAGTTTACCGAATCTGAGATGATGACCGAATGATCCTTATCATGGAGTTACTCATGATAAGGAGACATGAGCAAATTATAGTTTAGACATCATTGAAGGACACAATTATAGGTCAGTTCACTGATCAGAACACATTAAAGTGGTCAGTGGCGGATTAAGGGTGTCATCTAGGGGGTGGCGATCTGACCCTCCAAGGGGTTTCGGGAGTATGGAAAGCCCTAAGGAAGGGGGGGGGGAGTTCTCACGATTCCTCCCCCCCCCCCCCCCCCCCTTCGATGGGGTGCATATAGCGGGGGGTCCTCCCCCGGAAAAATTTGAAAATATGACCTCTTAAAACAGCTCTTAAATGCATTTCTGAAGTAAAATTTGATTTTAATAATACTTAGTCACAAAAGACAAAAGGGTCATTTTTGGCTCGATTATATGGTGTACTTTGTTGGAAAACAAGTATGAACATGAACACAAGTACATTTTTTTAAAAAAAATATAATACAAACTTAAAAGTATAGTTATTGTAACACAATAAAAGTTGTGCACCTAATCATTCCCTTTGTCTAAAATACCTAGAGAACGAAAATTTATCAGTTTGTTACCTTCGGTAAGCTCGGAAGCAAAAGGAGGATTTTTAATATTTTCGTTTTATATATCTACGAGCCCATGACAACGGACCTAATTTTATATTTAGAAAAAAATAGTTAAATTAAGTAAATTAATTTAGATAAGTTATTATATCTATTTGAAGACCATCGAATCAAAGCAAATACTCGTACTTATTTTTATTGGAATAAATGCGGTTGATTTAGATAGACAATAACAAACATTTTGCTAAAACTACGCATCTATAAATTATTTTATAAAATAAATTATCAGAATATGCGGATTTGTTTAAACGAATTAATCTATTATCGGCGTCTCTATTGAAAACTAGGACATTTTGGCATCCCGAAAAATTTCGGGAGACAAGTTCGGGATTTAAAGTCCAAAACCGAGACAACTCCGGGACACCTGGCGTCGTCAGAAGTTTATTATTGGGGGGGAGGGGATATATTGCGGGGCTGGGGGTCCTCCCTCAAAAATTTTTGAAAATATTACCTCTCAAAACAGCGCTTTTATGCATTTCTGATATGAAATTTGGTAGTCGTTAGAAAAAAGTATAATCAAGGGGGGGGGGGGGGGGTGGTCGCCACCCCCTTTAATCCGCCACTGAAAGTGGTAAACATCAGTTTCAACAACTAAACTGGTCAAAAACAGTTCTCTGATTATGAACAACTTAAGAGGTAGAAATCAGTTCCCTGATTATAATATAAACAACTGTAGAGGTTGAAATCAGTTCGCAGGTGATAACCAATTAGCGTTATCATAACTATGTCTACATTGAATAATAATGTTTTAATAAAGATACCTGTTTTACAGCACTGCTTTTTTACTCTTAACAGATCAATTTTTGCTCTTAATTTTACTTGTTACGAATAGGTACCAAACTACAGATTTATCTCTATTTTAGTAGTTTCTATTAATAGAATCTTGCGGTGTAAAATATAATTAAATAATATTTTAATGTGTTTACTAGGTTATTATTTAAAATTTGAACTTGACTAGTCCACAAAGCAGTAGGTTGGTGGTTTTTACATTATATAAAGGTGGAAATTATTAAAATGTTATAAAACGGAGGATTAAAATAATGAGGTAACATTCTATTTAATAATTAATTATTGATTAGCTAAACTTACAGGCTTCAAAACAAAAGTGCAACAAAAGAAAAATTCCATACAAGAATATAATTTTTTTTGGCAGTTTTATAAAATTGGGGAATTTCAAACAAGAAAATTAAATAAATAATAATAAAACAAATTTTAAAATAGTTAATTTTTTGAATTAAAAAGGCAAATGAACGACCTTTTTATATGAAATGGTGTTTTCGGTGGGAACGCCCAGATATCGCAGGATAAACTGTCTGAAAATAGTTTTGAAATAGTCCTCAGATATAGAAACAAAAAATTGAGTTAGAGGTAAATTATGACTATTTGTAGGTCATATATAATTTGCGGCCCATAAGAAGCCAGGATATACCAGATGGTAATTTACTACTATTAAAGTCAAATCAAGGTTCCTTTATCTGTATCTGTGATTTTGTTTGCTAGATTTTTACTTGGACTTTAACAAGTAGTTGTACGTTTACCTCATGGGGTAAACGGAAGATGATGGGTTGATAAACATAGGTGTCCCTCCAAGAATTTAACCTTCACAATGAACTTAAACCATGTAATATACATATATAAAGTACTAAAAAGATAAAGGAAAAAGGAAATATCCGGAATTGCAGGTACAGTTAAGTCTTACTAATGAGGTCACTGCTAGTCAGGACATCCAGTTAATTCTGACAGACCTCAAAAAAAATATTGAGTACGCCAAAATTAACTTGTGAAATGCTTACCCTAAGTTGGCTTGAATTTCATTTTGGAACACCGCATGTTTCCCAATAATTGAATCTATAAGTTTTATGTTAAAAACATCGATTTTTAATAGCTTTACCCACCTAAAACTTGTTTTTTTACACAGACATTTTAAAATGTATTCCATTAAATCCAAACTTTTAGTGATCCAGACAGGTGTCTATCCCATCAAATCCCTATTAGCGAGACTTTACTGTACCGAATTTAGTTTATTTTGTAAGAAAAAAACAAAAACAGGTTTCTAACAATAAGTTTGGGTTATTCATACACACCTGTAACAATGCTCAACTTTCTAAAATTCTTTACACCTGAATTAGAAGAATGGAACGGCATCTTCCAAACATAATATATGTCAAAAATAACAAAGTAACTGTTGTTACATAAATGTTAAACAAAATTACTTTTACACAATATTGAGTTAGTACAATATGATTTAATAACAAATGAATAATACTCAATTGACATAAATATTATTCCTAAAATACATTTGTAAAAATAAAAATAGAAAATAAGACTAAGAATATATTTTTAAATAATAAAAAAAAAAAAAAAAAAAAAAAATATAAAAACCCATAAGAAACAAATAAATAAAAAGTAGGATAAAAATGTGCGTGCTAGAACAGAGGTGATACACGCCATATACATTTCTTTAAATCCTTACATATTGACTAGTTTCATATTAAATAAACCCATTCCAAAATAATATATTAACACTTTTATAATTGAATATGTGTAAATAAGTAGAAAATTGAAGGTTAATTTTAAAAAATAAATATTATCTACATTGAATAGATATAATAAATATTTACAAACGATAATAAAGGGATTTTAATTGTTCGTTTAGACAGAGCTTAACAAGTAATTTTTTTTTAAAAAATAATAAATAGATAAAAAAATATTTAAGCTGAATATTGAAATTATACTTATTGTAAAATAATACATAAATTTTCTCTTTTTTTCTTTTGCAATCAGTATACTTTAACTATTTTAAGAAAGTTACATCTTATAAAAAGATAAGATGAAATAAAATAATTTAGATATTAAAGAGATTTATTTTTGTTTAAATTAATAAATATATACTGATAAAAATGGAATTTTATAGTAATTTAATTATTATTAAATTATAATACATAAGTATACACATTAAACTAAATTAAATAGATAAAAAATATGATTAAGTTTTCTCAAAAAGATCTCCAAAAACAGAAATACAAATGTTTGAATTTTTCTTTTGAAATATCTAACATAATTAAAAAAAAAAAATAAGAAATGGGAAAAGACCTAATTTCTTTATTTCTCTTTAGGAAAAGTAATATGATAAACATAATACACAGGAATGTCTAGAAAAGTCAATAACACTTATCATAGATGATCATCAAATAAATCTATGTAAATTATCACAAGAAATAATTATAAAAAAATCAAATAATTGGTTTGATTCATACATTCACATACCACAAATATACTATATATTTCTGTATCATGATAAATAAATAAAAGTTTTGATTGAATACGTACATTTAAGCAGAATATGATAAATATAAATATGAGTTATAAGATTATAATTATTTTGTTTTTATAAACATGGATTTTTCTTTTGGCTAACTTGTTTTACTCCTTAAAATGCACCACTTTAATCTGATATTGAAGTGATGGAAATAGTTTATATTTTAAGGTAAATTGAAATAATTTGAACTTTTTTTTAAAAAAGTAAACAATAGGAAAATTTTAGTTTTTATTCATTGACCATTTTAAGGGTTTTATGAAAAGTTTTTACACAACTGGTTCAAATGTATTTTAGAGACCTAACATCATTCATTCATCAACAGGATAAACAAATTTTTAGAGCCTTGAAAAAATACAACTGAGATATGGACTTTATTGTTAATGATGATTGGATAGCATCATTAACTACGACTCGAGTTGAGGGGTAGGGGAATAGATAGAGTGCCTTGTGCTAGTAGCTTGAACATGACTGAAAATGCAGATGATAAAAGCATGCTGTTTCACTGGAAAATTTACACAGCTTCTGCAACATGCCAGCTACTGGGCCTGCTTTTTCACCAGTATGTGTATTTGTGCCTTATAGTAATTGAATTATTCCGAGAGGGTTTGGTAGGAATTATTAGTCCTAATTTTACTCTACTATCGGTTTTAGAATATGGATTGTGGAAGAAGGCTTGAGGAATGATTAGGAAAACAAAACTGACAAAAGAGAAGAATGGAAATTTGCTGTCAGGAAGGCGAAAACCTAAATTCGGTTTTAGGCCATCAAAAAGTAAAGTAAAACAGAAGTTCTCTCCAAGATTAACTAATGATTCAGTGATAGAAAAATCATAATCTGTACTCAATTTTATGATGTTAAATAAGTGGATCTGCAATTCAGATCCTTCTTTAATGGTAGATATGGGAGCGTCTATGGAGGTCATCTTAATGGATAATAGAAATAGTCTCTCCACGTTAACTGGCTAATTTGTTTATTATGATTACATAGCAGCTTTCAGCCTTCATAAGGCCATCATCAGTGCCGGAATGTGGAAGAAGTAGAGTTACATAATACAAGAAAGTAGTTAAATGATAGTTAGAGGAGGTAAAAGTAGATAAAAAGTGAGTCCAGTCTACTTCATGTCGGAGATCAAGGTAAGACTCTTCTTTAATGGGTTCGAAACTTCAGAATTCATAAAACCTCTGATGCGGACTCTTCTGAAAGATCTAGATTTTAAATAAATGAACGTGCCTATTTGATAAGAAAACTGCATCTCTAAGATACTTTTGAACCTGTTTGATTAATATTAACAACAAAATTCTTAATTTTTATTTCTCTTGAATACCAGAAGCCTTTAATTTTTTTTCAATGATCTGAAGTTTGTATTTGAAATATGTTAATCCAAAGTATAACTTAGGAGTTCTATCTCTATTTGTACCTTATAGTTTGAAAATTTTAAAAACTAGACATTAGCTTAAAAGTTAAGTGGGACGTTTAAAGTCTTCCTACAGAAAAACCAACATTTTTATTATCTTTTTTTTAAAAATACCTACACAGATAAAAATAGTATAATAATTTCATTAATAAATAGTACAATCTTTTTTTAATAATGTCATTTCGATTTAGTTAGTTATGGATTTCTAAATTGACTTATTTTAATTGATATTAATAAAATAAACAAATATATCAACAATTCTTTTTTTAAAAAAAAATAAAAATATAATTATTTAATAGATTTTTTCTTTACTCAATCAATAATAAATTAAATTTATCATCTAAATCACACACTCTGTTCACTTGTTTTAATATAAGTTAATAAATATTGCACTAAAAAATAAGTAGATTTACAATAGATTTTAAGTTTAAATATAATATATCCGGTAGAAAATAAATAAAAGTAAATCACATAATTCTCTCGTTTGTTTACAAATAAAGGAAGTTAATAAAGCGAGTTTAAAAAATTATAAGTACAGAACTGGAATGTTTTATCTTACTAACTGTTCTCATCTAAATATTTATTTATTTAATCCTAATTATTATTATTTTTTAACTTTATAGTCCCCCTAGTTTTTTGTGTAAAACTAATTTATATCCTCTTGAGCATTGGAAGGTTGAGAATCTGTGGTATTTCAATTTCTTCCAAGCGAATGTTCGATGGGTTATATGGTATCTCTACGGGGAAACACATTTTGGCATCCATCAAAAGTGACTGAAAAAAAAAAAAAAATTAAAAAAAAAAAAAAAATTATAAGCCATAAACAAAAAAAGGCACTTCTTTAGACTGTTACTCCACTTAAAAAAAGTTCTTCTTTAGACTGTTACTCTCCTTACAAGAACAGAAGTGTGATATTCCTTTGTCCCAAAGTACATTGGATTAAACATCCCTTTGTCTTAATAGTTATTAAGCAAAGAAATGTATAAATAATTATATCCATTTACAATCTAAAATAGTCTGCCAATTAGTGTGGCACATAGCTTCCTCATTTCCTATTTCGGGTACTTTAATGATTTTATGCTTTTACAATCTTAAATTAAATTTACTTCAATTGTACTCTTAGCAAAATTTAAGAGCACAGAGGGTTAAAATTAACCCTTAAATGCTAATGGTAATTGGATGGCTGGTATTACTAAACCTTTGTTGATTCGACTAACATATGCAGAAAATACATTTTTTGGGTTGAAACTACACTTCTATAAAGAGAAAACTATTAAGAACTCATTATAAAATCTTTTAGTGAGATATACAAACTTTTAGGAACATCAGAAGAATCTGAAATTGAGTGAACATTAATTCAGCAGGTCCCATGCCCCAGGACAAAAGCCCTAGGCCCTTTGGTAAGTGCTCCAGGCCCCAGATTATCAGCTATTGGTCTCTGGCCTAAGGCCAATTACCCTAGGCCCCTTACCCCTAGGCCTATTGCCCCTTACCCCAGGCCCATTTTCCCAGGCTTTAGGCTCATTCGACGACCAATTAATTCCCTACGTCTAATACTAAACATTAGTCGAATCGACGAAGTAGCTTTGACGGGATTTTGCCAGAAAACGATTGTATGCTCAAAAGGACTACTACCGCTACACTAGCAGGTGTGTTACTAACCACTGCAAGCAATGCAGAAGGATGGGGTACCCATCACCATCGCGAGCGTAAAAGGTTAAGGTTCAAACTGTGCTCATCGATTTGACTAACATTAGCATTTAAGGGTTAATCTGGGAGTAATAAATCAATGTTTTAAATCTTCGCTTGGCAAATAAAAAGAGTTCTTAGAACCATTTGATATTTGGCGCAAAACTATGAAGCTATGAGGTAGATAACACAAAATAATTAAAAAAAAAAAAAAACTAATTAAATTAAGTAATTAATATGTTAACTTACCCCCTCAATGGACTGCCTCTGCAATTTAAGCTTCTCTGCAAATTTCTCAATGAACTGAGGCATCATTTCAAACTCATACCCATCTTCAGGTGTGTAGAGGTTTAACAACTTGATAATCTAAAACAAAAACAACAATTTAAAGCATCCTTACCTTGCAAATAAATACATATTTATTATAAATATATTTAAATAAATATTTATTATATTTTGCTGAGATAATTTATTTTTAATTTCTTATTATGTATATGTTTCATACCTACAAATTATTAAATAAACATACCATAAAAATTAGACATAGTATTGTGATGTAAAAAATAACATGGATCTGTTTTTGGGATCAAAAAAATGTGAAGCTCTTAAAAGTAGTATCAGCAAGTAGGGATATAACAGGAGGTAGCTTGGTTTTCACTTTAGTACATACTATATTTTGCCTTCAGGAGTTTTTCCATGAAGTGGAGACATTTTTTAAAGAATAGGAAGGGCACAAGATGCAGGTTATTACATAATTTAATGTTTTTCCATGAAGTGGAGACATTTTTTAAAGAATAGGAAGGGCACAAGATGCAGGTTATTACATAATTTAATGTTTTTCCATGAAGTGGAGACATTTTTTAAAGAATAGGAAGGGCACAAGATGCAGGTTATTACATAATTTAATGTTTTTCCATGAAGTGGAGAAATTTCCTAAGAAAAGGAAGGTTACAAGATGAAGGTTATAAACATGATTTAAATTTTCCATAAAGTGGAGACATTTTGTAGAAAAGAAAGGTTACAAGATGCAGGTCATAACATGATTTAATAAGACTTGTTCGAACTACACTTCAAAAACATATTGCTTACCTGGTTATAAGTCAAGTTTTTACACATGTCTGCCAGAGCATCAATGTCATTTTCAGTTTTTCTGCCTTGCAGCAACTGTGAAGCTTGAATTAGTGGTGCCAACATCTCAACAATTTTAGCATCCTGAAAAAATACAGATAGTAAGAAAAAATTAGATAGAGAATAATGTCCCTTCCAAGATCGTCATCCCTTTAAAACAGATTATGTACAGTGCATGTTCTTTTTATAGTAAATTAAAATAAGGGAAGAATACTCCGACTCATTAAGACAATGATCATAACAACTTTTCAAATTCACATAGTAATTAGTAATTACTCATGACTTATTACAAGTATTAATAATCAGTAAAAATAAGAACAAAAATGGCTAAAAAACATTCTTGAAACCTTGAATAATTGAGAAAATAAATGAGAAAACTTTACCTGCAATTTGATATCTCGAGCCCACTGCTCAAGATGTGATAGATTGTATCTTATCTGCAATCCTTTAGACCAGTTACAGTACTCTCTCCTCAGAAGTAAATTATTAAGGGAATGTGCACACAAGAAGTAGAAGATCTAAAATCAAATTGATGCAATTATAACATTTAAATTTTAAGATAAAAAATGAAACTTTTAACCCAAAATATTTTAGTTAAAATATTTTTTATCTGAGAGCTTACATGTTTGAAGAATTGAATGATAAGTTCAGAATCCACTCCGTGCAAGTTAAGCATTCTATAGAAAGCAGTAAGGTGACCAATTAAGTCATCTAGGATCTTCTTAGTTGAAATATTGGCTGCACTGACTGAAGATGATCTTGGCCTGTTTCCAGTCAGAGTCAAACCTGAAGTTGAATAAAGTTTAATTTCAAAGAAAAATCAGAGCATGCCAAATATAATTTAAAAAAAAAAAAAAATGCTTGCATACGAGTCTGCAAGACAGTGAGACATTTTCATGTAACACTTTTTGGTGTTGTTTTTTGGTAACACTTTTCGGGTTTATGTGCCTAAGTAAAGACATGAAAATGTCAAAAAAAATTAAGCGTTCAGTTTCCGCGTTTGTATATTAGGAATTAAATCGAACATATGTTGTGCACGAAGAAAGAAAGTACTTTTCTTCTTTTCAAGTTTATTAAGAAGTAATATTTTAGCTTCTTCACCCATATTTTTATAATAAATTAGGGTTGGGACATCGATGTCGATGTATCGAAAACATCGATGTATCGGACTTAAAAACATCGATGTTTAACATCGATGTTGATCTTTCGATGTATCGGATAACATCGATGTTTGTCTGAAACATCGAAAAGTTCGATGTCAACGATGTATTGGACTCCAAAAAAACGGCGACAACGAATATCGGGAGCGAAACGAGGGGTGTTTTTGATTTTTTTTTTAAACCGGGGACCTTTTTTTTTTTTTTTTTTTGCTCGTCGGGTTGGAGGACCGATGTCGATGTATCAAAAACATCGATGTTTTCTTTCGATGTTTTGGGCAACATCGGTGTTTGATCTTTCGATGTCGATGTATCGAAAACATCGATGTTTAGCTATCGATGTCCCAACCCTATAATAAATGCAAAAACTTATAGTATAACAAAAAAAAAAAAATGAAACGGCCTCGAAAGGTATTTAGGTACTATATTTATTACATTTGGAAATTTTAAGGGGGCCGTAGTTATCAAAAGGTAAAGAAACCACTGCTCTAGACTTGATTAAACGATTAAGTGAATTAGAAATTCATATTTTACGATTTTGGTAGTATTCATACTACGGAAAGATTAAATTTTAATTTAAATCAAATTATAATTATTAACAACTACGGGAAACAACCAGAGAAAAATACACTCCAGCGCTGGGATTTGAACCACATAGAGGCAATATAGAGGCCTGTGGTTCAAATCCCAGCACTGGAGTGTATTTTTCTCTGGTTGTTTCCCGTAGTTGTTAATAATTATAATTTGATTTAAGTGAATTAGTGAACTGTAGTAATGATTAAGGGCGAGTAAAATATAAAAACGAGAATTTAAAAATGTAGTCGTGTACTTAAAGAATCGTGACATACAATAGAATAGACATGGTGCGACTGAGACTCTTACTCAATACAAGGTATTACATACATAAGACGGGAGAAGAGTGAGTCCAAGGTGGGGGAACAAGGCGTGAAGGGAACCAACCTATCCAAGGCCAAGCTAACATGCCTATAAGGACGGTACAAATTCGAGATTAAACAAGACTAGACTATGCAAGTGCGAACTACCTCCTGCAACGGCCTAGTTCCCTGCTAGGCGTGGAACTCTTTTTGACTTTCTTCGGCCCTACGAAGCGTGGTAGGGGAAGGCACTACAGCTGGAGACTAGATTACACACCTCCTATGCATTCTTATCTCCCTGTTATACGTTTCTGAGTTTTTAAGCTAAAAAGTAACATAACGTTTTTGACTTGTGTCCCATAGCCTAAACATAAAAATGTCAAAATCAACCTATAATTAAAAAACAACCTAAAGAAGAATGTTGCTCGCGCTTACACATGCCCAAGTGATCTGATTTTGAGAGGCCCAGACTCTGTTTAGTGTTCACTAGCATCTTGATGTGAATAGTCGGCAATTCACACTAAGTTGGATAGAAGTTGCACTGGAGTGACAATATGAATGCTCTGACTCCATCATTACAACAGTAGTAAGAATGGAGGGTTGTGGCCCTTCATGGACTGTTGCCACAGGATATTTAAGTTGAAATTAAATAAATATTGTTTATACTATTAGTTTAATTTACAAACAACTTAAAAAATTCAAAGGGAAAAACTTGTCACATTTTTTTTTCTCAAAATTTTAATGATGAACTAGGAAAAATTTTAATCTTAGTTTGTAATAAATTATGTAACTCTTGATCTAGTTTTTTTTTTTTTTTTTTTTAAATTCCGATCCATATTACCCCCTGGATCAGCAGCCAAACAATTAGTTCGCCAAGACAGTATTACTCTTACTAAGATCCTCCACTGTGTTTTTCTTTAATGTGTGATAGTGACTCAGAGAAAAGAGGTGTAGTTCAATAACCAAGCAACGTCTTCACACAAGAGAGTTATGGAATGACTTTTGGAGTTATGGAATGACTTTTGGAGTTATGGAAAGAGACTGGCTAAAATGCCGGCACCTTCCTTTAAATTAAAAACCAGCTTCTCTTTCATCAACTACAAAAAGAGAGATTATGAGGCACTTTTATGATGCTATTCATTACATATGATAGAAATGAATATTGGCAGAAAAGTAAAACTCTTAACTGAAATATTGCAAGAAGTTATAACACATTTATTCCAATTTAGGTATTTTAATACTTTATGGTTCTTAAAGGAGCTCAAATACTGTATTAATAAGAAGAATTACTACAGCAGAAGTGACAGCAAAACATAGATACATTTACATCTTTATCTCCACCAAGATATACCAACGCTTCAAAAAACATTTCAAATTTGTTCTCTGCAGACATAGGTATAAACTCAACCATATATCTTTTAACTTGCTCTTAACCTGAAATTGGTTTGTGTTAATTGATTTTTTTTTTTTTTTTTTTTTTTTTTTAAAGAAGAAATTTAGCCCATTTTGGATAGTAGTTCTTAAAAATAATAATTTTTTTTGAAAAAACTAAGCTTATATTGGAACATTTTGTTGTGGAAAGTTCCTTCAAAATTAATTAATTAAATTGAGTAAAAAAAGAGAAATTTTCACCACAATCCCTTTAAGCCCTATGGGCGTAAATTTACGTTTTCAATTTTCTTTGCAAAAGGCCTATGAGCGTAAATTTACGTTTTCAAGTTTTTCTTGTTTGGAGGCACAGTACTGTCAGTGAAAATTTATTTAAGTATATCTAGCGCTATCTCTTGGCTGTCTGGGGTATAATGAATGTTCACAGAATAGCCCAGTAGATAGAGTGAGGGTTGAAGATAGTAAAGAAATGATAGACGAGATTTCATCATCTAGGGTTTGTAAAACCTGTCATCAATGTACCTTGTGCAGCTAGCCCCTAGGCTTAGGGGTTATACCCATTTATGTGAATTCCTCAGGCATTACAAAACCCTTTTATACCTAATTTACTATATGTTACCTAGACTTTACCCGGTTTTCCCTACCTTTTCTTTTTTTATACAAGCATTTTACGTATTTATACACGTTGTTTTATGTACTATATATTCTTATGTATTGTATATATATACTCATTTAGTGACTGTAATTTTTAATAAATATAATTTTAATAAAAGCATTACTATAAAATAGGGTTTATAAATTGTCTTTGTGTAATAATCTATATATATAAAACTAAGAGTGACAGTGACTGATCATCCGCCGTGACCGATATGTGTCCGCCATATTGAATTATAGCCGCCATCTTGGATTTTTTCATCAGTAATTCTCCTACTTCCCATTGACCTAGAGATTTGAAATTTGGTACATAGGTAGAGTGTACCATAAATAGAAAAGTTCAGGTGTTTTGATTTCGATATATAGCCGCCATTTTGAATTATAGCCGCCATCTTGGATTTTTTCATCAGTAATTCTCCTACTTCCCATTGACCTAGAGATTTGAAATTTGGTGCATAGGTAGAGTGTACCAATACTAGAAAAGTGCGGGTGTTTTGATTTCGATATATAGCCGCCATATTGAATTGTAGCCGCCATATTGGATTTTTAAAACACGTGTATATTTTTATGTGTCGTATATCGTTTTAAAGGCCTTGATTAATGCTTTAATGTTGTGGTATTTATTTATTTTTAACATTTTTTGTACGGGTACATTTATACCGATTTGTACTTTTGGTTCAGGTTAAGAAGGTGAAATAATTTTTTTAAATTTTATTTTTACATTTATTAGAATTCATTAGCCTAAATAATGATCTTATACATGGTTTGATTTTTAAATATATTTTTGGTACCTATGGGTACACGGGTACAAATATGCTTTTAAACACAAAACCTACTTTCATGTATATCGTTGAAAAACTCTTGAATAGGCCTTTTAATGTAGTTATGTAGTGTTTTGTGATATTTTTACTTTTTAGGGGGGTAAAATTGAAAAAAGTCCTTATATAGCTGTTTTTTGACAATGGTTCCTTAGGTTTTAGTTGAAATTTAAAACATTGTCATTATTTTTTACTCTCCTTTTCGAGACGTTTACGAATATACCTCATTTATTTTGTTATCTTCATTTTGACTTTTTCAGGTAAAAAAATCACAGGGGTGTGGCTTGACGATTTTTTGGTAAAAAATAAAGTTTGTACTATCTTCATGAAATTTGTCACGCTTATAAAAATGAAAAATACAAGACGAAAGTGCTCTTGGACTTTTTTTTTCCAAGACTCTTAGTTTCCGAGAAAAAGCCACTCAAAGTTCATATTTGGCAATTTTTGGGGTTTTCGATTGGCCATTTTTTGGGCTTTAAAAGTGCTAAATGGTAAACTGACGGCATATTCGTAATCTACTCGACGGGGGCTTTAAAAAAACGTATAGTTTGTATGGGGTTGTCGACAACTTTTTTTGCCCAAATTTTCCGGCTCAAAATCTGGGCCCAAAAATAGGGAAATTAATAAAAAATTAAAAATATGAGAAATATTGATTCGATTTGATTTAAAATTTGTATGCATGCCTTATTTAATATTAGGAATTCGGAAAAAAAATTAATACTTGAACATATTTGTACACATGTGTACTTTTGGTACATACGGTACCTAATGTGTTATTTTAACTTGAGATTTTATGTTGTGAAACAATGTGTTATTAGTAATGATTTTATTTAGTAAGCTTTATACCATTCAGTGAATTTAATTTGTTTTAATATAATGTTGGTACCTACATGAGGTACATGGGTACAATGATCGAAATGCTCGAAATATATCATATTATATATAATTTTACAGTGCTTGAAAAGTACTTTCATTGTTGTTATGTACACTTTTTCAAAATTTTACATTTTAAGGGGTGTAAAGCATAAAAAACCGTTAATTTATCTGTTTTTCCAAATTGGTTTTTTAGATTATAATTTAAATGGAAAACTAATTAATAATTTTTTACTGCTCTTATCGAGACCTTTACAACAATACCAATTTTGATAATATTCGATGAATGAATAAACCACTGCTGCTGCTCAGCAGAGTAAGGATTTTTTATTCGATAGACTGCTGCGCATTTGATTTGTTTTGATTTTTTTTTAGTTCCGTGAATTGTTGGTTGAGTTAGTCTAATTGTAGCCGTTACTCTTGGCGACAAGCTTTCTACATCAGTTTTCTGGTGTTTAATTTGACATAATATGACCAACCAATGAGAGAAGACTTTGAGAAAGGCTTGGGTTTGTCTTTGTGGGGGGGTACATTGTTTTGTTTATTTTTGACACATTTTGACAGTTTTTGATACGGCGCGGCAATAAAAGAATAAAGTGTATAGAAAAATAAAAATATAATAAGCAATAAAAAATAATATAAACTAATTGCACTAAAATACAAAATTATTTAATAAAAAAGATATATTACTTATATTGTTTTAATTATTTTTTACACCTAGCGCCAACTTCTAGACGAATAAGGCACGCGAAGCGTGCCAATTCGGCTAGTATATTATAAATTAGCTTAATTAAAGGCAGAGAAATCAAATGACGTCTTAAAAAAATGTGATACATTTAGTGTGTAAGGTAGAAAAAACCTCAGGCCAGGGGAACAACCTTACAATATTACACCTCCGGGTACAAAAGGAATTACATTAAGCATATTACCTGGAATAACTTCATGTTCAAGTATTGCTGGCACAGCCAGAGGTTGAATTTTGTCTTCCAAATTTTTCAGGACAAACTAAAAAAAAAAAAAAAAAAAAAAAAAAAAAAAAAAAAAAAAAAAAAATGAAATAAGGAAAAAGTTTTTATTAAGGCAAAGCTAGGATTATAAATTACATTATTATCCAAAACCTCAAAATTACTCAAGAGAAATAACTGTTTTCAAATTATAATTTATTTACATAAGGGAATAATTCTAGAACGTTATTAACACAATTTAATACTTTTGAAGTAGATTTTGCTATCTTAACTGAATTTCCCTTCTTGTTAAAGGTGGTTACAGTTTTAATTACATCACCAAAATTTCCAACAGAGTTCATTTAATAGTTTTGCGGGTATATAACTAAATTTTACTGAGAAGCTAAAAGAATAAGAGTAGAATAATTATTGAATTTAATAAGTTTAAATGTTTAAGCATTTTATTTAGGATACAGAAAAAGATTCAAAATTTATAACCATTACTATTAGCAAAAAGTAGAACCCTTTTTAAGCTGTTATAGAAGCTTGCAGGTTATTATCTACATTCACGAAAGGAGAAAATTCCAATCGAGGAAACAAATCACACTTATATGAATAACAAATACAACTTTTATTGTTAAGCTTTTTCTTACACCTTACAATATAATTAATTTAAATACCTGAAATATCCACAGTACTTGATCGCTCAAAAGCTGCCTGAATTCTGCCAAATCAAAATTCTTTAAACACTGCTCATTTTGAGTGTGGGTGTTCTCTGTTGCAAAGTGTTTTTCACCACTGAAACAAAAATGAATACTTGTAATGGACAATAGAGATTGGTAACTTATTCACAGTCTCATCCCAGACCTCGCAGTGCAGAGAAATTAAACCAAGTCCAAAGCTATATCTGTTTAAAAAATTAAATCAATCTTCTTGTTGTAGGTAAGAATCACCATCTAGACTTCAAACCATGTAATACTGAACAAAATCTTTAAAAGTAAGGTTCAAAGGTATTAAATACAATCATATGTTTAAAAAAATGCTGCGTTAAGCCACTGAAAGATCATTTATCAATGCAAATTAGAAAAAAAATAGAGTTAAATGAAAAGCATCAGATATTACTAAAAGTAAGAGATAGTAGAAGTCACAAAGATAAAATTTATCTGACACCATTTTTAAATATGATAAGGTTGTTCTTGAACAGAATGCCACTAACATTATGTTGATAAACAATTAGGAGAAAATGTCTTAAATTCTTTATTACTTTATTCTTCAGGCTCTGATCCATCAAAGAGCAGAGTGGGCATTTGCCCAGAGCGCCAAAAAATTCACGGAACTCTAGAAAATCCCCAATTATTTTTGTGGCACGTGCTGGAGCCCGGGAGTGAATCCAAAAAAACGACCAAAATAACTGTCACTAAATCACCGTCACCCAAAAACCGTCACGAAATCTACCGCTGACGATAACTTGAGTAAAAGATCACCGAGTTAGTTGAAATTCGGTACACATGTTCATTTTACCAATACCTAGGCTGAGTTTGTTGGACAACGTTATCTGCCCAAGCGTTCACACGCAACGCTCGCGTAAACATAAGCTTCAAATTTAAAATTGGAATTTTAGGACGGGAAAAAATTCTAACTTCATCTATTTAATGAGACAAACAACTTTTTCAAATACATTTTTTTTTAGTAAAACAAACAAAGACACTGCTATGAAGTGATAAAGATTGCTAAATTTATTAAAGCAGACCTAAACTTTTAAAATAAAGAAAACAACGTTTTTACCGATATCTTACAGTCTAACGTAACGATTTTAATAAAACCCCTTACACATCGCCTTAAGTGAAATCGAAACAGGCATGTAACATTTCAACCTGATACAAGCAGAAGTTTTATAGTGTTGGTGATTTATATTTTATATTTTAATATTTTAATTGGGGTAATTTGCCGACGGAGTCTGATGGGATAGTTCTTTTCTTCTCTACAACCATCTGCTTTAACTATAAACTAATCAAAATTAACTTTTTTCTCAATTTACAATACATCATTTATTGTATGACGATCTTTTCAAAGATAATGAAAAGTTTTCTTTTAATTTTGCCTTAACTCCACTAGAACAAAGAGTTACTTTTAATTTTGTCTGTTATTCTAACTCCGCCATGTATAAGAA
The DNA here is from genome assembly GCA_951217055.1 of Gerris lacustris. NCBI lineage: Eukaryota > Metazoa > Arthropoda > Insecta > Hemiptera > Gerridae > Gerris > Gerris lacustris. The sequence continues at coordinate 17,639,726 of OX578277.1, read as the reverse complement.
ATTAGTATTATATACTTAGCACTGTAATTATATAATTTATATTTAATATAAAGCGTAAGGAACTTCGTTCCTACCGGGTGTCCCATGACACGACATGTATTTTTTGCTTGTTGGATGCCAGAAACTCGGAAACTACCCTCCCTCAGTCTCCAAAAAAATAGGGAGGGTCATAAAAATGCTCTGCCCAGGGCGCCATGTACTCTAGATCAGGACCTGACTTTCACTAGTTAATAAATCAATCATTGCATGTTATTTTCACAATAACAATATAGTATTATCTAAGTACAAAAAAAGTGTTACCTGTATTGTTTTAAACTATGAAGAAGCCGCATTGTATTTGAAAGCCAAAGAACAGAAAGATCCACATCTTCAGGCTTCTTTTTAAGCAACTTAGGGATGGATTTGTTGTAAATCAGAACAAGTGACTGAAGCTGAAAAATTAAAACAAATAAAATTAGATTATATTTGATTTTATTCTTAATATTCATCACTTCTCTGTTGATAGATTGACAGTCTCTTAAGCCGGGTTTACAAGGGTAGAGTAAACAGGAGAGTAGAGTAACTCTACCCGTAGAAACCTGAAAAAACGCTTCGTAGAATAGAGTGGTGAGTAGAGTAGCTAGTAGCTGGTAGAGTAGAGTACTATACCGCATGCAGTAAAGTGGACTCTAATCCACTACTACAGCTCCCACTCTACTAGCTTCGCCACTCTACCAGTGTAAACATTTTTAAAAGCAAGTAGAGTTCAGTTTCAGTTTATACACGTTGTTGTGCAATAATTTCTGCTTTTTTACTATACTTACTACTAACTTATGTAAACGCTCCAAAAGCAAAATTGGTAGAGTAGCAAGTAAAGTGCACTCTACTCGCTACTCTACTATCCCGTTTACTCTACCCGTGTAAACCCGGCTTAAGATACTGATATCTGCTCTACTCCTTTGCCTGCTTTCCTTAAACCACTTCTAATCAACTAATTAGAATTAATACGTCCAGACTTAGTAATTTAATTCAATTAATTCATAACCAAAAGTAAGTGAAGTTATGTCAGAAGAAAAACCACTTGTCTAAAACCAAATAATAATAATAGGACATATAAAACTGAAAAAATTGTATTTTAATGTTCACAAGTCTTCCATTTTTGATCTGATTGAGGTAGTTTAATTATTTAAAAAATTACCACTATTAAAACAGTACCAGTTTTGATTTTTAAGGGGTACTTTTCATGTAAGCAATAAAAATGGGTCAATATCTAAATTTTATTCCTTTCTTAAGACCTGGCATCCTATCCTCCCTTGTCCTGAATTCAGCTATAGTAGAAAAACCCTTGATATTTCTCATAGATCTTTACTCTCTTCTATTAAGTCCTCCTCTTTATTAGTAGTAGTAGTAAGGTCCTAGTACTAGTACTAGACGGGTAGGACGAACCACTTGATCGAACCTAGCAAATAGGCCATCTTTTAGGCCCATTTTACTAGCCCTGTGGTACAGAGTTGCGGCCACTTCACACATCATACTTCCGTACATTGTACCACCAAAGCGAGTATGATTTGATCATAAGTGAGCCATATAAATCAGAGCATCACGACGAGGGATCGAACCTAGGACCCCGTAACGCCCTTGATTCAGTGATGGCCATAACCCACACAGCCACACCAGCACTCCCCTTTCTATTAAGTACACTCGCTCTCTATACACCTCAGATTCTATTCTCACAAATGGTTTTATACATAATGTACGAGTAGTATAACCAATAATCATAAATGTATTCCAACTCCAGGCATTTTTACAATAATTTTCTCTGTCTATTTACCTATTTAATTAGCTAGAAGTATTACTTGAAATTTGACCTTCTTCCTAATCCTAATAATTTTCTAGTCTTTGATTAGGAAATTATTATCATGTGATTATAGTACGTTTATACATGATAGCAACAGTTGCAATCCACATTCGTTTTTTACAATAAGATGGTGTTATTTTAGTAAAAATAATTACAATTATTAAAAAATAAAACTTACAGAAGGTACATCGTTGATGTGATCAGTGTAGCGAATACACATAAATATAATATAAGCAGGTAGGGCTGGTAACATGGTAATAGCTATTGGTGGTTTTAACTCTGAAAAAAAAAAAAAAATAAACAAAACAAAAAATTATTTAAATAAGTGAATACAGAAGACGTGGACTGTATGAGATAATACATAATATAAGTTGTTCTAATATGTTATCTTCTAACTGGACAGTATATGAGTTTGAAAACTAATCTGAAGATTACGTTCCTTTTTTTAAAGTGGTAATGAGAGGTAAAGCAATTAATATTTTTATTTGTACTTACCAAGTAGATGCCTAATGAGAACATTGATATCATCAGCTTTGCACTCAAACATTCCCATATACTCTCTGTCCTTCTTTTTAACAACAGGCATCCTATCTGGGCTCATCTTATCTGCTACGACTAGTGAAGCATTCTTGGAATCAGGATCTATCACTGAAACAACAATAAATCATAATGAAAAAATAAATTCAAAAGGCAACACTGCATAATTTCAACCTTACCTAGTAAAGAACCTAATAATCTTGATCCAATTTTTTCTAGTTATAGACAAACTGATCATAAGCACCACACCAGTGGTTTTCTTCTGATGATGGCTCACATTAATTAAATTAGATAATTAAATAACAACAGGAATAGTTAACTTTGGTGCCTGCAACTTAAGGTGGAAACTTATATTGAAGATAGTTTGAACTCACTCAATTTATTTACTTATATTTTGGTAAAAACTGAATTTACAAAACCATATAACTATATTAGCACTATTAAAATTTTAAAAGGAAAGAATACCTCCAGCGTCCTTCAATCTTCTGATGAGATGGGAATTTTGATCCTGCAGCTTGTGACATTTTGCTGATTTATTATTATACTTTTCTTGAAGTTCCTACAAGAAAGTATTACATTTGATTAAAATGAGCAATAATATAAATAATATACAAAATAAATAAATCTTAGAACACATATCTGACACACGTCAAGATAAGCAACTTGAAAATTATTTTTTCATTTAAAACATAAATTCATACCAGGTAATCAGAAGTAATCCTGGCCACTTCATATTGAAGGTAAGCATCATTTTGAGAGTGCTGCCCGATATGTGGGAGATCAGCAGCAAGCAGACCCTGAAGTTTCTCATTTTCACATCTCACTCTATCCAGCTCTCGTATCAAGTCATCTCTTTCATCCTTCCAATCCATTGACTTCTTCTGCAGCTCATCCTCAAGTTGTCTGTAATTAAAAAGTCAATATTGATTCATATATATATAAAAAAAAAAATCTTGCATTAATAAGTTGTTGCATATATATATACCTACATATAATATAAAAAATTGAATGCAACTTTGTAAATTAATAATATACCTTGATCCTGAACATCAAAAAATCATAATTCTAAATGCACTAATAATTCGGTGAACATTAAGAATTAGGTGATGCAGGGTAGTTTTTTTGAACTCCAGAAATATAAAAGACCGAAACCACTAAAATTGAGACAAGTGCAGGGCAGGGCAGTACCCCTGCCAGACAATTGTAGATTTTCTTGATCCTACCATAGACATTATTGTAATAGTACATTACACGTCTAGGGCGGAAAGTAGTATTTTGCATGCGAGTGTGGAGTTTGCACCCGAGAGAAAGCGAGGGTAGTAAAACTATACGAGCAAAGCAAAATGCAGTTTTCACACGGGTTGCGTACTGTACTTTATCTGCGATTGTTGGATTTTAATAATAAATACAGAAAAAATATTTAATAAACTTCCTGTATTTAAGTTCATATTTCTCTTTTGATAAAGATGACATTAATTCATTAGTTGTATTTTGTGCCGAATTAATTATTTCGGAAGCGTATTATTCTCTTCATTTTCGTCACAATGACATAAATCACTCATTGCTTTTTACTAAAAACTCGATATAAACAGTTACTTTAATTAAACATATAAACAGTTACTTTAATTAAACAAACAGCAAATTAGTTTTATTAAATGTAAACAAACTCGCTAATCGTGCGTTAAGGTGAAGAATTCTTCTTTTTTTGAAAAAAGAGGAATTATGAAATGTGCATGCACAATGAATACAAGTAAGAATCATTTTCTACGCATCTAAATAGAGATACAATGTTTATATTTCATACCAATCGTAGATAAAAAACATTGTTTTCTCTATCAAAATTATCTCATGTTATATTGTTGCATGAGAGAATGATACTGACGCACAAAGACAGACAGGGTGCTTAATTTGTTAAATGTAAGAAGCACGTTAAGGACAAATCAACAACTCCACCTTAAAATCTTCTTCTGTGCTTCAAAGGCAAGGACTAGTTCGCCATCTTCGTTAATGACTGATGTATCAATATCTCTGCAAGAAGAGTATGCACTTTCCGCTAACGCTTTAGCACTCTTTAGTTTTCCACTGAAAGCGCTACGTAACTGAACATTCTCCTCTCTCAATCTCTCCACTTCACCAGTCTTCCATTCCAACTGACCTGGAGTCAAAATAAATTCATTATTAACATATAGAACTAAATGTTTGTTTAAAGTTATCATATGCAATTTAAATCTTACAAATTATTGAGAATTGAATAACACTTACGGACTAATGCCTCAATGGTGGTGTTGCCCATGTTACAAGAATCTCTGGCAATACATTCTCTTAAAGCAGTCAAATCAGCATGGAGTTTAGAGTTCTCCATTTCCAGCTCTTGTACCTGAAACAAATTTATTTATCACAAAAATATTCAATTGGTTTACAGAGTACTGGTAAATCTTTGAAACTCCTCTTGTTGCATTCAGTAATTATATTTTATTCTATTAATAAAAAAAGTTTGTTTTTCTACTTTCATGCAGACGCAGAATTAATTACAATGCTAATGAAATTTTAGAATTTTTTTTTAAAAAAAATAGCAACAAAAACACTGCTGCTATTAAAGAAGGTTTAGATCTTATTATTTTTCTAATCCTAATCCTTTTATTTAACAAATTTTTATCTTTACCAGACAACCAAAAATAGAGCAGATATATTTTTCTGCTAGTATCAGGATACTCACTACAACTACTTCTACTATAATTTTTTCATTTAATGAACAAGAAAATCAAGGACAGATTAGGAAAACCTAAAGAAAAGGGGGTAAAAAGGATGCTGCCACTTAGGCAATGAAGTAATGTGAGAACGGAACCATGCTGGACTTTGCCTAGGAAAAGGGGACAGTCTTTTTAATGGGTCGGAGAGCAAACCCCTCACTATCTATTGAGCAGCTATATCAATTGGGAGTCAGTCAAACTGTTTGTTGTTTTGCTCACCCATAATCTCTGTGAAGAAAACCTTTTATTTTTACAAGCCTTCTCTGGATTTTAGAAAAATAATAAACAGCAATAATTATGAAGGAAGTTCAAAAAATGCTGAGGTTTACAGAGTTTAGCATAAGTATTTAAGCAAAGAAATTAGTCATATTAGAATACACGTATCCATTAGATACAGAGTCTCATCACAAAAGTTTCGATTGATAACTAGCAATATTTGAGCATTGCTGCTTAAACTCATTAGTAATCAATTAACTGGTAAAATTGTCATACTTTACAGAACTACAAAGAATCTTTTAGTAATAAGTAGATGGGACAAACCTTTAGATCATCTATACTGTCTCCATCGCCAGAACTCCTATGATGGAACAGATGAGAGTTGTACATGGCTTGATGAGCTTCAAACTTGTTGTTAAGTCTTTGGTAATCATTTTCCATGAATTTGATCTTCTGCTGGAGTCTAAGTACAAGTGAAACATCGACTGGATGAGACTCCGGTGTAGAGGAGTCGTCTCTAGTGCTAGGTGCCAGGGAGTTGTCATCACGATTACTAGCTGCCACAGAGCCATAACCTACAACATTATCAAATACTATTTTTTAATAAAATGGTCACAATAAGGCAGGTGGACTTCTAAGTGGGTAACTTTAGAAGTGATTAACTTAAGGTAAACAAGCCAATTGCAAAAGATATTTCAACCTATTTGGGCAACTTAACAAGCTTAAACTGGAATGGGTTCCAGGCCATTGTGGCATTGAAGGTCATAAATTTGCAGACCAGTAAGCCAAAAGGGTTTTCCATTTGACTCCAATTACACCAGAACCTGTTGTTGCCATGCCTCTATGTGAGTGCAAAATTCCAAATGGACATTCATGAATTTATGTCTCTATAGAATTTGGAACAGTCCTAACAGTATGGGACAATTTGAAATGATGATCCAGGAACTATCTCAGAATCTCACCAGATCACAAATTTAACTTAACACAAATCCTGTTGTCTTTTGGCAAGCATTCTTACCGGACACTGCCGACTAAATTTAGATTTTCACCTACTTGGTTTAACTAAAAGAAACCCCTTCTCACCTTCTTAGCATACCTGCATCAACCCGTCAGAGGTGGGAAATCTTGGGGCTAGCTTACCTACTGAAGAACTAAGGTAGCTTCCCCTAAGCAAAGTATTCACTTTCTTTGGGTTTGTCAGCCTACTTAGTGCATAGAGAACTGTTAAGGAGGTTTGTTAAACTGGGTTTGCATCATGGACCCAATGTAAGGTCTTATTGCAACAGACTTTATATTTAAAATTCTCCAGAAAATTGTATTGTGCTGACTTTATTCTGTACTAATTACAAATGTCTAGCTCCTTTAATCTCTTTTATAAATACTAAAACAAGAAGTCCATGAAGAATATGCATGCTTTCAGTCCTAAGAAAGGACCATTATAAGATTTGAAAGTTATATAATTTTTGATTTATGGAATATTTCTCTAACATCATGTATGGTTTACCAATATTATTCTTTCCGCCATCTTATCTAATGCTACAATATAAAGATAACATGTAAATAAAGAGCATAAGCTAGATAATTAAAGCAATGGAAACCATTCTTAAAGTTATCATAGTGCGATTTATTTATTTCAATTTAATTGTAACGGGAAAGCCAAGTCTAGAATATTCTAGGCCTGGCTTCCCCGTTACATAATTAATTAATAAAGGAAAATTGATACGGTTTTTCTTTTTTGGAAATCCTCCCTTTTACTATCTATTTCCCAATCAAAAATGGGCAAGCATCATAAAGTAGCTGCAGTAAAACTTAAAGTGAAGGAATTTCGTGAAGCAGGAGGTAAATCTGAGAAAGTATCAACTCAAAGGGGAAAGAAAATGGTGGGAGGAGATATGATAAGGAACACATGTATTGTAAAAATTGTTTATCTACAACTTGCATTGTAAGTGGACTTTACATTGCTAATAAAAGGGCGGGAAGTGTTACTTCCCTCCCATGGGAGTAAAAAAACAATCATACCAACTTAAAAGGTATTTATTTGTAGGTATTTTTTTAAGAATTATGTTGGTAGTAAAGTTCTTCCGCTGTTTATAGCTAATTTTTCGGGAAGGTTACTTTAGGTTATCATACGAAGTCTTTAAATTAAAAACAAACTATTGAAAGTGTTTGTTGTAAAACGTGTATATTTAGTATAAAAATTGTTATTTTAATAAATCAAGTAACTAAATATCAGTTTAAGGTGTTTAAATTACATGAATTTGTAGGTAAAACTTTTATACCTACAAACTTAATAGCTATTAGCCAAGGTGCACTAGTCGTAGATAAAATTTAATAAGCAACATAGATTGAAGTATCTCCCTCGGCTATGCCTCGGGAGAAAACTTAACCTCGAGCAGGAAAACATACTTCTCTCCCTTGTTGCGTAAATAACTATTATGTTTATATTATATTGTTTTTATATCAGATCAATTAAATAAAACATAGTTGATTATTTATAACAACTAAAGTAGGGGTTACTGAAGGTTTAAGAGAAGAATCGTTTAAGAAATCTTGTCTTGCACAATCTTTCTTAATGCCATAGATCAAAATTATTGTATTCCCTTGGGGTTAAAATTTATCGATGGGTGTATGTCCCTTCCCAATCAAGACAAACCCACCTTCTAGATGTTTCATACCGCAGCCTATGGGACAACAAAATCTTTCAGTTATTTGTATTGGTAACAACAATATGCTTATAAAATTAGAGTGAGCTTATATAATTATAAAAATACAATGTATCGAAAGTGAATATATAAGTTAAAAAAAATCAATAAAAAAGCATAAAAAATGGATAGGCTTTTAACAGAATCATAGAAAATAAAGTAATAGAGAACTCTAGATGGCCAAGCTGGCTCCTCTAGATAGGCAGGCATATGGCACGCCTAGGCATTTGCAGGCTTAGGGATATCCCTGCAGAAATGCTGTTTAAAACTTTTGAACTTACAAAAACGTATCTCCATTCTACATTTTCTAAGTTTTTGAATGTATCCTAAAAACAAAATCATTAACTAGATAAGATAGTACAATCAGATTATAATGTTTTTCAACTATTAATAGCTAAAAAAAAAAGTTCTTATTTACGCAAAAATGCCATTATTTTTTGTTTTTGTGAAGACTAACCAGTATATACGTGCTTCATAAATTTATTCCAATAATAATGTTTGTATTTAATTTTTTTTGTGCTTTCCCCAAATCTTGAAGATTCAAGAAGACAAAAACACTAATATAGAAATTTCAAAGGAGTCAAAATTCAGCTGATAAGATGTGCATCACTAAGCTGTCAACAAACCGCAATCCAATGACACAATTACCAAAGATAAAAAAAATAGTTGGCTGCCACCTTGGAACATCAATGCCCATTTATACACCAAGAATAAATATAGGACACTTTAACTATCAATGGGTTTATTAATAAACTGTATCAATGGGCAACTGTCTGAACTGTTGCTAGTGTGCATCAGCAATTCCTTATGGTTGTGGAAATAGTCGTGGTTTTATACTTCTGTTTAATAATATATTTGTTCAACTTGTAATTGCCTAATTAGCAACAAAATGTATGCTAAATTTATCAGTATGTGTCACTTAAGTGGTTGTTGCATAATGATAACAACACCCCTTGTCATGCCTTAAGTCTGACTTTAAAACCTGGATCAGACTTCAAGTCGAAGGAGTTCCTACACCTGTAATGCTAAAATAAAGAGTGACATACCTATGTCTTCAGCGGAGACAGTAGAAGCGTCTGAAGGTGCCCTGCGATGTGTCCACCTGTTTGATCCACCAGACCTGGAAAGCTGAGACTCTAGAACCTCCACTCTGGATTCAAGATCATCTCTCTCTTGTAAAAGCTTCTGATGAGCAACTCTTTCCAAGCCATACTCCTCCTTAAGGTGTGCTTGCTCTTGACTTAGCTTTGTTTTAAGTTCCTCTGCACAAAAATAAAATGAAAATTTAAGTAGAAAGTTATTGGTTGTTTTGACTGAAATTTTGTGGTACCACTTCATACTTATGATTAAAGAGTTTAATAGAAAGTAACACAATAATATTGTCACCACAATTGTATATTAATTCTTTAAAAAAAACACGTGTTGACATTTTATAACATCTTCCATGTTAAGGTAAGCATAGTTAGAGTAAAGATTCTACTATCTATCAGAATATTTACTCTTATTATGCTAACACAACACTGAAGATGTTAAGGTAAGCATAGTAAGAGTAAAGATTCTACTATCTATCAGAATATTTACTCTTATTATGCTAACACAACACTGAAGATGTTAAGGTAAGCATAGTTAGAGTAAAGATTCTACTATCTATCAGAATATTTACTCTTATTATGCTAACACAACACTGAAGATGTTAAGGTAAGCATAGTAAGAGTAAAGTTTCTACTATCTAGTAGAATATTTACTCTTATTATGCTAACAACACTCAAGATGTTAAGGTAAGCGTAGTAAGAGTCAAGATTCTACTATCTATTAGAATATTTACTCTTATTATGCTAACACAACACTGAAGATGTTAAGGAAAACATAGTAAGAGTAAAGATTCTACTATCTATTAGAATATTTACTATTATTATGCTAACACTGAAGATGTTAAGGAAAACATAGTAAGAGTAAAGATTCTACTATCTATTAGAATATTTACTATTATTATGCTAACACTGAAGATGTTAAGGAAAACATAGTAAGAGTAAAGATTCTACTATCTATTAGAATATTTACTATTATTATGCTAACACTGAAGATGTTAAGGAAAACATAGTAAGAGTAAAGATTCTACTATCTATTAGAATATTTACTATTATTATGCTAACACTGAAGATGTTAAGGAAAACATAGTAAGAGTAAAGATTCTACTAGATAGTAGAATATTTACTCTTATTATGCTAACATAACACAGAAGATGATATAAAATGTCGAACCGTGTTTGTTAAGAATTCATATAAAATTGTGGTGACAACATTGTTGTGTTACTTTCTGTAAATGGAAAGCTTTCTTGGAACGGAAGCCCACATTGAGCTTTTACAAAATATTAACAATTGACACTATATTGATATTTTGAATCAAATTAAACCATTGGAAGCTTAGTGTTTATTAAATAAATGGGGATTTTATTATAAACATTACTTTTACCAAAGGTGAAGTTTAATTGAGAAACTTCTATTTTGATTAGTTACATCAAATCTTCACTTATCATCTTTACTTTAATAAAATTAATTATATTTTAAAGTTTACAAAAGAAAAATATGAATTAAAAATGTATTACTTATTTTATTTTATTATTATTTTTTTTTTTTTTAATAAACTATCATTCAAACTTTAAGAAAATAAAAAAATATAAGTATAATTTATGTAAATATTTTGGAAGTAAAGTGGCATTGAAATTGGCACTATCGTTTTTGTGGAATGCATATATAACAAAAAAATAAAAAGTTTTTCACTACTGTATGCCATCCACACTCTTAATATTCTTAACTTAAATAACAATTGGAAAATTATATAAAAATAAAACAATTAATATAAACATTTTTAAAGAAAGAAGTTAAGACATAAGGCTAATATATTGTAACAAATATAGTTTAATTAAATTAAAAAATTATAAGGTCTGAAGGACTACAACAGAACCATTAAACACAATAATTATATCTATTATTATCTTTTTTTTTAAATTTCTATGAGAACAATTTTTATAAATAAAATTAAAATTTGCATATTATTTTTTATAAATGAGTCTTAGAAGGTGGAACAAATATGAAAAAGAAACGACATTCCATACTCGAGCTTTGTTTTACGATCTCAATGCTCTTTTTGAAATTATATTATCAATTATTTTTACCTTTAAGTGGGTGCATGTTTATTTATGTTCTATTATCAGGACAGTGATTTTAGATGCTTAAAGAGGAAATCTTGCAATAGTATGTTAGATGTTAAAATTTGATATTTTATTGTACTTCAAAAGCTTATTTACCGAGCATTTATAACAAAACAAATTAGTGAAAATTTAAAAAAAAAATTATCTTAAATATTAGTCATGAATATTATACTAATTAAAAGAATATTTTAAAACATACTTATTTTTTACAAAAGAAATAATGAAGTTATTTTAAAATTTGTAACAATTAATATCTTCTTAAGTTTACAAATGAAATAACGCAAATGAAAACTTAAATAATTTATTGATACATATATTGTAAACAATAATGGATGCCAGAAAGAAACAGTGTAAACCTTCAAATCCATATTTAGTTTTTTTGAGCTCATCTTGAAGTTGGCTGACCTGCTCCGAAAATAGCTCGTTGGCTTTTTTAATGGCTTCTGTTTCAATCAGCATCTCAGCGTCTTGCTTCTCCTACAAATGCATTAAATAATTGTTTAAGCATTTTTTAACTTAATAACAAGAAAATACACAAAAATAAAAATTTAATTTTAAGTTAGTAAATAAAAAAAATATATATATAAAGAAAAAACTACAATTCAAAATAATAAAAGAAGGAATGAAAAATAAAAAAAATATTTTTCCATTTTTTTTTTTAGAAAGAAATGATAAAGAATAGGAAAGGATTACTTTAGGTGTTAAGGGTGTAAGGAAGGATGCATTAAAGAAGCCAGTTTTTCTGTAAGGGAAGGTTCATCACACTGATTGTTCTGGTTTGGATGATTCTAATTTCTAACCGTGTAATCTAAGCAATGTGCACATAATCACATCAGAATTCAAAACACAAAAAAATCAAGAAGAAAAAAATTAAAATAGGTAATCTGTAAATAGGACTGAGAAATTGAAGGGAAATATTTAGGTCCTAATAAAGTTTAATAGGTTTGTTCCAACCACCAGTTCCGAATCAGTTTCGGATTAGTCCGTGATTGAATTGATTTGTGATTTTGTTTTGTTGCAACGCTCCGGGACTCGGACCAAACTGTTTGATGTGGTAGGTTTTAGCACTGTTATCAGAACAACTTGTTGAGTTGATCGTTTATGTGATTTTGCGTTCCTGTGCTATCAAAAATACCTAAACTTATTAATATAGTAATATTAAAGATATGGATGAGTCAATAGTTGATAAAGATAAGTACCAGTCGCTTAAATCAGGGCCTGATTTTGGCCAAGGCCTAGGGGCTCGCACAACAAGGGGGGCCACACCAAAAAAAATGCATATTCTAATGCTAATTAAGCTCGAAAGTTGGAAGTAAAACCTACATATTCATAAGGATAATATGACGAAAACACATGCACACATTTTAGAAATGTTTATTTAATACATGAATTCACGATTTCATTTCGATTTACACAATTCATAATTTTCGGGCTTACTTTGGTGAGCCAGTTTAAGTAGACTCACTGCACCCACTTATTTTTATTGATATAATCCTAAATCCGTGATTCAATCAGAGTGTGGTTGGAACAGCCGACTAACAGTCAGAGTCAGTCAGAGTTTGAGTTTGGCTTCGTTGGAATGCCCTGTTCCTAATGCGCATGCGTCGGACAGTTTCAAACTAATTTGAAGTGTGGTTGGAACAAACCTAATAACTGTATTAACCCTTCCACTGCTATTGGTAAGTTATCTTGTCATATAAAATTATTACCCCAATGACAAAATAATTTGTCATGAAAAAAAGTGCCCTTGGTGTGGTTTTAAAGCAATTTTTAAAACTTAAGCCCTGTTTACACGGTGATAGTTAGCACGATAGTTGCAGTAAAGATATCAACTATCACTGTGTAGACTACGTGATAGATTTTGTCACGATAGAGCTATCAGCCATCATACTATCTCGTCTGACGAGATCACAGCAGTCAGAGAACTCACAAAGCAGATTTAAGAACTACCACACTAGATCCTAGATGCTGATTGGCTAATTGTTTGTTTATACTTTTAATCACATGATAACAGATCTAAAAGGCATCAAATATATGATAGCTGGCTTCACATTTGATATCAGATTTTGTTGTTTTCGACAATAAGAATATTTCCTTTTGCTGTATATGTATTATAATTTAATAATTATAATATATTTAATGCTCCATTTCTGTATCCAAGTCAAAAATGTAGGATACGGATATAACTTTAAGACAAGACTACAAGACTACAAGTTTTGACGTATGTTATCTCTCACTGTGTGGACTGCACACCTCGGCGATAGTTCTATGACGTAGACTGACATGATAGTTCTATCGTGGGAGAACTATCACCTTGTAAACGGGGCTTTAATGAAGTGGCATGAGTATTGCAACCCTTTCACTGTTAAGGCGGCCATACACAAAGAGGAAATCCCTGAGGTTTGGACTGAACAGTCCTGACCAGGAGGAATTCCTCCACCTGTAGTTGTGGAGAAGGCCTTGAGGCTACCTGTGGTCTGCAGTCCCCGAAATCCCGACCAAAAAAAATTGTTTTTAACCTCGAAGCCGGAACTATGAAGTCAGATGCGGCATGTATTGAGTTGACAACAGTCAGCTCGAGGATTTTTGAAGTTTGTATTAGGAAAGGTGAGGGTTTGGAAGCGAAAATCCCCTAGGACATCTAGGAGGCTATTTCCTTGGGGATTTCCTCTTCGTGTATGGCCGCCTATATGGATAAGTTTGCTTGCATGTCAGTGATGTACTGAGAGGATATAAACGAGATATTATTTTCAGGCAATATGTCAGGAAGGCTATGAATAAATATACTAGTTAGCCTGCCTTTATATGAATTATTTTATGTTTTTACTTAAAATAATAATAAAAATGGGATTGTCAATACTCAGATCATCTATTATAAACACCTAATCAATGAAAGGGCTAATGTATGAATGAAATGTATCATAAAGCTGTCTGTGTTGAGTATAGAACCATAAATCAATTAAAAAAATAATAAAATAAAATAAAAAAGCCTAGGAAAGCATGTAATGCATCTTAGGCATTTAATTCTAGAGAGATTTAAAACTTATAACAATTAAGTATTCGTAAGCAATTAAAATCATCATTTATTTACCTTCTGTGAGAGAGAATTTCTTAGGTTGGTAATCTCTTCCCTGAGCTGTTCAACCAAGTTATCTCGGTCCTTAAGTTCCTTAATTGCCTTTTTGAATTTAATATCAACTCCTCGGAGAGTGTCCAAACGTACTTTAATTTCATTTAGTTCATTTACTGATTGTTTCATTGATGAGTTTTCTTTCATCTGTAAAAATAAATAAATAATCAGAGAATAATTAATTTTAACTATATAAAGCAAAATCGTCGAATTGCATAGAAAATTAATAATCCAGAAAAGTTATTATAATTACTTTAAAATAAAAACTACTTGTTTGAACCTAGCAGTTATTCCGTATTTTAAACCCATTTTACTAGCCCCGTGGTAGAGAGTTCCAGCCACTTCACACATTATACCTCTGTACAATGTACCGCTGAAGGTAGGATGGTAAGATCATTAGTAAGCCATATAAATCACAGTATCATGGAGAGAGATCGAACCCACGACCTCGTGTCTTTCTTCATTCATTGATGGCTGAGCAGACATGGTAGTAATTTAATCCGCACAACCTCACTGGCTTTAAGTTATTATTATTATCATCATCCTCGGCACTACAGCTCTCGGAGAGCCTGGGCCTGCAGCACTTTGCTCCTCCAGAGGGCCCGCCTTGTGCAACAACCCTCCATCTCCTAACCCCTATCCTCCTCAGTAGTTATTATACTAACTAACAATTTGAGGTATGATAGCAAAAAGTTAAATTTTGATCAAATAAAAACATAATACTTACAATATCCTCAATCTTTTGCTGCAGTGAGAATATCTTATTTTCAAGACCTTTGTTCAGTTTCTTCATGTGTTCTACTGATCTAGCTTCAATCTTTAATTTCTTATATCTAAAGAAAAAAAAAAAAAAGTAAAGATAATTATATACAAAGAATTTTTAAAATTACACAAACAAATTTAGCAATACTAAATTCTATTCAAAATAAAATTTGAACTTATATTTAATAGAATAAATTAATTATTTCAATATTTTAAAAATTGACAAAACCATTTTTTTAACAAATCAAACATAGCAATAGGTTAAATATTAAAAATAGGAGTTTCTAAGAGTAAAAAATAAACCGACTGTTTTCTAGCAATGAATCTTCTGATAGCAGACTGTGCGATGACCAAACGCCTCATGCTCTTCTTGTATCTTCTTCGGCAAAGCCATCCCCTGACTGTTTTCTGGATGAGTACGGCCTGTAAGAAATCATCAAATGTAATCAGTTGGTAAAACAACACTTAATCTTTGAGATGATTAAAAAAATTTAAAAGAAAGCAGTAAACTTTAAGAATTTTTTTTTTATTTCTTAATATTTAAAGTTTTTAAAGTGTATTTAAGTTTCATTTTTAAAGCTGGTTATCTAAAAACTACAAAAACAGAATTTGGGGTAGTATCCTTCTGAGGGTGTGATATATTGAACAAAATTAATTCAAGAGGGAAATTATATAAAATTTGCGCAAGATTTTTCAGAAATTATACAAGATATTTGCGCAAAGATTCCATTCAATGGACCTATAGGAGACAAATTTATAATAATTTTAAGGCAATGGCTTTCACAAAAGTAAAAACGTCAAACGAACATAAAAGTGAATAATATCTTTCTCATCTCTTCCTGAGAGAAGATGAATTAATAATTTAAAAGAATCCAGATATGTTAACAAATATAAAGCAAATTGACAACAATTTATAAAAGTTTTGAATTATGATAATTATTTGTGTACTACACTACTTTAGATTTTTTTTTTTTGGAACTTTTTTACTTTAGCACCCCCCTTGGTTCTAAACTATAGTCTGCCCTTCAAAAGTCTCAAAGGTTTGTGTGTCTGTCTCCCCAAGACATTGAGACTCCTGGCGCAGTTTTACATTTAATATTCCTTTATCTTAATAGCTGATTAAACTAAGGGATATGATCACAATTATATACACAAGTGTGATATTCCTTAGTCCCAATGTACATTGGAATAAATATCCCTTCGTCTTAATAGTAATTTAGACTAAGGAATGTGTGCTACTCCTTATATGTTCTTTTGTCTAAATAACTATTAACACAAAGGGATATAGAGGGACGCTAAAGTAAAAAAGTACTTTTTTTTTTTTAATTTAAACTAAGATTTAATGCCAAATTATCCAATAGATTGGAAACATCATTTTGAACTTTTTAAAGTACCTTTGGTTTTGCTTAAACACAGTAAAAATTAAAAAAGAAAAAGTGAACATTATAACAATTAATAAGCTTCTGAGGGGCTAAAAATCATTGACTAATGGCCAATAGTTAGGACATGAGGTAAATTGTACTTACAGCATGGTTGTAGCGCATCTCCTGGTACTTCTTCCTTGCCAAGTATCCTCTGCCTCTGGTCTGAATTCCAAGAGCAGCTTTCCTAATTTGTAAGTATTTAGTCCTTTCGACATATTTCCTATAGTACTTCTGAATGATAGCCGCTGCTTTATTCCTACGCATGCCTTCAGCTCTCCTAGAAATCAAGGTACAAAGTTTCATATCAATTACCTTAAAATATTATCTAATCAGAGTCCTTAATAAGTTGCTAACTTTTTATTTTATATCCCTTGAGAGTTTATCTTAAATTATTGCATACCTTCGAGCAAGGAATCCTCTACAATATCTCTGAAGTGTATTGGTTGCTTTTAGAGTCTTGGTGTAACGTCTTCTTACAAGGAAACCACGGACACAGGTCTGTATCCTTACACAGCAAGCCAACAGCTTATCTGATCTTAGCCTCTCCAAGTATGCAACCTTAAAATAACATACATACATTAAATTGAATATAAGTGAAATGAATTGTTGAAGATAGTTTCATAGTATTTCTAGATGAGAAGTGGAGTCACAGGATTAAGAATCAAGAAACACATCTTCTAATTAAAGTAACTTTATTGAACAAAGCTAGCTTTCAACCACTAGTGGATCTTAAGTACTGGTGAGATGAGTCAAAAATGCTTAAGAGAAAGAATCAGTGTAGGAATTGTTCAGTGTAGAGGTTGGAATCTAATTTAGGATGATGACCACTTGCAAAAGCCAGCTTTTACAATAAAGTTACTTTAATTAGAAAACTTTTTCTTGTTGTACTTACTTGTTATACTTTAAAAAAAAAAAAATTATTATTTTGTTGTGAGAAATAGTACAGGGAATTATCGATTTATATCTAAAAGTCTGCAAGACCACTTTAAGCCAGGTTTACACGTTCAAAGTATACTTGGACCAAGTCAGTTTTGACTTTAATTTGACGTTACTGAGATTGTGTAAACGTAAACAGGGTATCAAAATTGAGTTGGACGGGCCCAAACTTATTTGATCAAAGTAGACTTTGATGAAAACAAAAATGACGCCTACCTGACAAATTATAAGAACGAGCTGTCAAAAGATGACTAAAGTCTTGACCACACTAGTAGACATGTTGTGCGATTTTGGTCTCAGAGACATGTCTAGTGATTTGTCTATAGACATCGGCTAGACATCGGCTGAGACAAACGGCGTCTACGGTCTCGTTGCTAGACCAAAATCGCATGTCTATGGTTTTCCATTCTAAATGGTAGACATGGTGCAACGTTAGGCATGTTGCGCAACGTGTCTACAAGTGTGGACGCTAGACCTAGACCATAGACGGTCTCAGAAGATGTCTATAGACACGTTGCGAGACATTTCTGTAGACCGTCATGAAATGTCTCTTACTCTTATATATTACCACTGTTTTAAAACTTAAGTACAATTTAACTGGAAAGTTCTAGAGGGAAAAACATTTCACAAAAATCTATCTTAACCTCTACTTTATAGTTTATCAAAGTTCCACTGCTTAGACCAAGTATACTTGGATCGTGTAAACCATACTTCAGAGTTCCACAACCACCCACTTGGACCAAGTGGATTTGATGAAAGTTACTTGGACCAAGTATACTTGGATTGTGAAAACCCGGCTTTAGAGGATTTTCTGAACTCCTGGAGGAATCAGGCTACTTTTTATCCAAGGACATCAAAATGTGTCTGTTTGTACCTGGCTATCACAAAAGAATTGTTAGAGAATGTATAAAAAATGGGAAAAACCAGAACAAATTTAACAGGGAAGATGGAAGAAATCAACATATAAGAACAAATAAATTATTATTAAAGGTAGTTTCAAGCATTTTGTAAGAGAAGCTCCAGTGTAATGTAAAACAGTTGATTTTTTCATTATAAATAATAGTAATAATAATAAAAACAAATAAAACCCATGAACATACCTGACCAGCTCTAAAGAAAATTTTCGTCTTGCCAAATTTGTACTTATCTTCTTGCTGCAAAAAGAAAAATGCATTAGTTTAAAATAATAAAATAAAATTATCGCTAAAGATAAATATAGAGTAAAATTGTTGGCAATTATTTTTTCGTTTTCAACTAAAAATACTTAACAAGAAGTACTCAACAACCCACGACCTATTCAAAGGTAATTGAAAGAGCATTTAATTGTAGCAAAGATGAGAACTTTTACAGGGAACCTCACTAGCAGACTTTGGGAAATGGGATACCTGAGAAAAGCTGGACACAAGAAAAAAGCAGTATAAAGTCAGGAAACGTGGAGATTAGGTAACATTTTGGATTTGAACTAGAAAAATTAATAAACAATCAACAAATGATTGAGAAGGATGAGAGAATACACACTAGGATTTTCAGTTATTCTTTGCCAAGATGACAAAAAGTGAACATGCCTGATAACCATTAACCCTAGAACGCTAACCATATTTTTTAACCTCTTAAGACTAACCTTGAGTCATATTGACTCCCTAATCTATTATACCCAGTTTTATTAAAATATAAAGGCCTAATATGTGCAATATTTTTGAAACACGTTTTAGTGCTTGTTGATGGAACACTTGGGTGCTTTATTTGCCATAGAAAACAATTTTTTCCTTTTAATTCCGGTTTTTCAATCTGGACTACTATTACATATCCGGTATTGGTATCTACCAGAGTGGTTTTATTAACTTTTTTTTATGTAGCTTTTTTTCTTTCCTTTCATTTGGTTTTTCTATTTCATAAATTGTTTCAATTAATTTATAATTTTCCTCATTATCGCTGATGGCATCAAAAAAGGCATTTTATATTTTCAAATCAGGGTCCAAATCACAACCGTCACCATTATTGTCAAATACGCTCTTTTTCATAATCGGTATCTGAATCGGTCATTTCCTTCATCAAGCGATAAATGTCGTTTGGATCATTGTATTTTTTCTCCATTATTTGACTATATTCATATTCTATTAACTTTATATAATTTAGACCAGCTATTCTCAAAGGGGTCCATGTGGACCCCCTGGGGGTCTATGGGACTTCATGGAGGGTCTATGATCACCAAGGGGTCTATTGGGGGTCTATGGATGTATCTTTAGTAAAAAATAAATTTATAAATAAAAAATAAAAATAATAAAAATAAATTAATAAATAAATAAATAAAATGAACATAATAATATTATTAATAATAAATAAAATAATATTTATAAATGAATATTAAGGTATTCGTATTGTAATAAAAATAATAAGTAAATATAAAATAGATTTGGGGAGGAAGTGAGCATGAGTAATGAAAAAGTATGTTTAGATAACTTATAAAATATGTCCAATGTTTTGATATGAGAGTTTAATCCCGAAATTAAAACCCCCCACTATACCACCTACCCCTTCAACCGGCAAAAACATGTTACTAGCTTAATTTTATTAATTGCATATAATAAAAAAAATAAAAATGATTGATAGTTTTGTTATTCATTAATATGCAGCTATTTTTACGGTAATATTATTTGTTTTATTTATTATTATTATGGTTTCCATGGACTTTTCTTATTTTTTTTTTTAGAATTACTTACTTAAACCTTTTTTAACCTAAAATACTATTTCACATTACTATTTTCTTAAAATTGAATTCTGATTTGGGAATGTTAAATTTAATCATTAAAAATATAGATATAATTATTGATATTTCAGTTTCTTTCTTCTGTACAATTTCCCCTCATTTTCCTATTACTATGTGTTTTAAAATGAGTCATCTGTGGTAGCCATTGCACACACACACACACACACAATTAGATGTGTATATATATATTCCTTAGGTAGGGGGTCTATGAAAAAAATAAAATTCCTACAGGGGGTCTATGGAAGAAAAAGTTTGAGAACCCCTGATTTAGACACATATAAAGAAAAAAAAAAAAAAAATACAATTATATTACCTTTAATTTGAAATAATTATTGAATTAAAAGTTATATAATATCTAATTTATACGATTTGAAATGGCCAAATAAACAATAACACGACATACTATTCTAAAAAATACTATTCTGCGTCAAAATGGCCAACAAAAAATTTACGTGTAAGACTAAACAGGAGTCAAAATGACTCCGTGACTGCAGAAAAACAAACGATATGTCCTCTTTAGAATCTGAATGTGGAACTGATAGAAGTGTAGAAGGGTCATTCAAGGGTGGGAGATAGCATACCTGAGATGTGGGAATTCTGTGTTTTACAGACACCGTGCATTCATAGTTAAAAAATAAATGGGAGTCATTTTGACTCCAGGTTAGCTTTCAAGGGTTAATGCTGGCATGTAAAAGTTAAGAAAATAAGGAAGAAAGGGCTAAAACAAGTATTAATTACTAAAATAACTTCCATCTTTACAAATAACAGACATACAAATACTATAAGTTATAAAAATATTACAATGTACATAAAAATAATAACAAACCTTTATCACAGACTTAAGTAGTTTTTGACAAGTTAGTTCTAAATTATTCCAATTAATATCTCTGGATTTACATAGAGCTCTGTACCTCTTCATAAAATCACAATAAAGCCACCTTTAAAATGTTCACACAATAATTTCAATTAGTTCATGCATTTTGCAAAGCTAATTATGCTAAAGTAACAATCATTTTTAATGGCAAACAGCATTAAATTAATTTTTAGATTAAAAAAAATAAGCTGTATCATGTTTTGTAGAGAAACTAGTATATAAATAAAAAGTTTTGACAACAAAACAAAACAGTTTAGCATTAGTTAAAAGCAACTCTTATAAAAGTCAAAAAGTCAATGTTAAATGCTCATTGTTTATAGCAATCTTTTTAAAGTTAGTTGCAGTCATGGTCAATGAACTAGGTAATATTTTATAAAGACTGATATAACAATTAGTTTTTACTAACTTGAAAAAGCAGTAAAATTGCTTAACATGGATGTGCTAATCATACAAAGTGGGTTTGTTCCAATCCCTCTATCAGTACTGATCTTCGCATGGTCTTGTGGATTGTTCAGGAATAGTTTAGGGCAGGTTTTATGCATATGCGCTAACATTGTTTGTGACTCTAACTCACACGGAATTAAAACATTCAAGGCAACCTAACATAAAGGGAACCTTCCTGTTGATATGAGTGACAATTGGCATACCTGCACATGCCATTCAAACCCAGTACTTGGTATTGTCAGAGTATCGTTTGAACGAATTGCAAAAGATCCCTGCATAGGTTGAAAAAGTTTGGAGGACGGTAAAAAACACTGTCACAAGTCAGTACAGATTTTATTAATTTTACACACAGAGACGTTACCGCAGATGGTAAACTACTTGGTTGAAACAAACCTAATAAGCACAACAGAGAACCATTAATTTCGGTTGCTGCCTTAATTTTATAGTTAAAAGTAAAATTAATTTATTAAAAAAGAAATTTAAACATTAAGCAAGACACACCTGGATGGGAAGCCTGCTGCACTTATTCTGATGGTTTCTAGAACACCACAAGCTCTTAGTTGCTGTACAGCTCTGCTAGAGTTGAATTTAAATGCTGCTTTCTCGTCGTTTGGCTTAATACACCTGATGTAATGAGGTGTGGTGGCATTCAAACTTGTCATAAGGGCATTCAGTGAATCACGGAATTGAGAGCCAACCTGAAATCAAACACACATTTTAAAAATCATCTAATATGAAATAAATCCAGATGGCATTGCTTAAGCAATTATAATGAAACCACATATTTCTTAACAACCATCAATGAATTTGTAAAGAACTACCTTCAGAAATCAATTAACCAAGTCTGAATAATTACAAGGCTGTCCTAACACATAATAATTTTCAATGAAGGATAACTTATTGGGAAAAACAATAGTTAAAATAAAATAAAAATACTAACTGTCTTTTTGTTGTTTTTGGTGGATACAGGAGGCTTGGCAGCTGGAGCAATACTAAGGCGAACTTTTGGCTTTGGAACATTTAGTTTGTCATCACTCTCGGAAGAAAATAGTCTTTGAACCAACCTGTTACCTGAATTCCGCAAAATCTCAAGCTACAAACAACAACACACATACATTTAAGAGTTAAGTTAACTTTTTCATAAAATATTTTAAGAATAGGTTGGAAATAGTTGACTGTGTTTCACAGATAAAAATTTTTAATAGATCACGGCTTTCGCTAAAGTCATCAGATTATTAGAGTAATAATAATAATACAAATTTATTTTGAGGGAAGATTTTATTTTACTTGGATTTAGCATGTTTGAAACCTAAATATATATATTTGTTTTGTGCATTACTTTTTCTATTAAGGAGGCAGGAGGCGAGATATATTATATATATGATATATAGATTCAAGCTCCATAATAGACAAACCTATAATGATATTTCAAGTTCCTGAGAATATGTTAATCTGGAGAGGTTAAAAAATATTTACTTGAATAGGGTTTCTTCAAGGGGCAAACATTGGACCAAAACAATAAAACCTCATTTTATGGCATTGTGATTTGATTAATATAAAAACTATAAAACCTCATTTTATGGCATTGGGATTAATATCAAAACTATAAAACCTCATTTTATGGCATCGTGATTAATAAGTTTATGAACCCATAATCTATAACTTGAAAAAATATTTTCTGTAAAAAAAAAAACATTGAAATATTTACCTGATCTTCAAGGACAGTGTCTCTGTTCTTCTCCAAGAAGCCATTAACTTCATAATCAACGAGATCAGCAAAATGTTTGATAACAAAAGAATTTGTTCCGAATCTTGCTTTGGTAAAATGAGCTGATTTAGTACACTTCTCATACAGCTTTAGTGCCCAAGATGAATCTGAACCTTTTGGCATCTACAAAATAACGATAAAAAAATTAATAAATAATGTATAAATAATTTTGAGAATCACAAATAATATTTTATTTTATGAAAATAAATTCTTAGCTTTCAAAAATGTTCAATATATTTAAAAATTAAAATAAAATATACATTTTTAAATAATTACTTACTCTACATTCTTCGTCCAAGAGATCCAATATGCCTAATTTTGATTCAATGAGATCAATACAGGGTTGATTATCGTAGAAATCAATAAATTTCCATTCAATCCCTTCTTTTAAATATTCTTCTTGTTCCAGTTTGAAGACATGCTACAAAATTAAATTATAATTATCTATTTTATATTAACATTCATTGTCTAAATTATTCATTGGAATTAATCACAAAATTATCGAGTGGGAATGAAGTTGAATAAGTAAATCCTACATTAAAATCAATGAAATCTTGAGTGATATTGCTATGAAGAATGTATTATACGTAAAGTGATAATTCCCACGTAATGTCGAATAAGTCTCAGTAAATAGCTGAGATACTAAAATTACCGTATTACTTTGAATACAAGCTTCCCTCCAATTTAAGCTGCACTTAGGTTTTACACTTTAAAATTAAAATAAAAATTATCTATATAAATATGCTTAAAATTTAAGCCTTACCCTAATTTTACACATTAAAACTTTAAATAAATTGTGTGTCATCAAATCGAATAATCATAAGTTAATTGGATAATTTTAAACGAATTTTAGTTCAATTTTATACCAGATTGAATTGTTGTTGAAGTTTCTCATTGGCGTAATTGATACAAAACTGTTCAAAACTATTGATTTCAAAAGTTTCAAAACCATAAATATCCAGCACACCGATAAACTTGTGTTTTGCTTCGTTGGCAGTTTTAAGACCTCTGTTTATTCTTTCAACAATCCATGCAAACAGTTTAGCATAGATATGCTTAGCTAATGCATCCCTGGCAAATTGAGCCTGCAACAAAAAATATTAAGTTATCAGTTAAAAAATCTTATTTTAATAAATTATAGTCAGTCTATGCCTACATCACCAAGCATTCGGTTGAAATACTTTAGCATTTGAAGGTTGATTAAAAATCGGTACAACAAACTCGGTACAGAACATAGTAAATAAACAGCTTGGTTTTCCGGTGAAATCCGCGTCACGAAGGGGATGAAGTCCGACATTTCGCTTCCACTGCTGGAAGCATCTTCAGAGGTGTAGTGCATCGTGGTGTTGACTCGAAGCAAACCGCGTACTTACGAGTCTACCCGCAGAAGCCTACGCACTAAGCGGAACATAATAGTACATAGTTTAATCTTTTTTTTTTTTTTAAATGAAAAAGTGTATAGCAGGTGATCGTTTACATATCATTTTTAAAATCTGGCAAAATGAGTTATTTATTTTAAGACCGGTAACGCCAATTACATTTTAGAATTTTTTATTTAAAACCGTAGGTAACTATTTTTGAAAATTTTATAATCACATTTTCTTTTAGAGATTTGGAAGAGTTGCGCCCCTCAAAGGTAGAGCAAAATTAATTTCTAAATTTTGTTTCGGGGTATCAGATAAAGCAAACTAAAAATCTTCATATAACTTTCATTTAAGAAAGGCAAGCAATGTTACTTACTAAGGAGCTAATAGTAAAGGGGGTAGAGAAGCATAGTCAAGGAAACAGAACATGTTAAACTATTTTATCTACGATTGATACGAAATATAAACATTATATCTTTGTTTAGATGCGTAGAAAGTGATTATTTACGTACTTGTATTCATTGCGCATGCGCGTCTCATAGTTCTGAATAATTCCTCTTCTTTACCACACTAGTGCGGTAAAGAAGAGGAATTCTTCAGCTTTACGCACGATTAGTGAGTTTGTCTACATTTAACAAAACTAATTTGGTGTTCTTTTATTAAAGTAACTGTTTATATCGAGTTTTTAGTGAAAATCAATGAGTGAATCAAGTGACTTTGACGAAAATGTGGAGAATAATACTCCTCCAGAAATAATTAATTCGGCGAAAAATACAACTAATGAATTAATGCCATCTTTATCAAGAGAGAGATACGAACTTACATACAGCAAGTTTATTTGTTTCTGTATTTATTATTTAAATCTAACAATCGTAGATAAAGTACGGTACGCAACTCGTGCGAAAACGGAATTTTGCATTGCTCGTGTGGTTTTACTACCCTCGCTATCGCTCGGGTGCAAACTCCACACTCGCATGCATACTTGCTACTTTCCGCACTCGACGCGTAATGTACTATTTTGTCAACCCCAAAATTACACGCCAGTTAAACCATCCACCACCGCCGTTACTAAAGTAAAGACCTAACTACTATACAAAAAAAAATTATTAATCTGATCATCTTGTAATTGATAGTTTGTCAATTTCAGACATAAATATAATCATAATAATAATTATTTACCTCTGAAGTGTTCATAGGCTTGTTTATAGTTTCTCTTAGACTTGTTATCTGCCTATTACACAAACACTTTGCCAATTCAGCTCCGTCAATATGGCCTATATGAGATAGAATTTGTAAATGCCTGTCATCTGCCTGCAATGATAAAAAAAAACAAATGTAATAAGAAAAAGTTACATACAAAAACATAAGTGATAAAATGATTTTATACTGTATTAAAAACGATCAGTTTTGCATGTTTTGTTGTTTATCTATAGATAAAATTAAAGTTTTCTCCGAACATTGATCAGAATTGGAAAATTTTTGGATGCATTTGCATTTCATTTTTTTACTATTAATAATGGAATGAATTATGTATAATATAGTCTTCATTATTTTCTAGGAAACAAATTTCTTTTCTAAGAAACAACCTTCTTTTTTAGGAAACGAAACTATTAAGGCGTTTCATTAACCACATAGCCACTGATTCCTAGCATGAGTCCGCACTGAGCATGGGGTCAAGGATAGTTTAAATATAAGAAAGATTATCAAGTCTGTAATTAGATTTACCTTCACAAAAAAAATCTGAATCTCTATATTTAATATTTTTTTTAAATATATTTTTACAGCTTTCTGCTTTCTAGGCAGTCGGGAAGTGAGTCAATTTTAGGTTACAAGATTTAGAGACAAGTGAAGTTAAGTAAAAGAGTGTAAAATGAGGAAAGATTACTGGAAGGTTTCATTCAGGATAGAAGAGGCAACACGAGCAAGTTGGATTGGAACCAACTTTCATCAGTACCACGAAGCTTAAATAGTCGTTTAAATAAAAATAAATTATAAATTATATTTATATTTTTACTAAACTTACTCTTATAGAACTCAGATCTGCGTTTTTATCAGAATCCTGTATAGAGACATTTCCCAGGTGTAAAATTAAAGCCAAAACGAGGAATATATCCTCACAATCCGAGCTTGAGAAGCCTAATGTTGTCATAGCACTTAATGTCTCTTCGTATGACGAGAGATCGTCAACTCCAGTTATATGTACATCTTTGTTAAGGTAAATAAAATTTTCAGGAACATCTGTATAATTCAAAAATAAATATAACTAATTTCAATAAATAATAATTTAAAAAAAACTATGTTTATGCTTATAGAACATAGCTGTGCAGTTGTATAAGATGGCCAACATTTAAATTGACTAAACATTACACTATACATATATGATAGACAAATATATTATAACACGACAAATGAGAGCACTGGATTTGAGGAGTTCAACAAGTTAAAAATAAAGCTTTTTCAATTTTCTTTTTAGGAATTTGAACCTTTTTTTGATAATTTTATGAATTAAATATTGAATATCAGTTATTGTAAATTGATAAAATATTTTAATAATTAGTGATAATTGTTAATATTATAACCTGAAGAAGGCCAAGTTGAGGGCAAAATATAGCTATTAAGAAAAAAATAACGTGAATTTTTTTTGTCTTATATATAAAATAAACTCTACAACCACTCAAAAATAAATATTAAATTGTGAGCACCAAATTCTTTTTTAATGCAGTTCATAACATATAATAATACTCATGGAAAATATATCATAGAACCTTCTGCAAAATACAATGGACATATTTAACTTACAAGCTCCACTAAAACTATTATAAATGCACAAGTTTATATTCTGACGCTTCCAGCAAAGTAAAGTTTGCCCTTACATTAGTACTTCTAGACCTACTAAACATTTTTAATAATATGGAAAGATAATGATGGCGAATTTGGTGAATTCTCTTTCACAAATTCATCTATCCTCCTTATCTCTATCCTTGTTTAACGCACAGTTAAGCACACCAAAATCTTTCTTACTCATGTTATGACTAGAGTTCGGATTTTGCATATTTGCATATCTTTTTTTTATTGCCCCAAGTGATTTTTCTTTACGAATTATGATGTTTGAAAGGCACTAGGCCACTTTAAATTCAAATTTAAAAATGCATATTTTGCATATTTCGGGCATTATTGCATATAATTGCATATTTCTGGCATAAGTGCATATTATTGCATATTTTCGCATAAATATTCTCCTTTTTGAGAGAAATTTCCACTAAAGTGCATATTTTATATGATTTTTCTATTCAAACATATATTATCTAGGTACCAAAACCTTTTAAGGATTAGAAGACATTCACTGTCTAACGGTGCAAGTAAACCCCCTGTTTTATATAAGCTTCTGCTAGGCCAGGGGGTTTACCAGTCCCTACTGGTTGGTACCCAAACCAGGCTTGTTTTCGACTTAATCCCGGACAAAGCTACCTACCGCTGACGATTCATAGAGTGCTGCCCTTATTATCGGATTAAAATGGCTTCGATACCCAAATGAATGCACAACACGTGCATTAGAGTATTACATTAAGATCATAGAGGGCTTCGAAGGTTCGGCAAATTTGGCCATCCCAAAAGCAAAGAGTACCCTTAACAACCGAAAAGTCAGTCAGATATTGGCATTTATTAAAGTTCATTTCAGGCTCTTTCCAAATATAATTGAAAAACTGGAGACTCGCGGTTTAGAGCTGACGAAAGCTGTAGCTCTCCTCAAGGAACTTAAGGAAAGGAGTATGGGTTGCCGGGTCCGATTGGGGAAAGACTTCGACAAAAAATTGACGCTTTTATCCGCACCGTAATCCGGGCTGGACCACTGTGGAGAATGTCACCCTAATCCTAGAAGGGGCGGTGTAGTGAAGAGACGAAATAGAAAATCTGACCCCAGCTGACGTCGCTGCCCTAAAATATGTTCCAGTAGTGTCGTGCGATGTTGAGAGAACGTTTTCACTTTTCAATATGGTTCTTTCCGACCGCAGACGAAATTTTAAGATTACAAATTTAGAGAAAGTCTTAGTTGTTCAGACAAATTTTTGTTCTTTTTCGTAAATTTAAATAATTTATAAAAAATTAATTGTAAATTTTAATTGCTTTAACAATATAGTCAATAACTCTATTTTTGGTGGTTATTCTTGTGTATTTCCCAGCCTAATCTTCAAATACCAGGTTTTTGGGTATTTTAAACCCTCGAAATGCTCCTTACTTACATATCACTATTCAATACATATATATAGCTGCCTATTGAACTTTATATATTAGGAATATGTGCATATTTGAGTGCATATATTTGGTATAAGCACATATTTGAGTGCATATATTTGGGATAAGTGCATATTTGAGTGCATATATTTGGGGATAAGTTGCATATTTTATGTGCATATTTTGCAATTTTCAAATGCATATATTAAGGTTTTTAAGTGCATATAGATCCGAACTCTAGTTATGACAGACAAATTTTAATAGTTAGTTTACAAAATATTTTTAATAGTATAAAAGAATGTAGTTTTATAATTTATTATAGGGGAGATTCCCTACGCTTGGACACTTGCCCATAGCACAATTCCAGGAAATGAGGAATTTTTTGTGATTACAGCATGTTAAAGCGGAGCCTAAGGAAACCTCCCCTATAATCATTATCAGTGTATTGATGAAGTAGATTTGGTAGAGTAAAAAAATAAATGTAAACAAACCTAGATAAAGGTTTTTGTGCCTTTCCCTCGCAGCACAAGCTTGATAAAACACATGGTAATTTCTCTCCCCTAATCCTTGAGATACAACTCTTGACTTCTCTAGGAGGTATGTTCTCATGCTGGCACCAACAATTGTGTACGTCTTACTGCAGTGAAGTTCGATGTATTTACCAAACCTCGAACTATTGTCATTTCTGATTGTCTTTGCATTTCCAATAGCCTGAAAAAAAAGAAAAAAAGTAAGTAAAAATAATCACAATTAATTTATAATTTCCATCATTATCATATAAATATTACTTTAGTTTGTTGGAGTAATTAGGATTGCTCCTACGACAGTCTTAGAAGCTCTGGTGGGTATTCCTCAATTCCAGATATGGATTATTAAAGGAGAAGCCATCTCATCATTTGTCAGACTAAGGCCGGGTTTACCTTGGTAGAGCAAATGGTCGAGTAGGGCCCTACTGGCTACAAGCTACTAGCCTAATGTATATGATCCAGATAGTAAATGGTAGAGTATAGTAGATAAAAGATGGTAAAGTAAATGGGATAGTGTGGTGGTGGTGACTACCTTGGACGGATGAGTAGATCACCCTACCCCACATCACTATCTAGTAGGTCTTTCTCTCTAGAGGCATATATGGTTGCTCAAAGAATGAAACAGGAATATCAGGAGCAGGACTTCAAATAGTTAGTTCTAGAACACAGGAGAGTTATCCACCAGGTAAATTCACAAACGTTTTTAGGTTGAAACCAATGCCTTGAGATGACGAAACAGATAGAGGTGGTGAAGACATTAGCAAAAGCAGTTGCCATATACACTGATAGTCAATCGACACTTTAAGCTCTCAATGCTAAGGCCAAGTTCTGCACTGCTACTAGATTCCAAGAGATAGACAGAACTCCTTGCAAAAAGGAAGGAACTTACATTTCTCTGCGTCTAAGATCAAACAGGGATTCCAGGAAACAAAAAGGCAGATGAGGTGGGCGTGCAAATTCTGGAATTGGCAAAAAGGATCCAAAACGTGGTCTGTTTGCTAGGCCAGGCCTCTCCACCCTCTACAATTACTAATACATACTTGGTAGCTTGTAAGGATTTTTATATTTGCTCTAGGGTTGGGACTTCGATAGCTAAACATCGATGTTTTCGATACATCGATATCGATCATCCAACCCAACAAGCAAAAAAAAGGTCGCTGGTTTTAAAAAAAATCCCTCCTCCTCATTCCCAATATTTGTTATCGACGGTTATTGGGGTACGATACATCGATAATATCGATATTTTCGATGTTTCAGGAAAACATCGATGTTGTCCGATACATCGATGTTTTTAAGTCCGATACATCCCAACCCTAATTTGCCCTAGATATTTATTTATTTACAAGATTGCACAACACATTTGCACAAGATTGCACGCAAAGAATTTGTGCTTCATAAGTTTAAATTTCTTTTTATCCCCTTATAATTTGGATTAGAAGTTATATTTATTAACTTTACTGAAGGGACTATAAAATACTTTGGTTTTTAAAATTCAATTAAGTTATCCCTGAAGTAATCTGAACATTCCCATTCTCCAGCACTCAGTCAATGCTTCCTCAAAGCAGATGGAAATTTTTCCAAATACTGAGGGATTTCTTAATGTATTTTGACAGTTTTTTTTTTAGTAGAAACCAAATTCCACTAAGAACAACTAATATATGAGATATGTGAACACATCAGTTATTAAAAATAAGCTAAGAAATCACGTGATAAACATCGTACCTCCATGATAGGACTTGAAGCTAAAACCTTCTTTTCAACATGAGTTTCACTTGTAGAGCCACCAACCATGGCAAAGTACCTCATAGCATACTTAGCAGAAACAGTTTTGCCAGCACCTGACTCTCCAGAAACAATGATACTTTGATCTGATTGCTCCCTAGAAAATTAATTAAAATAATTAAGTGTGATAATTTAGGGATACACTTTAATATAATTTTCATAAGTAGAGAAAAATATTTTGCATTGACAAAAAACTTAAATTAAACTAAAATATATATACAAAAAAAACATTTTGCACATACCTTTCCATTTTGGTATATGCCTCTTCAGCGACTGCAAAAATATGAGGTTCGAGATCACCCATAGTCTGACCCCTGTAAGTCCACAAAGTGTCAGCGCCATAAATAGGCATCTCCATGTAAGGGTTGATTGCCACAAGGACAATACCTAAAACATCAACCACAAATAATATGATCCACAAACACTAGCTAAAACAAATAATTAATAAGAAGGTTGAATAACTAGGTTTTGCCATGAAATCTGCGTCACAAAGGGTTTAATGACTCTGGGTTTAGGTATTGAACCTCTATGAGACAATCCACTGAAGTCTAGGCACTAAATTAGAAGCTTGTTCACAACAACAGTCACAGCATCAACGTTAGTATGTTATTGACATAATTGTTTGCAAGGGACATCTTTTAAATAATTTTTTTTTTTTTTTTTTTTTTTTTTTTTTAAATAATTATTTGCAATGTTAAATACAGTTAACTTAATTAAAAATCAATGCAACAAACTTCTTCACAATTTACACAGTAACTAACTGGGTATGAAAAATTGAAATTGCAGTAACATAATAGTAATCAATTTTCTTTATAACATCTCATATTGTGATGTGAACTAAAGAGGCAAAGCTTATTAGATTGTAAAAATATTAGACAATTTGTAATTTTGTAAGTGAGTTATTAAGTGTTATATTTAATGAGATATTTACCGCAGTAAGTGTAGATAGCATTGTGTCTGCAGAATCGAACCTGTAGATTATGAAGTACGGCAGGTTCATGTAGGTAGGATAATGAGGTCAAGTCATTCTCTCCTATAAGAATATCTGGATTTCTTAACGGAGGAAGGTTCTCCTCTTTCTTTATTGCTATCTCCCTCACCTAAACAAAAATACTCCCAATCAGTATTCTTCCGTACAGATAATTTTTGAATGAATTATAATATGAACATGTTTGCAAGAAGGCTATGGTTTACATTTTTACAGAAGTCTATGACAGTATACAAGTAGAATCATCTTGTTGTGGCCGCATCTTGACTGATGCCTGACATTATTGCTGCCAATACTAGCATCTTCAGGTAAATGCATGGTGTCAGCTTGATTCTACAAGTTTATCCGAACTCCCCATCACTAATGTGATGCAACAAGTTTATCCAAACGCTGCATCACTGATGAGTTGCTAAATTAAAAGCAGAGTTATCCGAAATCGCTGACTTCAGTGAAAACAGGAGGAAACTGATTATTGTAATAAATTAAATTTACTTATCTAAATACTTTTATTTTACCAATAAGGGGTAAAATTTTCCTAGCTAAGAATCTATCACCTAAAAAGATCAGGTTTGGTTCTGTATTATTTTCCTTATGTTTAGTAAAAAAAATTCTAGCATTTTGAACTTGATAACATAAATTTTCATTATAATAATAATAAGGCCGATCGGCCACCTGAAGCTGAGCGTAGTGGAATTGAGTTGAGTTGACCTCGCTTATAAAATCGGATCCCATTGTTTTAAATGGAATGGTGGTCACTGGTTGTGGAGTGGAGTTGAGCTGAGCCTAGCAGTGCATCTCGACTCCGCTTCGTTGGTCGGTTTTGAAAGCTGACCTCTACCCTCCACAATAATATTATTGTCAAGGAGGAAAATAAATATAAGAAGTATAAAAACAAGTTACCAGTGCTGGCACATTTTTAATTCAGCTGTCACAGCCCTCTGATAGTTTGTATTATATCCCGTTATATCCGCTCTTATCTTATTTAGAAGGTCGTTAAACAGAGAACGATTCATACGGAAATAGTCTTTAAACTGTTCATGGTTTAGTTAGATCATGAAAAAGGGTGTGAAATTCCCCGAAATCACCCCTCTTTCTAAGATAGAGACTTTCCCACTCTGTTCTATAAGCTGGTGAAGCGACACAAGCTGCAAGAGAAAACTCGGTTTCTATTCTATTCCGGTTCTATTCTATTCAGAATCATCGGATTCTGAACTTAAACACAAATAGAATAGCTTTGTTGAGTCGACATTTTGGGAGGACTAGCTTAGTTCACGCAACCGAAAACAGAGAGGAGTCAGCTAGACTCCGCTACAGTCAGCTTTTTACTCTGCTCCGCTTTCGGTTGCCATACCCCTTGGACACGACTACACTAAGCTTCGCTGAACTGCACTCAACTCCACTGCACTACACTCAACTCTGCTCCGCTTCTGGTGACAGCTCGGCCTGAATGGAGTGAGCAAATATTTATTTGCTACTGTAATACAAATGGTTAAGAGTAAAGTCAAATAGAGCTTTCAGGAGATTCAACAAAGCTCTTATTCACCCATTCTTTTGCCCAAAATAACAATTACAAACTCTTTTCTGGCATTTGTGAAGATGATTTAAATTGATTCAGAAAGGAAAGGTTGATTCAGGTAGTTATAATTAAATACAGCTTTGAATAAGCTCACCTTAAGGGGGGACACGCGTCAGTCAGTAAAACATACTCGAGTGGAGGGGAGTAGTTCAGTGTAAAACAAGACCTTGAAGAGGGCACACGCACCTCTGTCTCTACCTTAACTAATATACATCGCTTCTCAAACAAACTATTTTTATTTAATTCCTCCTTCGCTAGCTCCCTTTTAGGTGGGACCCCTTGCCCTTCTTGCTTACTCATTCCAATCTAACCGTTCACTTCACTGTCATTGTTATTTATCTGCATTATTTTATATTTCATCACCTAGCCTTATTTTATATTTATATAATTATTTACCAAATTACAGTATATTTATTATAATTTATAGACCACAATAATTATAATTAGTGCACAATTATTACAATATTAGTAATCTTATAATTTTATTATAAAAAACTAAATCATAGTTCATAAATATATCTAAATATATATATATATATATATATATATATATATATATATATATATATATATATATATATATATATATATATATATATATTATAAATATATAATATATATATACAGGGTGACTGGTGATATATGTGAAAAAATGAAGTAGGTTGTTCTACGCCTCAAGGGCTACAAAAAACACAATATATAAGCCATGGGTCAAATCCTAACCGTTCTCCCACAAAATCAAATTTCATGATTTTTTTATGATTACATACTTTTGCTCATAAATGTGCTTATTGCACCAAAAGTATAGAAGCTAGAATAAAATGTTTAGAACCGTTGTAAAGCTGACAAAATTTCCTATAAGGAAAATGTAATTATAATTTTAATGCCTTCAAATTATATAACAAAAATGTTATACAAATTTTATTCTTAATAAAAATTTTTTTTTTTTTTTTTGAGGTACCATAAATAAGGAAGTTTTTCCTGAAGTCCGAAAAGTTTAAGCTGGGTTCTATACCAAGTTATAGAACCGGAAAGCAATTGATTTTTTTTTTTTTTTTCTTGAAAAAAAAATTCTTGTATACATTGTTTGTCATGAAATTTGAGGGCATGAAAATTAAAATTACACTTTTCTTATTGAAAAATTTGTCAGCTTTACAACGGTACCAAACATTTTGTTCTAGCTTTTATACTTTTGGAGCAATAAGTGTTTTTATAAGAATAGGTATGCGATTGTGTAATATAAACATATATGTATATATATATATATATATATATATATATATATATATATATATATATATATATATATTTAAAAAAAGTATTATAAATATTATTACATATCCATTAATTATAAGTTGGTATTTGTAGTTATCATTTCCAATATTATTGCATTCAGTTTATTGTTGTATTATATTTTTATAATTTTACTTAGGTAGGTAAACGAAAAATGTTTAGGTCTCCGATTTCAAAAATACTAAAATAGAAATCCGTTTGAGACATCAGGGAACATTTTTGATTCCGTCTGTCGACTCGTCGGTCTGTCGTTCAATTTTTGCGAACTGACATATCTCAAAAACTACACGTTCGATTTTAATGAAATTTAGGTGGTAGGTCAAAATTAGCTCATTGTTGGTTCCATATATGTTTCAACCTTCTGCGCTCATTTGTTTCTCTTCCACATCCGCACAAGCATACATTTATTTACACCTAAAGCTTCAAAAGTACTTATCTGATTTGTTTGAAACTTTTATAGTTTATCGAAAGTAGCCCGCAGATAGCCCCAGATTACTTTGAACGGTCTGCGCTCTTTAACTTTTGCTAAATTGATAGGGATTATGGGAGGGGGGGTTAATTTATGTAAAAAATGTTGATAAATTGAAATAACGGGGGAAACAATTAAACAAATTAGACAATAATGGCTTGTACAAGTATAAAATCAAGTAAGTTCTTGATAGGAGGCGGGGAAGCTATGTGCCACACTAAGGGGAAGTCAAGATATTTAGTCCTGTTATTTTAGTCAAAAATATGGCTTCTGCTCCAAAAAAATGGGAAATTTTTTTTTTTTGTTCTCTTCATTTTGACGTTCTGAAAAACATATTCAAAATCGGCAACGAGATCGTATATATTCAAGGGCAAGGTCAACAAATTCGGTTATTTGCGAATATCTTGCTTCCTATGAACGACACCAATCGCACGGTGGTTATCAAAATAAATATAACAAAATTTCCCACAAAAAAGTCTCATTTATTTTGAAGTGTAATGGACGGTTTTCGAAATATAGGGTGAAGAATATCTAATATCTGTCGCCGCACCACTTTTTACGAACTTTTACAAATATATCGATTCCTATGGCTCGCAGACAAAATAGGGTGATGTTAAAAAAGAAAGTGTACCTATTTAATTTCGATTTGCACGATTTTTTACTTATTTTTTCGAATATCTCGCTTCCTCTGGCTCGGAGACTAATTAAGGATCAGACTAAAATTATAGATTATAAAATTTCCCACATGAAACATTATGTTTATTTTTTACGTACAACGAACCGCTTTTAGATAATAAAGTGTTCCGAAGTTTCCGCAAAAGGGGTATCAACGACCAATAACATTGGTGTTTCCTCCACGGTGAGAAACGTTATTCTATACCTGCGAGCGGCATTTCAAGTTTGTTTGGACGTAGTTTGAAAATATATTTCTGCTCTAGTGTTTTCATATTTGAAGAAGGTAATTATTACGGTGGCAATCGCAATGGCGAAACATTGATTTATATGTAACAAACTTCTCGACAGCGGTCCCACCGCACTGTGACTGTGGACGCGGTATGAAAAATTTAAGTATCAAGAGAGGTGATGAACATATAGAACATTTAACTAATGTTAACTCTGTATCAGTGTATGTGGAGTGTTAGATAATACAAACAAAAAATGATTGAAACATATAAGTTTTCTATTACATAGAAAATCACGACGATTACCAGTACACGTAGGCGGGGCTGAATGGTTCGCTTGGAGATGATGCTCCTACCAATGCAACAAACAAATGAAAGCATGACACTGATTTGTTTCCGCGATACTCAAGCGACTATTTTTTCTAACCTTGGTTCGAAAGTAAAAAACTGAATCAAGAAGAAGAACGTCGAGTTTGATCTTTGCCTGGTTTCATAACAAATATTTGTTGCTGTTGATGGCTACGTCCCACGAGAAGAACCAAAAGATCAATTTCTTCGCTAAGTACGACAGTGGTGTTACCAATTAATTCTTCCATTACAGTTTCAATAATAAAACATATGCATCATCGCGAGCTTGTTTCGAAACGGTGTTTACTTTTTTAAATGTTTCCATGAGTAATGCAATTATTTATTATTTTATTACTCTTGGTAAGGAACTTATCCTGAGAGATTGATACTTGGGTATTTTCGTCGAAACTATAACTTCCGTAGATCTGGAAATTATGGTGGTTCTTAGTGACTGCTCCAATGGTTGATGTTCTTACTATCGTCGATATAGCCATCGATCACAACAACAACGTTAGCTCCGATATGTTTTTGTATATATGCTACATATCTGTAAATAACACCGAGGAAAACTTAATTTTGTTTCGACTCGAAATTTCCGAGATCAAGCGTATGTTATCTAATTTTAACTTGCGGGGTCGTACACAATCGCGATCAAGATCCAACTCAAGACACTGTTGAATATCATACACTACAAATAACAATACCTGCTGTAATTATAGGAGATTTGGAGACAACGCTTCCAAATGCACTTCTCCTTGTACTTTCAAGCGGCAGGAAAACTAAATATGGGAGTCGACGAAGCGGCCAACGACAGCTATACTAGTAGCTTATTTATTAAAGATCGCCAGTTATTTTTAATTTCCACCGGTGCAGATGTTTGTGTTATACCTTTTTCCCTGACTAAATTTTACCGCGAAGATCCTTTATATGCACTCTCCGCTGCGAACGGTTCCCATATTAACGTTTACTGTTCAAAATTATTTCCAGACTTAGGCCTGCGCAAATCGTTTAACCATTCATTTTTCGTGGCAAACGTCAAGAAACCAACAACAAACAACGTCATTATAGGGGCAGATTTTCTTAACAAAGTCGGACTTCTAGTAGATATTAAACATCGAACTCTTATTGACCCTCAAACTAATATGAAAATTAAAGGTTCCTTGCGCCAGATTGATGTCGCTACTCCTAACTTATTTTTTAAGTCAACAACTCTAACAAATTTTCTGGCATTCTCAAACAACAACACTTATGTTAGAACGGAATTTCAACGAGCCAGTAAAGCACACAGTACAACATAAAATTATTACTACCACAGAATCTAGGGCAAGACCTTTAGATCCACCTCAATTAAAAATTGCAAAAGAAGAATTTAACTATGTGTGTCAAATGAGAATCTAATGTAAAATTAGTAATGATGGTCTGCAGACCATCATCTCCTTGCTCGTCACCTCTACACATGGTAGCCAAGCAAAATTCCAACGATTTGCGTCCATGTGGAGATTATAGGCGACTAAACGTTGTTACCATTGGTGATAGGTGCCCTATCTATAATATACCACATGTGCAGGACTTCTCCCATAATCTGGCTGGATGTACATTTTGTTCAAGAATTTATTTAGTAAGGGCATACCAAAATATTTCAGTAGCTCCAGAGGACGTATATAAAACAGCTGTTATTACACCTTTTGGCTTATTGAATTTACACGGCTTCTATTTGGCCAACGAGATGCAGCACAATCTTTCCAGTTTTAAAAGGCTTAGATTTTGTATTTGCCTACTTGGATGACGTGCTGATATTTAGTAAGTGATCAGAAGAGCATGAGCGCCATCTCCAATGAATATAGTCATGGCATCAAGGCATCAAAATGCATTTTTGGAACTCCTAAAATTAGTTTCTTCAGCCATGATATTACACCTGAAGGCATAAGACCTTCCATGAAAAGATATGAGAGAGTTACAGTCTATAAGATTAGAGTTGGCACAATCGAAGGCGGGAAACAAAAACGTGGAGGTAGTTTTGGGGTTATAAAAAGGGAAAATCAGTGTTACCATGTTATATTTTTTTTGTGGAACAGGGGTAGATTAGGGCATTTTTTTCTAAAGTTGCATTCAAGATGGCGGACCAATAGAATCGTTTCCCTCTCAAACTTTTCCCGCCTTCGATTGTGCCAACTCTAATCTTATAGACTGTAGTGAGGTACGGTCTAAAGAAAAACTTCCATGAAAAGGGTATCGGCTTTATTAGATTTCCCAGAACCATCATCTAATCGGTGAATAAAGCGTTTCATGGGTATGATAAACTATTATCTTATCACAGGTGCTTACCAAGATTAGCTGAAAAGCTAGCTCCTATTTACACGATAGAGATTGAACTCCTAGTTCAAGATAGAGATTTGAAATTTAAAATACTGGTGTAACTTTTCGACCCACACATAGCAGGAATATAGAGAAGGTTAACATTTAATATGCGCAAAAATGTACAAAAACTCAATTTTTTTTTAATTTTCGAGATGGGTATCAAATGAAAGTACTGCAGAGTAGACTACAAATATACGCATATATGACTTTTTATGGCTATTGTGCTACCGCCAATATTGCGTTTTTAGCTCCAAAATGTCACCCAAATAAAATTTCCTCTCCCCCGCCCCAACTGCCCTATAACGGCTAGTCTTAAAATTATGAAATAATTCATGCTAATACCTTTTGATAGGGTGATAAAAATTGCCAGAAAATAATTACTTTAACGTTTTATTGTTGCCAATAAAATACATTGTGACCCCCCGAGGAATCGAACCATCTACTCTACACTATTTTTACTTTCTCATATTAAAAGAAAGTATTGTGATGGCGCGAAAAATCGATTTTGATGGATTTACACATTTTGAGGTCACTTGGGTCCAAAAAAATGGTTTTTAAAAATGTCTGTCTGTCGTCTGTGCAGACACCTGAAGCCTAAACTACTGGGCCAATTTTAACAAAATTTGGCGTACATACTCAGAAAAACCATACCCCGAGGCGAAATTGAGAAATAAATTTTAGCTCATAAATTTAGGGGCGCAACCCCCCAAAACTCTGAAAAAAGTTAAAAAGATTATGTTTCGAAAACGGTTCCGAAGAATTTGATTAAAAAAATTCTAAAATGTGGTGCATTTAAATACGAATCAAATAAGCCGTTTTCTCGGGAAAAATCTAGTTCCTGAAAATATAGCTTAACACGCAGTCGGAGAGAGCACGGTTTTCAATTCCCGCCCACAAGAAGATTTTATATGATAAATTTTGATGTAATGTTCAATAATAGTTAACTGTACATTCGAAAACTAATAATTTATGGAAAACACTGGGCTAAGTTACTATTAATTATGAACTCGAATATATGAGAAAGTTTGTCTGAGTTGTCTCGGACGATTTTTCTTTTTTGGGAATCTATTTAAATTTGTTTATATTTTGTTTTTTTTACTTTCATAAAGGGTGGGATGGGAAAATACTAAAATTTTATTTTTTTTGCAAATATTGTGTATATAAGCTGAATAATCGACGAAACCCTAAAAGTAATTGCTTGATGCAAGTACTTCCCTGTGATTTTTTAAATATTTATTTACCCTATTTATGATCTTCCATATTATATGGATATGGATATTGTTAGTTAAAGTATAATATTTAATTAGTTCTAGGTTTAAAGGTTACTATTGTACCTACATATTTTGTTACTTGTATTTCGTGTGCTTACTTTGTGATGTTATGCATATAATATCGGAATTTATAGTATAATATTTATAATTCAATAAAGAATATCCGGACTAACTCCTTCAGAGTTCAGAGTATTTCCGTGCTTCGGTCTCAAAATCAGTAAATCTAGGGATTAAATCCCTATCTGGAATAACTAAACAAAATAAATAAATCAAAATTACAATGGGCACCTGCGAAAGTAATTTTGAATAATTTTAGAGTCTACATTTAAAGCCGCTGTTGAGCAAAAACAATAAATACTAATAATAATAAATAATACTAATAATAGGTATACAAAAGCATTTGCGAATCGTCAACCTTTAATACAGAATTTTGAAAGAAAGCTTAGTAGTCAATTATTTTATTGAAGGACCTCGTATGCATCGAATTCTATCAAAATGATGTTGAGCCCTTCAAAAAAATGAATGAAGCTAAAGGTACAAAGATATTTTATTATTTATATACTCGTAAACTAATTTGTTTCTATACACATTTTGTAATTTATTGTTTCAAAACTTGCATGGACTTCAAGTATGTATATATAATATACAATTCAAAAATAATGTTTAGCAGAGAGACAAGGTTAACATAAATATAACATTGTTTGTTTGAAAAATGAGGAACGAAATGCGGACGAGACAAGCAAAATGATATTGGAGAGATAAGGTTTGCAAATCAACATTGGGGTTTGGGGTATACTGAGTGTTTATAAAATTAGAGAGAGATAGAAAGAAATAAAGGAATAAGTTGCAAGTCAGTATGTCTGAGCTCGAGCTATCTAGTAGGAGGGAGGTAGTTGTGGGAGACCTCCCTCCCCTCCCACCGTCAGCGTGTGCGTCCTTCCTTCCCTTGTATTAGTAAGTGACGTCATATCCCCTCCCCTTTATTCTACAAATTAATAATCTAAGAACCTAAATAGCGCCTACAATTTTATTCTAAATCGCTTCAAATTTGGGGAAACATCTCATTGACACAAGGAGAAGAGATGCCCTTTTTTAGTTTTTTCCATATGAAGAGTAAACAAGGGTTTCTAAGCATGATATCAAAAATCTAAAAACAGGCATCTCTTTGAAATGGTCTGTAGAGTATCTGTACAAAATTTCAGCTTTCTAAGTTTAATAGGGAAGGCGTCAGTTAGGTTTAAAAAATTTAATATGGGTTGTCCAGCCTTAAGGAGGCTATAGAAGAGGAAATCCTCAAGGAGAAAGCCTCCGAGATTTCCTCTATCAAACCCTCGCCTTTCCCAACACAAACTTAAAAAATCCTATTAAAGCCACCTCCGCACACGGACAGGAATTCCTCCTGGTCAGGACTGTTCAGTCGAAACCTCAAGGAACTACCGTAGTAATAGATCTCAATTTGTTTTAGGCTAAGCTGCAATACTTTAACCAATTTATAGTTTATCAAGACAACTAATAAAATAAAGATCCATTTGTAAAATTACCTCTCCATCTTCCGTCGCAACTTTTAAAATATCTTTTACGAAGTTTTCGACCACACGTGCTTCTTGCCATACGTTTAATGGGTGGGGGATCCATACTCTTGCACCCTGAAACAAATAAAATAAATAATTAGTAAAATGTTAATCATTGTTTAAGATAACAATAGAACAAATTTTTGAAAGGTGAAAAAAATGCTTAAAAAATAATTTAACTATATTATTATATATTTAAAATAATTAAATATATAAAGGTACAATGCAATCATTTTAAGCAATCATGGTGTGGTTTAGATAATAAATGTATTTTTAGATTTTCTGGTATTAGCAGGGAATAGAATGGAAACAGCCATGCAGAGGTGTATTTCGGGAAGAACAAGGATGGGGGTTTCCCATAGCAAGGGTTGAATTCCCACAGCGAACATTCCTAAAGGGCAGTTCTGCTTTTGTCCATCCCTCAAAATTTAACTGCCATGCCTACAAGGGTGAAAAGTCCATTGGGAAATCCGAAGCTAAACATGTTTCATATATTCGACTCCCAAATTCGAAATATATCCAATCGAAAATTTTCTCTCATGGAAGTTTGCTTAATTTTAGTAGAACAATATCATCTCTTTGATTCCAAACTGTTGATATGGAATATATCTTTACAAAATGCTAATTCTCGCCAAATTTGGTAAAAAAAAGATTTGGTGGTGCATCGTGATGTTGATTCGAATCAAACACAAGATATACTGTCAGTATACACAACACGACACACCACACCCCTGAAGGTGCTTCCAGTAGTGGAAGCGAAACGTTGGACTTCAACCCTTTTGTGACGGAGATTTCACCGAAAAACCAAGTTATTGCTTATGAGCCAACCCGCTGAAGCCTATACGCATTCAGAATCTATGTGCCAAGTTTCAGCTCGATTGGATGACTGGAAGAGAGGTAAATAGCCCTCCAAAGATTTTGACCGCAGGCGCCAACAAACAAACGAAAGTAAAGTTAGTATAAAAGATTTAAAAAGGTTTCAATATGTTCATAAAACAGTAACAGTGAGGATCCGTCCTCAAAATTCGCCTCTCCTCTTTTGACCATTTGTAAAAATTAAAGAGGAAATATCAGACTACTGTAAACCAGGCCCGTTTTAGACGTTCACTGCGCCCTGGGCACCCCGTCACGATGCCCCCCCCCCCCCCCCTAAGAAAATCATGCTTCCTCTATGAAAACACCTAATATGTTTGGCATATTTTATATAAGATATAATTTTATTTTTGAATAAATATAGCCCAGTAAAATTAGACCAAAACAAAGCTGTGCCTCCGATTAATTCGGACAAAGCTGTAAATAGTTTTAATCCACTTAGGGCATCCCAAATAAGAGTAATATACGTTTGGGACGGTTTCTGAGGTGAGTTAAACTTTTGGGAGCCAAAAACGACATACTTTTGGCACTTTTTTCAGTTTTTCACTAATAACATCTTAAGGATGCATCGAAAAGAAAATTGTCCCCTTACAAAAATTAAAGAACATTAAATTCTGCGTTGAATGATCCCCTAAAACATTGAATTTGGTACAGCAGTTTGGTCAGAATCAGCAGTCGAAAATAGGCACATTTTACGATTTTGTCTGAAAAGTGTGATATGCTCAGTTTCATACACCTGTAACACAAAAACTGTTATTCCAAATGAAAAATGTCATTTAGTACAGCGATAAAAATATTACATTTAGTACAGCGGTTTGATCAGTGGATCCTAAGTGGATTAAAGCTATTTCCAGCTTATATTATATGTATAAGTATATTATAAATAAGTAATATTTTTAATACATAAATCAATTTATAAAGTATAAGCCTAGTAAAAATTATATTTTTTGTGTAGATTAATTCAGACAAAGCTAGAAATAATAATTAACATTGGACTTTTCTAGGATAAGGAATATTTAGTTTACTTTAAACATATTCCCATTTATATTTTGTCCCTTGCAAAAGTTAAGCCGTGCCCTCCCCCCCCCCCCCCCCCCCTCTTACCATTTGAGTTGCGCCCCAAACCTCTTGCGCCCCTGGGCACGTGCCCATCGTGCCCCTATAGTTAAATCGGCCCTGCTGTAAACTCGGATTTTGATGTAACAAAA
Source organism: Gerris lacustris (assembly GCA_951217055.1). NCBI lineage: Eukaryota > Metazoa > Arthropoda > Insecta > Hemiptera > Gerridae > Gerris > Gerris lacustris. The sequence goes on along the minus strand of OX578277.1, from coordinate 17,595,605 downwards.
AATATCTTCAGGATCGAAATAGTAAATATTATTAATAGTCCAGTCACTCGGGCTATTCCCCTCCGAATTCTGTCGGACTGAACCGATTCACTTGAAATTCGGTGAGTTGATGGGAAAGTGCTCAAACAACAAAAGTTATATAGTGCCGATGTGTGCTTCCACCCCAGGGGTGGTTGCAACCCCTTCTCGGGGGTGGAAATTCTTTTGCTCAAAATAACCACGGGAATCGATAGAGGATCAAATTCTAAGCAACTTTTGTTCTATAGAGTTTTTTCCGAAAGTCAATACTTTTTGAGTTATTCGTGGTTGAAAACAGCGAATTTTCATTGAAAAAAGTCACGTTTTTTAACGGTTTTTCACGAATAACTAAAAAATATGCCTCTGATCGAAAAAAGTATAGAAAACAAAAATGAAGCTTATAGAAAAACAAAGAGATTAATTTTTTATAAGATATTCTAGGAGCAATACAAAGGGGATATGGTCGGTGAAAGGAGACATTTTTTTTGCGAATACTTGGATCAATGTATTCAACGTTAAATTGCAAGAAAAGGGTTGATTTTTCGGGGATAATGATTCGAAAGTTTATTATATTCCATGAAAAGACCTTTAAAATGAGTACTGCTAAAAGTCATTTGCATGTAAACTGAGTGAGTTACAGCTCGTAAAAGATGGACTCCTCGAATATTTTAAGGAAAAAAGGGCAGTATAATCAACCTAATATCCACCAGAATCAAAATTAATCGTTTTCCTTCTATAATACATTTTATTTTAGTGTTCTTTATTAGATCCAGGAGTTTGACTGGTTTAAAATGCATTATTTTTGAAAAATAAGTTTGATTAAATTATATCGCCTATTTTGAAAATTTCTAATAAATTTCCTTTTTTCAAAATAACTTAAAAACTATAATACATACATTTAAAATGATAGAATACAAAAATGAAGCTCTTTTTTCAATGAATATTTTCATTTCTTATAAACTTCTGCAGCATGAAAATCAATGGAGATATCACCGATTAAAGTGTGGGTCTTGGTGTGAACACCCCCTGTTTCGAGTGCTTCAACCCTTAATTTTTCAAAAGTGAGGGGTAGTTTGACTTTCTAATGAACCTAGCCTTGTAGCCCTTGAAATTACCTTTCAAATGGATATGTATACATATATCAAAGCTCGAAAATTAACTAATTTATTGAAGAAAAACCAATAATAGTTTTAGGAGATAATTTTGGAGCGTGAAAAATATACGTATTTTGAAGCTCTCAGATATCTAAAGTACGTATAATAGTTTAGTAGATGAATTTTATGATATCACTTCCTAGATTGACCACATTTTGGAAGCTGGCAGGTACTGCACCATTTTATTGTATGGACTTGCTAAGGTTGCTCACGTGAATAAATTTAATAAAATTGAAGATTACTCATCGTTTCTACAGCAAATGAGGTACGAGTCATTTATAAAAGCCACTACAAAGGATACTGCGGTTAAATTATCTTCCCTTGTGCCAACAGTTGGTGCTCTCAATGAGCACATAAAAAGAGTATTCTTACAAACCCAGTTATGGCTGGGAAATAAGAACATAAAAATAATTGATTGGGGATGGCTCAAAGATGCAGAATCTCTACAACCAGTAGAATGCAAAGTTTGCCTGCACCAGAGGAGCTGTTGAAGATGATTTTTTGCAATTGTAAAAAAGGTTGTGGATCTTCGAGTGGTTGTTGGAGGCTAGGTTTATTTTGAAATGCCACGTAGCGACCTGCTCGGGAGATAATTGTCAAAACTGCCCTTCAATTAATGAAGAAGAAGATAAAGTCGATGAAGATTATATCAAGTGATTGTGATGGTTCCTGATTTTTTGCACTATTTTTTAACTTTTTTACTATTTTTTACATAATTTACCATCATTTTTACGTATTTTTTATATCTTATAATTAATAAAACCAAAATTCAAATAATATTGAGTGCACTGTACTGTTATTAGCATAGGGAGTAGTTTCTAAGGGATAAAAAAGTTGCAACCAAAGAAATAACGTTTCATAAGCAAGGAACAAATTTTTATTGATTTAAATACATAAGAATTTTAAAGTGTAAAAAGCTATATTTAAGTTGTAGTCGCCTTTAGGGGTTGAAAAATTGAAACTAAAGAAATATCGTTTCATAAGCGGGGAATGCATTTTTAGTGATCTAAATGGAAAATTAAAACATTTTAAACTATAAATAGGCTTTTTTAGTATTTTTTTTTTGCATGAAGGGGTGCTTTCTAGGGATTGAAAATTTGAAACCAATGAAACATCGTTTCACAAACGATTAATGCATTTTTATTGATTTTAATTCACAAGTTAAGCCTTTCAAAGCGTAAAAATAAGTTATTTTCGTCATAAGGGGTGGTTTCTAAGGGTTGAAAATTTGTATTAAAGTACAAATTATCATTGAATATGTTTATTTTTCTTAATTCAATCACATTTTTATGCAAAAAATGCTTAAATACGTGTTTTCCTATTATTTTCACTTAGGGGTAGTTTTAACCCCTTAACATCAAAAAGCACACCTCGCCCATATATAACTTTTGAAAAGGAGGGTAAGACAAGCTTAAATCCAAATTTTCAGCCAAATCCATGCAGTCCGACAGAATTCGGAGGTAAGGCTCTATTTTTCGCCCGAGTGACTGGACTATAAGCATTATTTCTATCTATTTCTTTATTTTTGATTATAACTTAGGGCGGTTTCACACAGGGCTTTTAGGGAGACGTCGGTCTTTGGCGTCCAATAAAAAACGTCGCCAACACATATACATAAAATGTATGGTGGGCATATAAAGTTTAGTCCAAAACGGGAGATTGGAATTGTGGGGAGGGGGTTGAGCTATTGCAGCCACCAGATGAAAGGGGGGGGGGGGGGGTCTTGGGACCCTAGGAAAATGTTAAGAATATTAAGGAAAAATATGCATTCTATAGATAAAATTTTCAATCATTATCAATTGGTCAATCTGTACTATTTGGTCCACCTGTTTCTTTAAACTATCCATTTTATAGTATTTGTTCTTTCTTAAAGGATCTAAACATTTTAAAAACGATTCCGATTGTAGCATCTCAATAAATTCAATCTTTCTTTGTTATTTTTTAAATAAAAAAAGTGTCACGTTTTAAGGGTAATGGTGGAAGGTTATGTGGTTAGGTTAAAAAGTACTAATCGACTAACCTTAACCTTCCATCATTTTTCCTAAAATTAATTTAACCTTCTGGAAAATGTCCCATTTTTTTTTTTTTTTTTTTTCAAAAAACGGGACATTTTCAGAAACCGACGGGACTTCAAAAGATTAAAATAACGGGACTGTCCTACTCAAAACGGGACGTATGGGCACCCTATTAAAATGTTGCATGTGCGACGTCGACGAACTTCACCCAGTGTAAAACTGGCCTTAGTCTCCTAAAAATTACGAAAAAACTCAAATAGAATAGTGTGTCCTTTTTAATCTTCTGAGGTTATATTATACACTATAGATAAATTTAGAACAATACAAAAAAAAATTAAACTAGCTAAAATAAAAAAAAGATTTAATCGGTTGAGGTGGCATTTTAATAGCGTTACATAAGGTGGAAATGGGTAGAAAATTTCGTAACAAGGGAGCATTTACCCAGCTGACCATGATTCAAATGAAACCTGACAGTGAGCCAAGGTCTTGGTTGCTCCAGTGAGTTGGCCGCCTCTCACTTGCCTCTCCCTCGAAACCTCTCTAATTCAGATGGACAACATGATTATCCGCCGACTTTTTAGCTTTTTGGCTACTATTGGGTCCTTGGAAAGTTAATTTTCTATATTGCCAATAATACTGAATAAACGAGTGCATATCTAAAGGATATAGAGAATAAATGGATAGGCACTGGACCATACATTAAAGAATTAAGTATACCTTAATCAAATAATAGGTCATAAATTATATTTAAAAAATAATGTTACTCTTAAAATAAGGAACGTGAAAAAAAGATAGAGAGATATTTTTATTGAAAATGGACTTGATGATCCAACAAAACTTCTAAAATAGTCTGTCCATTAGTGCTGCCCATCCATTAGTGCAGCCACCTTCCTCGCCTCCTATGATTGGACTAATAGTTACTTAAGTAAAAAATCTGTCTGAGACAACTCAGACAAACTTTCTTATATACGAGTTCATAATTACTTAGCCCAGTGTTTTCCATTTATTAGTTTTCATAGGTACATTTAATTATATTATTGAACATATTATCGAAATGAAAATGTATCGTAAAAATAACTCTCCCATCCGGAGTTTTTGGGGGTAGCGCCCCCAAATGTGAAGTAAAAATTAATTTCTCGATTTCGCCTCGGAGTATGATTTTTCTGACCAGGTATACCAAATTTCGTCAAAATCGGCATAGTAGTTTAGGTCCCACGCGTCTGTGCAGACATACATTTTTTAAACTCAAGGGACCTCAAAACGTGTAAATCCATAAAAAAAAAAAAAAAAAATTCGCGCCAGCACAATACTTTCTCTTTATATGAGAAAGTAAAAACAATGTAACCCCACTAGGAATTGAAAGTGTGGTTGTTTGGACTTGTTTCGATTCCCAGTAAGGTCACATTTATTTTTATTCAATATTTAATGTGCGCAGACACGTTGAAACTAGCATGGAAACATCTGTAGGCTACTTTAGACAAACCAAAATTTTGATTCCGCAAAAAATGTAGTAAAAATGTTGATGGAAAGACTGACAGACAGACACGAGACCAAAAATGTTTCCTGATATCTGAAACGGAATTTTTGAATTCGGAGACGTATAACAATTTCGTTATTCAGAAATATCACAATGTTTCCGTTCCTTGAAGGTAAGCTCGAAAAAGCAAAAGTAAAAGGTATTAAACGAAAAAACTAAGATTGAAGCAAGAATAACGCAAAGAGAACTAGCCGATTAATGACGTCATTGAGATGAAGATTATCTCGGGATAGTTGCACAAACTTTGAAGAGAGGGAAGTTCGGATTTTAGTCCATGGTTGGAATATGACGGTATACCGAGTAGCTGGTATTAAAGAAATATAATTATGATTATATCTGGGAGGATATTTCTTATGAAGAAATCAATTATGAAGAAATTAGTTATTGTCAATTAGCATACAGAGTGACAATGAATGCAGGCAGTATAATGAAGAAAGTAGAAAAGAGGGTTAAGCAACCAATACTAATTTGAACAACAGAAAAACCTGGAAAACAAAAGAGAACGTTTTGAGTTTGGGCCAAACTAAATCGAAAACAAAAATCGCTTTACTCCGCGCAGTAAGGTTGTTTTTAAATAAATGTCAGCAGCAAAATGTTTTATGTATGACAGGAACATGCTCGAACGGGACCACTTATCAATGCAGTAGGACCTTTTTTTACATATTATTTAAGATGCAAAGAATGCTGCTTTGAATGGCCCAAGTCCAAATCAATTACATTAAAATTCTTCAATGTGTGAAAACTAACAGCTTGTTCAATTAAACAGCTAAATAGTTCTTAGATGATAAAGTTTATTAATTGTATTTATAAACAACATTTGAAACAGATGTTGTTAATTAATACCATAGAACAAACGTCACAGATGTTAGATAATTGCATAAATATGATATTTAGCTTACAATTATGACGTCAACATTTCAAACTAATTAGAATTTAATTTAACAAATAGTCCAGGAGATAGCGTGCAAAAAAGTGTCTGACTAACATCAAGCAAGAATTTTGTGTATAAGTAAATATTTTGGTGCCTTTTAAGAATATGTGGTCGGCTAAGTTCGTCTGCGGAACATAGCTTGGCGATAGGCATTTGAAAAAAAACAAACCGGGAGAGAGCAACCATGTCCCTTTAAGCTGGACAATGTGATTTTCATGATCCTGAGTACGAAATTAGTTAGCAGACCAAAAATCAAGTTTACGTAACGATATTTTGTAACTCAGCAGGTTAGTTTTTCAAATATTACTACAAATCAAAGAAGTCACTTATTAAATGACAAACTACCACCAACTTGATCATGAAATCACATTGTCCACCATAAAGGGCGGGTCCACCATGGCCGCTCTCCACCATATTTCTTTTTTTAACGCGGTTTCTTTTTTCAACGCCTATTTTTTAACGCGGTTTCTTTTTTCAAAGCCTATTTTTTAACGTGGTTTCTTTTTTCAAACGCCAATTACCAAGCTATGTCCCGCAGACGAACCACATATTCTTAAAAGGCACCAAAAGACTTACTTATACTAGTATAAACAAAATTCTAGCTTGATGTTAGTGAGACAATTTTTTCAACGCTATCTCCAGGACTATAAAGCTTGTGTCTTTTTCAGATAGAAGACAATTTGATTGAAGTTTTGGCTTCCTTTTCGTCCAAGAAGTTACAATAAAAATGTAATTATAAAAGGAGAAACATTTACAGTTTTAGAGATACGCCAAGCAAATTAGACTTTTCCCTTCGAAAAACGAAGGCAAGGTGGAGTTCACTCAAATAGGCTTCTGACATGAATAATCTGAGTTTATCCCGATTTCCGAGTGTAGCTTTAGTCGCGGTGTTTAAAAAACATCGAAATTTTGGGGGGTTTGTGTAATATCTCTGTACCCATGTGCATATAGCAACAGAGCTTTTCGATGCATATCAAAGAGCAAAAGTAGTTAACATCAATTTTTTTAGAGGACAAAATCTGCTACAACTTTTGTTTTTATATTTTTTTAACGTTATTTTCTCTCTTCGTATCTAAACGTTTTGTTAGATATCTATCTTCAACGCTTCATAGCAGTATCGGTGTTGGTTTCACTAAAAAATGTATTTGTATCAAATGTTTGTCTCAAAGAAGATATAAATGTAGAATCTTTTCCCGTCCTAAATTCGTAAATCAGGGCAAACTCTAAAGATTATTCATATCAGAGGCCTACTCGAGTGATAACATAGTTTCTAGAACTACACCCGCTTTTCGAAGGCACTCTTTTTATGGAGCTAATTTGTTTCGCTTAAGATACATTTAACTCTTTTTGATATAAACATGCGAACTGAACTAGTTATAATAAGTTTTTGACAGTTTCTGTCAAAAACTCACGAGTATATTAGACGAAGAATATAGAAAACAGTGATACTTTGGCAAACGTTAAAGTAACTTCAAAAAGGAACTTACCATGATCAAATAATAAAACACTCGTACTTTATGAAGAACTTTACTCTTCTATAGCTTTGAACTTACAAAACTTATCCTGGATAAAAACTTACTAAAAGAAACCATGGATAAAACAAAAACTGGATCAACAGGATGTCTTTATCAGCCAGTAGATTCAAACAGGTTAACAAAAAGGTATGGAGAGGAGAGACAATTAATACGGTTTAAATAGATTTCTTTTAATATCTAATAGAAAAATAAAGGTATAAACATAGGTAAAAAAAGAGTGCCGGCATTTCTTTAGATTGTTACTCCTCTATAAACAGAGGGGAGTAACAAGCTAAAGAAGGTATACGCAATGTTTATCTTTAGACTGTTACGTCCCCTTAATAAAATAATTTTATATTCCTTTGTCCGAAAGTGATTTTTTGGACTAAACATCCCTTTGTCTTAATGGTTATTTAGTCTAAGTCGTTTATATTCTAAACAAATTATAGGGGAGTAACAATCTAAAGAAGTACCAATTTATGAGGTTGTTACCGACCTTCCTATTTGTAACGTCCTTTGCATCGTCCCGCGGATCGTTCGGGAATCATTCAGGACAGGCTTATGCGCATGCGCTTACTTTATACAGTGATAAAGATTGGAACGGTTTTTATCCATTGCGCATGCCCGTGACGATATGTGTTTACTGTGTTTGGCGGTAAAATAGCCGCCATTTTGAAGACGAAATATACATTTTTAATCTACATTTCAATACCTTTAAAATAATACACCACTCAAAAATTACAAAAAATAAAAATGTTGCAATCAGTTCGCTATTGATCGAAGAAATTTCGATTTGTGATGATCGCAACATTTTCTCTGTTTGTGGGAATTACAGTTTAACTTGTATACAAATTTCAAATCTCTAGCTACATTAGGTCGGGAGATAGGATCCAAAGTGCAGCGGACGAACTACCTAAAGCATAAAGGTTTCTAGGATAACCTCGAAACCCTAAAAACGGAGGATCATAGCTTTTCCAAATATTAAATTAACATTATAGTGACAAATCACTAAATCTTTAAGTTATTGACTCTGTCAACTTAAATGTTGGAAGATAACAACAATAATTAGGAACTAAGCCGCAAATGCGCTCAATCTAATAAACTAGCTTTGATCCTCAGAGAAGTAATTCTTAAGTTACCTCGTTTATACTCTCTATGAGATTATTATGTATATATAGTTATTGTTTTTAATGCTTTGCAATATCGGTTAAAGAAAGTAATGGAAGGCTTAGACCTGCCAAAGGTCTTCTACAACTTATGTAATGTATGACGCGGGGCTTGGCATGTCGCTGAATCAACTGCACAAACCGTATAATTAGCATTCGTAACCGGATGCACTTTACTTATTCAGCTACCTATTTATATTTAATAAGCAGTAAGCAACGGATTCGGAAAACAAACATGGATCTACTATCTTATTGTGTAGGATTCCACGGTTAATGTCATCATTAAGTTCTAGGTCTTCCGATGGTGATCGCGTCTTGCTCGAAGTGTATTCCGACGTTTCGCCTCCTATAGTGGAGGCATCTTCAGGATTGTACATGTTGTTCTGAGTGAAGGACAACGTGGACTACTAATTCTAAATCATGAATGATAGCTAAAGTTAAAAGCTACCAGGAACTTTCTTACGTAATTATTTAACAGAAACAGTGTTGCTTGAAAATATTTAAAATGTAAAATTTCACTAAATCAGAAGAAAAATCTTATCACTTTAGTTCTTTGACTTTTGAAGAAAGTCGATACACGTCTCTCTTATTAATTATTAATCTAAATGTTGATATATGTTTTTGTTTCTTTAAATTGATTCTGGTTTAAATTAAATCCTACAGGCTTTGTAAAAAAAATGTGTAATATAAAGCAATGAAATTGAATGATGCATTAAGATTGATAGACGAATCAGATGCTTGAAAAGGGGAGTAGTAAATCACGACCTTGCAATGGTCCGGAGATTTAAGAGTTCAAGGTCTACAAAACTGCACCTCCTGTCCTCATTTTGTACCTAGAAATCGTGTCTTCGAATTCACTTCACTTGATGCAGCAAATATAGTATTATGAACACAGATGAGAATATGGGAACAATCAATGTAAAATATTATTTTTATCTAAGGGGCGGCAATAGACATGTATGAAAAAGAAGAAGTGGAATCCAGTAGCAGAGAAATGGTAAATATAACACTAAGATACTAAGAGTATAAGTGATCAACGTATTCTAAAACAGAAGCAAGATCGCTAATATAGTAATATTTAATGCTGTCAGGTTTCAACCAGGGTAGATTAGTATATAATAATACTCCGTGGACACTGTGCACTGTGCATCTTAAGAAATACACAATAATTAATGTTTAATACTGACTAATTTTGACCACTTTACTTTGATCAGTTTATTGTAAAAGAAATCCAATAAATAATGTTTAATTGACCGGTTTAGACCACTTTAATTAGAACCGTTTAATGTGAAATAAAACCTTAATAGATAATATTTAATAATTACCTAATTATAACAATTTAGTTAACAGTTTTTTTGGTTTTTTTTTCTTTTGGGTTTTAGTCCCGATCAACTGCCAGGGTTATTACAGGACGGGGGTTATCCGGCAGTTAACAGTTTATTGTAAAAAAAAAAAAAAAAATCACAATAAATAATGTTTAATGGGCCGGTTTTGGCCACTTAAGGTAGAACAGTATAATGTAAAATAAAACCTTAATAGATAATATTTAATAATTGCCAAACTAGACTACTTAAGTTAAAACCGTTTATTGTAAAAGAAATCCACAATAAATGATATTTAATACTGTTTAATACTGTTCGGTTGCGGCCACTTTAGTTGGTTGGTAATCAGAGAGTTAATTTAGTGGACTGATTCTTTTGTTTTCTTCCACTAACTCTACCTTTTATAAGAAATAATGTTAGATAAATTTGATAATATAATATCCTGGTGGTTACCTTAGAAGTATAATCCAAGTTTTAAGAGATAAAGGTTTAGTATATTAGAGCTTTACAATTATTATTAATAGTAATCCATGGAGCAAGAAAATGCTTAAGCCTGCCAAAGGGTTTATAAAACTGTATAGTATATATGAAATGAACAGCACGGAGTCGGTGAATTGATTCAACAGCTGTTGTTGGCATAGCGTTGAATTAAACTGAGCTGAACTTTCCAAATCAGATGCCAAAGAAGAAAATGTGTTCAACTCTTAAGATAGATGTAACTCAGGATTATAAAAAATCTATTACCTACAAAGGAAATTGCAAATTAATGAATGAAGAACAGTACAATTCAAGGAGGAATTATAGAGAATATTGATAAATGATAATGAATCAAATATAATTAGTTACGAGTAGATAAAACTATTACTCATTCTTCATTATGTTGTTAGAAGTTAATTCATAAAAAAATCTAATTCTGAATATTCGAAACAAGTTCTTATAAGGCTAAAATGATAATGGAAGTTTAAACCCGATTTCTCAGAAAAGAACAAAGGTTAAGTTACAAATAAAATAGTAATTTATTAAATATTATAAAATCCCAACCTGACCTTCATCAAACATTACTGTTTGACAGGCTACTAATCTGTACAATGAAGAAAGAGATCAAGAAAGCTAAATTTCTAAGGAATTATAGCACTGTGTACCAGTTTGCACATGCACGTTTTATATAGTAAGTATATATAGAATAAATATGATATATGAATATATATTATAATAGCTGGGGGCTATTATATATTATATTAAAATCCATTTGTATATACCTAAATAACTTTTCACATGTAGGTATTTATTTGAAAATGTACTAATTTCATATGAGTATAGTGTAAGAAATATAAAAGACTATATGACTATATTTTTTAAATTCGAAATTTCACGATTCTAGTGCAATTATAGTTCCGAAAATATCGTCTTAAAAAATCTAGCTTATAAATGGCCACCAATTTGAATCATGATGGGGTATAGTAAGAAAATTTATTAGCAATCACCTATCGAGGAAATGATCTACAAAATGTCTTGTTCATAGGTCCACTGATTCTAGAGATATCGTTTCAGTATTCAGTATTAGTATTTGAAGTTATTCTATACGATACAAATATAATACCATAATGACCTAAATCCATTGTCTGTACAATATTAATAAAGAGAAGATCTGCCCTCATATTAATAAAACACAGTCACCGCTTACGAACAGAAAAGAACTTTTATCCGCATAGAAATTAGCAGTTATAAATCAGTGGATCCGACTCAATGCGTATACTATTTATTTTTCCTTATATTATTAACAATCTGTTCGGGTCATAATTATAGCGCTATAGAGGTCCTGAACGTAAACTTACAAAAATGTTGTTTTCATTTTATTATGGATCTTGTCTTTATTAGGGTCCGTAGGCAAAACCAAGGCCCCTTTTATTTTCCTGCGTGTGTACGTCCGTCTGCCGCCTGCTCTCACGGCTACACCTTTCGTCCCATCACTTTGAAATTTGGCATACATGTGTCTTGTACCTACCCACACATTCTAAAAATATAGTGACTTAAAAAAATATTTTGAACAAAAATTAGGGTAAAAAAAAATTAAGGGTTAATTTTTTTTGACACCGTGTGGGGTACCATATGAAAGGGTACGTTGAGCTGATTACAAAAATATATAATATTTGGTTATAAGCTTTAAAAGGACGAGCGTCGGGGAGTTCAAAGTGGGTGCGAAAAGTGTCTCCCCCTTCGAACTCGGTTATGTAAAGTGCAAAAAATCCTGAACATTCTTCGACCAAAAGTAAAGATAACACTTTTTGGAAATTTAGATTTTTTTTTTATTGACAAAATACGTTTTTTTTTTTATAATTATGCTCTTTTTGATGTATTTATATGTTTATATTCCGGTTTACTGGCAAAAACTACTTTATCAGAAGTTTGTTTAAGTGTTTTGAGAATATCAGACCCATAGGATAGTTTAAAGTAGACTTTTTAGCATTTTAAAAAGCTACATCAACAGGCACTACTTAAACAATACAGTGTTGCAACGGATCCTCGCTGTGTGATGACTAGCACACACTTGACCTGTTTATTATATATAAAATGTTTAGATGTTGATAAATATAAAATATTGGTCCGAGTCAACTCAGCCAAACTTTCTCAAAAAATATCGGATCCAGATCCCAGAAAATTTTTGAGAAAGGATTTTTGTTCTTTTCTTTTCTTTCAAATAATGAACTTATAAGTACTTTAAATACACAGTGCACACAAACTTTAGATTAAACTTTTCTATTTAATGACCGATGCTGTAGCAAGTTTATAATGATAAAAATGTGTTATGAAATGCATTACGTGGAAAAGTGCACAACCAGGTAAGTTGCTATCTAATGTTGAATGGTATTTAATAGTACATTACGCGTCGAGTGCGGAAAGTAGCATTTTGCATGCGAGTGTGGAGTTTGCACCCGAGTGACAGCGAGGGTAGTAAAACCACACGAGCAATGCAAAATGCCGTTTTCGCACGAGTTGCGTACCGTACTTTATCTACGATTGTTAGATTTAAATAATAAATACAGAAATAAATAAACTTGCTGTATGTAAGTTCGTATCTCTCTTATGATAAAGATGGCATTAATTCTTGAGTTGTATTTTTTGCCGAATTAATTATTTCTGGAGGATTATTATTCTCCACATTTTCGTCAAAGTCACTTGATTCACTCATTGTTTTTCACTAAAAACTCGATATAAACAGTTACTTTAATAAAACAACAGCAAATTAGTTTTGTTAAATGTAAACAAACTCGCTAATCGTGCGTAAAGCTGAAGAATTCCTCGTCTTTACCGCCCTAGGGTGGTAAAGAAGAGGAATTCTTCAGAAATAATAGACACGCATGCGCAATGAATACAAGTACGTAAAGAATCACTTTCTACGCATCTAAACAGAGATATAATGTTTATATTTCGTATCAATCGTAGATAAAATAAATTTCAAAATCAATTTAATTTTTTGTAGATGTGTACGAGTATATTACGCGCATATGAGAAACTATAAAAAACTTTAATAAAAGGTATCAATGGAAGAGTTTATAAAAATTTAAGTATTAAATTCATGTAAATACATTTTGGAAAAACATTACATAATATCAAAATGACTTAATTTTAATATTCGTGGTAAATTAAAATATTTAAATGAATTACTTCGTTCAGTAATAATTAACGAGATGCTTAGATTATAAAACAACTAATATTCTTGAATCGTGGCAGGTTTTTTGACTTACAAGCCCCATAATGCAACTTGAAAATAATTATAAAAAATAGACATTACATAATTTATAGTCATTGTAAAGATGAACTGATACAGTAATTTATTATCTTGGTTCGACAACACAATTAAATTACTTGTGGAAAATAAGTAAACAAATGTAATAAACCATAAACTAATACAAAGAAACAGGACACATATTATGTTACATCATGGTTTTCCGGTGAACACGGATGAATTAACCTGAACAATAATAATTCATCTCGGAAGGGTATCATCATTGTTTACTAGTAAACAGATCTGAATGGTGGATATAACACTCATCGGTACCGGTGTTCGTAAAAGCGTAACAAGTGTCGGTGAGTGTTTGAACGGCCTTGAACGTGAACTCTGATGGGGGAGTGATCAACCGGGGGCTTTTCAGAAGGTATAACACATCTGGACTAGGCATAGGTCGTCGGGGGAAGTTGTGTTAAAACCAGTCGTAGCAAAGGATTCGGACTTCCCCCAGCAGCTGGTTCCGGCCTTAAAGTTACATTACCAGTAAAATTCCCCTCATGCCCTACCCCTCTAGAGGATTTCTTCTGAAAAATATACGGCCCAAGGATAAAACGTAAATCGTTAACCCGTTGAGGAGAGCCAAGAATTCTCGTCAGTCTCGCGAAAGATAGGCTAATCTTGAGAGGTGCCTTTAATTCTCCTCCTCCAGTTCGTTTCTTTCACTTAACACAGCCGTAAATGAATACGCGTTAATGTTCGCCTAGAGCGATATTTCATTAAAGGTAGTCAGACGTGGTCAGTTAAGTAGTGTTTTCATTTCTCCAAGAAACAAGTGCAATTTAAAACTAACATTTTCAGTTCAAGATATGAAGAGGTTCGCCTTCATGCTAAAACATCAGGAGATGGTCAAAGATTCAGGTCAGTTTATTTTCTTCTTAACAACCTTCTTCACATTAGATGAATAATTTAAAACAGACTCTTTAAACTCAATAATAACACACTTGTAACTAACTAAAAAAAATAAGAAAACAGCTCTAATAGAGAAAGTGACGAAAATCATGCTTACAATTAAGATAAACATTTTTCAGAGGTTGATATGGGTTAATACAATTTATTAATTTTAAAAGACTTCAAAAATTCATCAATTAATCGTGTCATAAGTAAACTGATAATAGACACAATACACGATGTCAAAACACGATCTTCATAGAACATTTATTTTATTATTAGAATTAAAACAATAAACAGGGGTCTCTCAGTACTAACGAGTAACCACAAAATACAGTAAGTATTTGTATAAAATCAAAAATCATACAATGAAATAAATCTTCACGAGGGTCACAGCTGCTAATAATAATAATTTAAAAAAATAAATAAATACAACAATTTCACAATAAAATTAGGTAAACATTGGACAAAGTTTGGGACTATGTTTTAAGGCGAGTTACGAGGATGAATTACTTTATCTCTGTATTCATTTCATGTATGTGGATGTCGACTGAGAAGGAAATAGAATTTGAGGATAGCGAGGATCAGTCATAAGTAAAAATAATAACTACGTGGATATCGAATGTGAATGAAATAGAATTTGAGGATTGTGAGGATCAGTCACAAGTAAAAAATAATAACTAAGTGGATATCGACTTGAGTGAAATAGAATTTGAGGATAGCGAGGATCAGTCATAGTCATAAGTAAAAAAACAATAAATATGTACTATGTAGATATCGACTGTGAATGAAATAAAATATGCGAGGATCAGTAATTAAATATAAAATAAAAATAATCAAGGATAAATCAAAAATAAAAATAATAACTACTTGGATATCGACTGTGAATGAAATAGAATTTTAGGATAGCGAGGATTAGTCATGTGGATAAAATCCTTGTGTGATAGCGATTTTTATGATAACTATGTGGTTACAGATTGTGAAAGAAATAAAATTTGAGGATAGTCAAAAGTAATAAATATAGTTTTAGATTTGTCGACACATCGGAAAATATATTTCCATCTTCAAAGTATAATACAAGAAAATCGGTAAATTAAAAACTTTGAATGTTTACATTTGACTAAACCTCGCTATCCACCAAATTCTATAATTAATAATTGCAGATATATTGTAGTATGTTCTTTCTTAAAGCTCAGAGTGACGCTCTAACAATCTATATATAAACAGCTTTATTTCTCGAGAATTCGTGAAGTTTGATGTTCAATTCGGGGAATAATGTTAAAAGAACAACAAACTAAACTCTCTACAGTCGAAAATCTCTTAAAAAGTACTTCATGCAGAAAGAAACGTCTAACTCTAGATCCATAATTATTAATTTTAAGGCTAAACTCCCTTACCTTGGACACTTGCTCCAAGTTTTAGGGAATTTCTTTGAGTAAGACTACTTGTCAGAGCAGAGCCGGCTGCTACACTGTTCTACCAACTTTCGCGCCCTTATTGATAGCATATCAGTGTTATCAGCTTTAGTTGATTTTTGCTGTCTAAGGTTTAAAGGAACCTTTTCTACTTGTCTAAGTTACAACGAAACATTATACATAAATGCATTTATAAAAGTATAAAAAATTATATTAAATGTAAACAAAACAAATCACAGGGAAGCATGACTTGCACCCAAGTACATTTTAGGGATCGGTAGATTATTATGCACATACATTATTATACTATGAAATGACATTTTTTTATTTCCCCATCCTGTTCCATATGAAAATATATAAAAATATAAACAAATCAAGAGAAAGGTACTAAAAATCAAACAAATAATAATTAAAGGGTCCCTGGTTCGATCCCGCGGGGGGTCACAATGATTTTTATCAGTAATGACATCAAGGTAATTACATTTTCTCGAGAAATTTTCATCGTCCTATAATAAGATATTTGCATAAATTATTTCAAAATTTTAGGACTAGCCGTTATAGGGTGGCTGGGGGGGGGGGGGGGGGGTTGTTTTGGGTATATTTTGATTTATTCAACCAATAAGGAATGCAAACATTTTAATAAAAGTATCTATATATATTTGTAACCTACTCATCAACAGCTTTCATTTGACACCCTACTCGAAAATTTAAAACAAATATATAAATATTTGCGTTTGCCAAAAGTTTACAAATTGCGCATGCGCATATATAATTTTTATCTTCTCTATGTGTGGGTCAAAAAATTACGCCAGTAATTCAAATTAAAACTTTTTAGCTTAAACGGTTCGGGAGATATGAACCAAAGAGCGACAGATGAACTGAAACATCAAACCTCAGCCTCGGCAAAAGGGTTTCGAAAACGATCTACTAAACCCTAGAAAGATGCCTTTAAGTTATATTCTGTAGCCATATGATATTTTCTACAGAAATATCGAATTTTTGATATAAAAAAAAAATAGTCCGATACAATTCGCATGCTAAACTTTCTCATATATGAGTAGATAATTACTTGTCCAGTGTTTTCCATTTGTTAGTTGGGTCAAGTTCTCGAGTTTAAATTTAATTATTCTTGATCATTTTATCAAAATTTACCATAAAAATAACTCCCCTTAGCTGGGAATTGAACCTCTCACCCGTCATAGCAATTTTCTCAGAAACTAAATTTTTTTCCGGGAAATCGAATGATTTGGTAAAATTTGTATATTTAAATGGACTACATTTTAGAAATGGTTTGCCGGAACAGTTTTTGAGAAATAATTTATTTTCCCGGTTTTTCAGATTTTGGGATGGGGGGGGGGGGGGGGGGGGAGGATAGCGCCTTCAAATCTAGAGCTATTATTATATAATAGCTGTAATTAATTTATCGCTCGTGTTAGAGTATGATTTTTCTGAGCATGCATGCCACATTTTATCGAAATTGGCCAGGTAGTTTAGGCACCATTTGCCTGAACAGACGCACAGAGGCAACAGTTTTGAGTTTTGTATTCAGGGGACTTTAAAACGTGTAAATGTTTCAAAATAGAATTTACACGACATCACAATACTTTCTCTATGCATACTATGTATATGAGAAAGTGAAAATAAAAAAAAAAAGAAGATAATTTCATGGGCAGAAAAACAAACAGTTAGAATCAGATTACAAAAGGAGATTTAACAGACAGTAATTTATGACAATTATCTATAAATTATCATGACATTAAGTTCCTAATTGACCTAAAGTACATTAATAGAATAGCTCCAGAATAAACGACGATTACCAACGTTAAAAAAATAACTGAAACTTTATTCGGCTTATCCAGGTGCGGGTAAGCTCATTTGTAGACCCTATAGAAATAGAGCAAGGTTAATGAAGCCTCAAACTTACGGGTAATGACCTTAAAACTCAATGAAAGATAACAAAAATCGAGTTTAACAGTACCAACTATAATGTTAACGATCAGTCCAAATCAACAATTTACTTATCTAACAATCAAAATGCATTTGTTTTAGTTGTTATTTGAGAATATAGAGGAAATTTATGTTTAAAATATATTTAATAATATTGAAACATATACAGTGAAACTGATATGTAGGTAGGTATAACTTAGTATATCGACACTTGAAGTTGGTATTTTGTAAAATTTGTTTTCTGAATAGATGTTTCTACCGATATTTTGTGGAGCTTACTTTTAGAGAATATAATAATTCATAGAGCGGAATTGATCAGTTAATTGACAAAAAAAACTACAATAGCTGGTGTACAATTTAAATTAGAATTATAGAAGGCAGGCAGAACAGAGAAAAAAAAAACTCTTCACCACTGGGATTGAACCCAGAACTTTCATTTACCGGGCCATAGCTCCACCAATTAATGTGCACCGCGAAGAATGAGAATCAATCGCATTCTCCGTTACATTACCCATAATTACAAATGGTTCCAAAAGGATGCTACATTCTCTAGTCTAATAATTAATATGTTTAATGAGAATACGTAGAATGAGAAATATTTTATTAAAATAAGGAGATTTTAATATGTTAGTGAAAAAAAAAAAAAAAAAAAAAAAAGTTCCAAATTTATTTACTTCACATAAATGACAAAATGACAACCATCTAGAGGGCTGATCTTAAACCTATAAAAGGACAAATCTTTGTACAACGGATCTCCCAAACACCAAATCTAAACCCCATCGATATATTTGAAATAATATAAATAATACTCGCCGGTCTTGGCTGGCCTACGGCCAGCCTTCGCCCGTCGAGTGGCCAGGCACTTGTATAGTAGTTGGTACTTGTAAGATCTGGTAATGTTTTAGGAGGTGGGTTAATAATACAGTTATAATTATTCGCAGTCTAAAAATGACTAAATAAACTAACAGTGCAAAGTTAGAAAGCGATTGAGTGTGGAGTTATACAGGGGATTGAGTAATGTGAGATGACAGGAGTGACGGGAGGGGATGGGAAGGTCGGACATAATTTAATAAACAAATAACACAGCAAACAACACGTAAAAACCGCTATGTAAACAGTTTTTAAAATCCCCCCCCCCAAAAAAAAACACAGAATTGAACGAACAGAAATTAATCTACTATTCAAGAGCTTTACAACGATATACATCATATTATATTATAAACGATTAAATTTTGTCATTTGTACTCTTGTACTCTAAGGGTACTAAAATTATATTTTTAAAAAACAAACAATACAAAAGGGCATTCATTTTACTAATAAATAAATAAAAATAAAATAACCTAATAACAAAAAATTATTTAAACCCTTTAACCTACAACAAAATTATAAATCGGTACAAAAGTACGTGTACAAAATTTTTAAAAAATAAACAAATAAAATAGCTTTAATGTACAAATCAAGGCCTTTCAAATGATATACGACACAATATTAAAAACCAAAAAAAGTGGTCACGTAGCACAGCAGTCGGGAAAAAGTTTACTCTCATGTTCTCAGCAAATAGGATGAACTAATGAAATAAAATACACTCAATTTAAAGAGCATTAGTGTGAGATTCAAGCGCCTCAATCAGAAATAAAATCGGTCAATAATTATAGAAA
This sequence comes from Gerris lacustris, assembly GCA_951217055.1. Lineage (NCBI taxonomy): Eukaryota > Metazoa > Arthropoda > Insecta > Hemiptera > Gerridae > Gerris > Gerris lacustris. Next base: position 17,576,250 of record OX578277.1, on the reverse strand, counting down.
CTACGACCATTCAAAGACAAAAATGAAAAAAAATAAAAATAAAAAAATACCAAAATTATCACCATTTAGGGTACAACCGATAGAGGTACGACAAAAAGTCATAGGACCAATTTTGTAGATCATTAATCAGTTACCGCTGGTGCTGTCCGTTTTCCAATACGACTTACCGTTTAGCTGCAATTAGCCCCAAAACATGGTAAAAATCAAGTCGGCCATTTTTATTTTTTTGGGGGGGAAGGAGTGGGAAAAGTAAAATTTTTATAATTATTTTGGTTCACAATATGGACGTTGCGCGTCGAATGGCGCAAACCGCAAGTCTCTAGCTCTTCTGGAAGTGGGCAAACATTAATGTCAGTGAGTGAGTTAGCCATGCGGCTTTATAGTATAGTGATAATCGATATATTTCCTGTTTTGCTGTCATTCATTGTTTATCTCTTATTTATAAAAAAATCACAAATTTGAAACTCGTCATAATGAAGATTGTAAATATGGGTCAGAGATATGTACAGATATGCACAGATATGTTGTAGATATGTACAGTTCGTCTGAAGACAAAACAAATAAAATTACTTGTGGATTTTTTCCTAACTAACTTTCCATACAGCAAAATTAGCTGAAAACCAATTAATTCTGCTGAAAGATGGTTAAAAGTATTAAAATAATGAGCTATGCTAAAAGTTTCAAATGTCTAGCTATTCGGGAAGTTAGTTAAAAGTCGATTGCCAGATTTGTACCGGACAAACAAACAAACAAGAAAGCAAGCTAATAAAAACGTAGTAAAAAACAGTTCGTCTGAAGGTCTGCCACCTGAAGCCGGGTACAAACGATCCACCAAGCCTGAGAATTAAGACTGAAAAGCCTTTTTTAAGGTCTACCGCCTAAAGACGAGGACACGCACGATCCGACAGTCTTGACAGTCAAGACTGAACAGTTCGTCTGAAGTTCTGCCACCTGAAGCCGGGTACAAACGATCCACCAAGCCTAAGAGTTTAGACTGAAAAGTCTTATTGAAAGGACTGCCACCTAAAGACGAGGACACACGATCCGACAGTCCTGACAGTCAAGACTGAACAAATTCGTCTGAAAGCCTAGAGCGTGAGCATGATTCGGCCGCCTGAAAAGTCGCGACTGTTCAGCCACCCGATTCATTTTTATAGCCATGCTTCTTTTTTTATGCCAAGCGAATAATTTTCACGTTGAAATTAGTGAATTGTTTCTAGTGGTTTTTAATTCTTGACTAGTTGGGTCTAATAGGGAATTAAAAGATTCACTTTTGCAATATTTCAACCACCCCTCCTTGAGTGATTAGAAAATTAATGAGGTGGTATTTTAAAATTGAATCCTTCCGATTCTTGTCATTGCACTTCACTTCGGTAATGCTAATTTCACTTACTTTATATAAATCATTCACTTAACTACACATTCATACTAAGTTTATGAATCTTCAATTCGACCCTAACTAACTTCGAATTATATTATCTTCATCATAGCGTTTGTTTCCAACTACTACTGAAGATCAAGTCTCTTCAAGAGATCAAATTTACTTGGGTAAATTCATATTGTACGTGCAAGGCCGAGATTTAAAGCCACCTCTAACCACCCAATTTTAGGAAATTTCTCTGGCACGTACAATACGAATTAGTCTTCCCTTTAATAGACCTAATTACTCAGAATAATTTATACGTCTATTCTATACTAAAATATTTTATTTAACTTCCATAGATAATTGAAAAGCAGATGTGTAAAACATTCGTAACAAATACTCTGAGAAAGTTATTAAATTATGTCAAAAATCATCTAAATAAATAATTACAAATAAACAAAATGTAAACAAATAAGTAATAACATTCTTACTTGATAAAAGCAATGTTTAAAATCCTCGGCATCAGCCCAAAGTGAAAATCTCTTGTACAGATCAAACACGTCAGTCTTGGGCGGTGTTTTCTTAATACTATCTAAATATATAAATGGTTTACGGAACATAGTGCATTAATTAATTCACCGAGCATAATTAATCACCAAATACACTCACGCATTAAAATCCTTTAGAAAATATACATTCTTTTCCCAATCAACAAATATTATTTGTCTTTTTAAAATAATATTCCTTTTTTTCTTCAATTAAAACAAAATGTTAAATCGAACTCAAAACAATAACTATAGTACAACACTGTGCAACAAAATATTCTAAAGTCTTTATAAGAAACATTGTTGTTTTGATTTAGATATTATATATTTTCTAAACAAAGATTTAAATTTATATAATAATGTAAAAAGCCGCACTTGAACATAGTCATAAATCTAAAGATCTATAAATAAATATAATAAATAAATATAATTCTTCAATTATGATATTGTGTCATAATAATGTCTAAGAAAAGCATATTTTTAGTAGGGTTCACAGCTCGCGGTTTGCCGCGCGTTTCGGGCTGTAAGATAACAATATATTCATGAAAAACACGGAGGCTTCGCAGGCATTGCCACTTAAAAATTAAATTTAAACACAATACTAAACAAGTATAATATGTAAATCTAAAATTTACTATGTAAATGAATGACTCGAACATGAAAATAGAAATATAAAAAAGAAGGAAGATATATAATCTATCTATGGCTGCCACACGTTTCTATCGCTAAAAGTTACCTATGTTTCAAACCAACTTTCTCGAGTTGCCGCTTCAAACCTAAATGAAACCTTTCAGTTGAAAGGTTTCATTTTGGTTTGAAGCGGCAACTCGAGAAAGTTGGTTTGAAACATAGGTAACTTTTAGCGATAGAAACGTGTGGCAGCCATAGATAGATTTGGCCGTGCGGCAAATCGCGAGCTGAGAACACAACACAGCTTTATACACTTTTATTACTCAGAATTAAATAGTTTTTACAGAATGTACGATTTTGTGGATGTTCGAAAAAAGAGCTTTTAACTACAAATATAATAAGACCAGAATTCAGAAAAACACGAAAATAAATTATTCTAAATTAATTATTACTGAAAATAGTTAAATAATGATGTAGAAAAGATTCTAGTTTGCGTAACAAACTTTCGTATTAAATATTTTACAACTGAGTTTTTTCTTAAGAGAAATATTCAAGCATTAGTGTACAACGAGAAATAGAACATTTAAATTAAATACAAGTTTAAAAATTTTAGCAAGGTGAAAGACTTAATTAAGGGTATCAACCCAATTAAGTGTTAATTTTTTTTTAAAGATAATTTTTACGAAGGTGAAATAATTTCTTTCTTTTCCGTTATAAAGAGGTTTTTTTTTGTTTTTTTTTGTATAATGCCTATTATAATTATTAATTGACTTTTTTAAATATTAAGAATAGATTTTGGTGAATTTAAAATCTGAATGCTTAAATGATTGAAAATTAACAAATAAAATTGGAACGTGACAGATTAAGGTTTAATGAAGCGTAACATGGAACGTGTATAATTAAGTTCTGAAGTTACTTAGTGTGATGAGATATCAAGTGACAAAAGAGAAAGCCAACTAAGGAAGACATAATATGGGGGTCAAATTACAGACTGGTTGGGCTATTTACAACAACAACGTTCCGACTTAAGTGTAGCACGAGTTTAAATTGAATTATTCAAGTGTGAAGATTTCCCAGACTAAAGCTGATGTTCGTCAAAGGTTTCCCAGATATAGATCGGGAAAATACGACCTTTGAACCCCTTTAAAATATGTTTTAACTTTGATTTCAATGAGATAAATAAAGCATTATTTTAAAGAAAACACTTAAACTCCGTTGCATACTTTAACTTATTCATGTACTGTACATTTACCAAAGATATTTTTTCCAATATTTTATTGGCATGATTAGGAAAGTTATTATTTGACGGAACAAAATAGAAGAGCTAGAGAGGGATTTATTTCATAGAAATAGCTCCAACAAATATAAAATGGAAATAATGGATAACATCGTTTTTGTATCATGTTCATGACATTTCTAACAATTTTTCTTGTGTGATGGTTCGTGACATTTTATAAGAAAAAGTATGAGTATGAGGTAAATTCGGATTGTACGTGACCCCACTTTGAGGTTAGGTGATAAAATCCCGCATATTAAATTAAAAACCTTATAATTTTGAGTACCCTTGAATTTTCAATAGCCGCTCCGCGGTGCTCCGCTCATTTCCTGAAGAAAAACAACCCTCCTGGGTATAAACCAGGTAGAGGTCCAACTCGAAGCAATTTCGAGGGCACATACAGTTCGAATTAGCCTGAGTATGATTAGTAGGAACGTATTCATAGCTAGTCGACAGTAAAGTTACCTCAAGAAGCTTGAGATGGCCATCATGTACTATTTAAAATTAGATAATATTGCTAGGACTTTATTCAACAAAAAATAAGAAAGAGAAATGGACTTGGCTGGAAAACATAAGGGGCTAGCGATAGAAAAGAAGGTTTTAAAATGGAACATCGTAAGAGTTCTGCCCCAAAAAGTTTAAATTGTACACTTGCAAACAATTGCTATTCTATATATTATTGGACAGAAATTGAAGGAAGTTTGAGGAAATTTTATTCCAAATTATATAAAAGGAAGAAACTAGATCAGAATTTAGAATTCGTGCTGAAATCTTTGCAACAATGTCTTACAGTCAGTAATTCTGAAAAAGAATGAATCAGGGAAACTAAAATTTACATCTTCTCGGACAGTCAGGATATGAAGTCTTTAGGTATTCCAAGATGCACTTCTAAACTAGTGTCAGATTTCAAGAGGTTTCTTAATGATCTGGCAAAACAGAATGCTGTCTACACCTACTATGTGTTCCAGGACATAGTGGAATAGAAGGAAATAGTTTGGCAGATCGACTGGTCTGGCTGGATTCCAATGTAATTCCTTCTGTCCCGGAACCTGTGAGTAGGTATATCTTGCTGCATTGTAAGGACCGCTATAAAGAAGTCTTTCTTACGAAATTTTCAAAGAACCTGGGAAATAGCTCCCAGAATGAGTCAAATTTGTCCATTTCAGGACCCTGTCATAAAGTTACTAACAAGGGCATTGTCGTCTTATGACTGGATTTATAACCGGGCAATGTCGTCCTTAAACGACAATGCCACATGCACAAACATTTGCAGCTGTCATGCTTGGTTGAAAGTCCTACCAGTCGACTGTACGGAGAGGAAGATGAAACTCCTACAATCCTACTAAGCTGGTGCCCAGCGTTGTCTCGTCTCAGGACCTTTGGAATGCCAATTGTTCCCTTAGAAGAGTTTAAGAGACTGCATGAACAAACTGCTGACTTTTGGTGAGTCTAACAATTTGCTTGGATTATATAGAAGAATCAGGGAGATAATTTTTCATCCAACCTGGTATATGGGTTTGCTCAATGGAGCCACTAACCTCATTGGTCTATGTCTCTGGGTTGTTAATTGTTAATAAAAAAAAAAAGAATTTAGAATAAAAGTCAATACATAAATCCATCTTTTATAAACTGAGTACCCTCTCTCTCCCACAAGATAAAAAAGCACAGATATATGATGTAAAGAACCAGTAATGTACAAGATGAAAATTTTTCATACTAATATGGACCAGCAGGGTGACGTCAAACCCTTTTGTTTTGTTTTTTTCTCAGAAATAATTTTTGCAATTAAAAAAAAAAAGAATGTGATTTGTTAAAAAAAATGTTTGAAACAATAAAAAACGTTACGCTTTGTCAGTATAGAGCGCATATAGTCAACTTAATAACAATAAACGCTGACAAAATATATAAAGTTATATTCTCTCGCAATCCCAAAAATACTCAAAAGTCCTCCAGGGGAGTTTCCAAAACAAGTGGACGAGGAGTTATGTGCCTGTAGCGGTGCTACCAACCGAAAAGGTTTTCCCCTGAGCTTTTTTTTTATTTTATTTTTTTAAAATCTCTCTTTATCATTTCTTGTATGAGAGTCTAATTAACTAATTATTCCAATTCAATCCAATCTCTCACTTGAATAATTTTACAAAAAATCTTCTCCTGCTTTTGTGGCTCAACCTTCCGTTCTGTGAATTACGTGTGCACGAATTCTTCAACATTTTTCCGCCAGTTATTCCGAAAATTTATTTTATACATCAATTCTATCCAACCTTCTAGTTTTACGTCGACACCCTATTCTAAGCTCTCTTAGACCTCCCGGGTTTTTCACTCAATGTCATTTTAAGTCGATTCTGAAACAACTTTCTCCAGAAAATCATGTTATAATAAACAAACACAATTTCCAGACATAATAGTACTATAAAACCATAACTATTTTTAAGTAAATGATGTAGTTCTTAAAATTAAAATATTTAACAAAGAATGGACACTAAATACATCTTATTTTAATAATTAGAAACAATTATTTACAAACTACATTATTTAAATAATTAAGTAATAAAAATGTAATTTAATTAAATCCTTCAGAAATTATTAAGTCGGAATTTTGTGTTAACCAATTATGAAGTTTTAACTACCTAAATAAAAAGTTAAAGATAAAAAAAAGAAATTATACTAATAAACAACATATTTTATTTTAAATAATTATTCATGATACTATAAATAACTAAACCTAATGAATATTTATAATCATTTAGCTTTGTAAAATAACTTTTTATACCCGTTTTTATTTGTTTTCATTAAGTCAAGAACATTATTATCTTTAAATACAAGGAAGTTTGTAAAACGAATGAAAGAACGAGATCAATTTAAATATAGAAGATTAATTATTAAAAAGGACAATTAGTAATTCCAAGGTTTACAAATAAATAAAATAAATTAGAATGTTATTTATAAATTCGTAGGTAATGACCATGAGGAAATAATAAAAAACGCTTATTGGAGTATTTTTTTGTTTCATTACTATTACTAGCAATATGAAATAAATAAACAGTGAATGAATAATTGAGAAAGTAAATAATCAATTAAGAAATAATCATCAATTAATTTTAAATAAATAGTGAACGAATTATTGAGAAAGTAAATAATCAATTAAGAAATAATCATCAATTAATTTTAAATAAATAGTGAACGAATAATTAAGAAAGCAAATAATCAATTAATTTTATTATTTTGTGTGTACCTTTTATCTTTATTCTAATACTAAAATACGCAGTATATTTAGGGAAAACAACAATGGCGCAAGAATTAGAAAATTGGATTTTCAAGTTTTAAATTCAATGTAATGTATTGTCATATGTAAATAAAACTCAAACAAAATTGCTCGGTTTACTGACACAAAATCAACAATAAGCTCACTTATACAGTTCGATCAATAAATATATATAACACTTTCACTATTGTGCTAATTTATCTATATTAAAAATGTGTCATATAAATATCTACATTGAACAACTAAATATACAAAATTAAATTTTTATCTTTACGTTGAACAGAATTTCAAATTTTTCGGATATTTGTTCATTTCATACATTGCGAAAAAACCAAAACCAGCCTTAACTTTTTTCCTGTGTGTAAGCCTGTTGCTTTTTTAGATCAAAGTATACGCTAATGGCAGTTAGACAGACATACTAAGTTTCAGACATCAGGGAACATTTTTGAACCCTTGGCTGTCTATCGGTGTCACAATTCTTACAAAGCAGCATATCTTAAAAACTACATGTCCGATTTTAATGTAATTTGTATGGTACGCATAATTAGCTCATTTTTGGTCACATATTGGTGTCAACCTTCTGCGTCTATTTGTTTTTCTTCCAATACGCACAAACATACTTCTGCGTCTATTTGTTTTTCTTCCAATACGCATAAACATACTTCTGCGTCTATTTGTTTTTCTTCCAATACGCACAAACATACTTCTGCGTCTATTTGTTTTTCTTCCAATACGCACAAACATACTTCTGCGTCTATTTGTTTTTCTGCCAATACGCACAAACATACTTCTGCGTCTATTTGTTTTTCTTCCAATACGCACAAACATACTTCTGCGTCTATTTGTTTTTCTTCCAATACACATAAACATACTTCTGCGTCTATTTGTTTTTCTTCCAATACGCACAAACATACTTCTGAGTCTATTTGTTTTTCTTCCAATGCGCACAAACATACAGTTATTTGCACATATATCTTCAAAAGATAAGAAATTTGAATGGTTTGTCGAAATTAGCCCGCAGATAGACCAAGATTAAATTCCAACTGTGTGCGCACGTTATATTGCTAAATTGGTACTTTTTTCCTGTTAAAAAACATAATAATTTTGACAGATTTAAAAAAAGGGGGGGGGGGGGGCAATAAAATAAATTAGACAATATTGGATTGAAAAAGCATAACATCAATTAAATACGTGATAGTATGCGAGGAAGCTATGTGCCACACTTATAGGCAGCTTATTTATGAAGGCTTTGGAAACGAAACTTCCAATTATTTCATTAATAGCTTGGCCGACGCATGATAATGCATAATGTACTACGAAACATAGCTACAGATTCCTATCATAAGGGTGAAGGCTAGTTATTTGTATAAAACAGCTGATATAAATATCTACATTAAAAATCTGTTAAATAATAATTATATTAAACATTAGCAGTAATAACTGATCAATTTTGCTCTTTGAGTTTTGTTTATCATGGGTAAATACCACGAAATATTGGTAAAAACAATGAATTTCTTATAACAAAAATGTTTTAAAAAAAAATGATGGTACGTCGTGAGAGTATAAAAGGTGCCTAAACTGCCAAACTAACTCAAAACTGTTAAAATTTGTGTACCCTACCCTATAATAATAAGAAAAAAACCTAAATATAATTTTGAATAAAATAACAGTCCTCGAAACGCAGATTCAAAATCACAGATGCTCCCTTGTACATCCAATATTTCTCTCCTTAGCGATCTCAATGTGTCCTTTGTCCGAGTATTTATTTCTATATCCCACATTTCACGAGCACATCATTGGAGGTTTGGGATGATGTGATCGTGATTGGGATAATGTGATGTGATTGGGATGATGTGGTCGTGAAACACCCTTTTTACCAATCCATCCACTGATAGCCTACCTCGTCGCCAGAGGAGGCATGGGTCCAGAGATTACTTAATTAATGAAACTTTTGCATGACGCACAATGATCACCAATGACGCACTGTGATCGTCTCCGATTTCAAAATTTGAGGACAGGAATCAGTTTCAGATATCAGGGAACATTTTGGTCCCGTGTCTATCTGTCTCTAGACGACTCTCCAACATTGTGGCGAACCAATATATCACAAAAACTACACGTTCGATTTTAATGAAATTTGGATGGTAGGTCATAATTAGCTCATTCTTGGTACTACTCGTATATTAGTTATATATAGTACCTTCAGCATCAAATGGTTTTTCTTCCTTATACAAACAAAATTTTCTTTACTAACACCCATATCTACGACCATACACGGTTTGTCCGTATGTCAGTGTAAACGACAGTGGTTTCAGATGAGTGCAAATGCTTAGTATTTATCTATTTTAGTTTTTGACAGTAAATTGATCAATTAAATCTAGAGCTTCCGGAAAAGACTGCATCAAAGATTTTTTCCTGACATTTCGAACCCATTTCAGGGGTTAGTCTCAAGGACGTTGCTCATGACGGAAGACATTTGCAACTCCCTTGATCGCAAGGCGAAAGTCATTTGCAACTCTCTTGTTCATGGCGAAAGTCATTTGCAACTCTCTCATGACGATAGTCATTTGCAAATCTCTTGTTCATGACGAAAGTCATTTGCAACTCTCTTGATCGCAAGGCGAAAGTCATTTGCTACTATCTTGATCATGGCGAAAGCCATTTGCAACTCTCTTGATCATGACGAAAGTCGTTTGCAACTCTCTTGTTCATGACGAAAGTTATTTGCAACTCTCTTGATCGCAAGGCGAAAGTCATTTGCAACTCTCTTCTTCATGACGAAAGTCATTTGCAACTGCAGTTTATTAGACTGGCCGTGGAAAACTATGGAATTATTATTTAATAACAATTCCACCAAACTTTATTTCTCTCTCTTTTTACTCATGTCTGCTTAATTTATCCACGCTAAAATGACATTTCGCTAAACTATTACCTTTCACACGCAATTCACTGTCCAATAAAAAATAATATAAATCTGTTAAGTAATACAAATAGTTGCGATATTCAATATATAACAACACTAAATAAGTAAAATCTGAGAATTGAATTTTAGCCTTTTTTTTTCAGCCATAACAACACTTCCTTACTTACATAAAAAAATATTACTTAATTAAGCGGTACATTTCATGATAACGTAATAATATACTATTGTTTTAAATTTTGAAATTTGATGATATTTAAATTTTAGTATAATTCTATTCAGACGTTGTGATGCAAACATTATTTTGAATGTAATAAAAATTGTTTTTCTATACTTTCATAAATGACTCACTAGTAGGTATCTTAAAGACAATTTCATCTTTTTAATAAATAGCTAATAAAATAGTATTCATATGTAAATGTTTTTTTAATATTTACACTAATTTTATCAAATAAATAATAAAGTAATAAATAAATAAATAGAAAATAGAATGAAAAAATATTTTTTAAGTTGAAGAATAATGATATAATACAAAATCTTAAATAGAAAAATTAGAATTATTCCTTAGAAGAACACAATTTGAAAATAAATTCACTTTGTAAAGTTACTAACACATTAAATCACAAACACGATCACAGATGAAACTAGCACGAAAACTGACTTAAAAAAAATTGAATTAAAAATTAAGTTGATATATTTTAATAAACAGTTGTAAAAAGAAGTTGTACGATTTTATATGTCGATAAAAAAATAAATTAAACAAAGTAAACTACGATACAAGCAAAAAACAACTTTTTCAAACTCTGAAACTATAAAAATGAAATAAAACGGTCGATTATAAAAGTTGATATTTATATATTTATATTTAAATAAACGGTGGTATAATATCGGACACGAGAGCGCGGAGACCCTATAGTTGCGGCTATACGAGTCCAACTGAGATGTGGCTAGTGACAAGACTCCCATGTGGCTTCGCATATAATCAGAGTGCTACCATATCTTAGAGACTTGTGCCCTTAGACTTATGTTACATAACAATCTTAAAAACACAGCTGGCTCTGGCTAGTAAACAACCCAACTTCTCTTCCTGACAGGCCATTTAACTAACACTTAAAAAAATAACATTCCACATATAATTAAGTTCCTTCGCGCGTGTGGGCTGGCCTTAGTTATATTAGTTCTTTTTGTACGAATTATTTAAAATTCCATACACGCGAACATATTTAAATATTACGATATGTTTTGTTTTTGTTTTTAAATAACACCGTCTATACATCACCAACTAAAAATATACCTTTATATAATAGGCACCATCAGATGGGAACCATTTAAGCAAAAGAAGTGGTTAACTCAAAGTTCCAATGCTATAATTATGCTATAGGTATTCAATGCTATATGTTATAGGTGCGATTAATCTTTGATCAACGCACAAAAAGATCCGTAAACCTAAAGATTAAATACTAAAAGATCCGTATCCATATTAATTTCGGGTACTAAAAGATCCACATATATGTATATCAAAAGAGCTTTAAACAATAATATCGAGTACTAAAGGATCTGTTCACATCAAGATCGAAACTATATCGATCTTATACAGTTCCTAAAATGCTTTGATCAATATAGCGAAATTTATATAACGCAGACGGTTGAAAGTAATATGGGACCATCTGTAGGCTACGTTCGACATACCATTTAAATTTCTTAAAAATCGGATGGTAATAAGAGTATAATATTTGTGCGCATGTGAAAGAGAAACTAATAGATTAGGCTCAGAAGAATGAAACGTATATCGAACCAACAATGGGCTAATTATGACCTACCATCCAAATTTCATTAAAATCAAACGAGTAGTTTTTAAGTTATTATGGTTTGCAAAAATTGAGCGACAGGCAGACAGATACGGCCAAAATGTTCCCTGATTTCTGAAGCTGATTTTTGAAATCGGAGACTGTCTTGAAAAATGTCTTCAAAGCGACCACATATAGCTTCTGTTACCTTCGGTAAGCTCGGAAGCAATATAGGTTTTTAGTGAAACTCAGCTCTGAATACTGAATAAAATATTAATCTCCGAGAATGTACCTGGTATTATTTTGGAAGAGTACTTTATAATAGATTTTTATCATTCACTAGGCTATGTATTCCTTACAGTACTACTAAAGTTAAGTTAAATTTTATTTTATTTTATGTACCGGAGTACTTTTTTTTAGACTAAAATGTTTTAGTTTTGTTAATTATAAAATAAAATTTGAAAATGTAAAGGAACATTTATGCATTTTCATTATTCTTTATAAGAGATATTATTTCGGTAATACAGTGAGTACCTAATTCATCAGGATTCATCAGAGTTTACTTGTTTCAATTTCATTGACTCAGTCCTGATTTAATCATATTGAACGATGAAATAGTAGTCTAAACCAGCCTTATCAGTCTTCTTATGAAAACAATACAGGGAGGTCGTGGCACCGGACAGATCTAATGTGATCTCCCTGAAACCTAATATAAGACCAATAATATATTTGGGTTTGTTTCCCAAGGAAGTAAGACATTTTATAAAAAATTCAAAGCCAATACTGTAGGGATATTTTGTATTTCTATAGGCAACCCTGCCTGGAGGGCCTTATACGTTTCCCGCTCCATTTTACACAGTTTTGGTATTCTGGTTTGTCTGCGTCTTGTGCTCATAGCGTTGCATCATTCTGTTCATGTTATGTTTATTCTTTTTATTACATTATAATTTTAGTTCGATAAAATCATTGTGCTCTTCGTTTTATTGTAAAACCCCAGCCATGTCCTACAAAACTTAATTGATCAATATTTAAATTGATTGATCCAACCTGTATCTATTGATCGGGGTGTAAAGAAAACACAAATAACAAAAGGTTGCCATTATGATATTCATCAATGATAAGCAATATCCGTCATCATTATTTTTAAACGAACTATCTCGAGTTATAGTCGCCTTGAGAATGCGTATAGATACGCATGTTGCTTTTAAATAATCTTGAATCAATTGCATACTCAAAAGGATCGTTGAAGATCAATACTCGTAAAACGAGTAATATTTATGATATTTTGATCAATAACTCAAAATCAAAGTTATTTTACAATACATTGAGCATTTGAAAACTAACATAATTCTCAACTGACAATATATTTAAGTTGACCTAGAAAAACTAATTTACTCAGACTAACACCTGATAACTGATGTTTACACCAAAAAAAAGAAGTTAATTAATCATAGAAACTATACGATAATAAGCACATAGATATACAATTATATATATAAAAAAATACGCGTGGTGTCGCGGGACACCCAGTAGGAACGAAGTTCCTTACATTTTTCATTAAATATAAATTATAAAATCACTGCTAAGTACTTATATACATTGCTGACTACTTATACATGGCGGAGTTAGAAAAGAGACAAAATTAAAATTAACGAACTGTTTGTACCTACCAAGAGTTAAGGCAAAATTAAAAGAAAATCATTATTTGTATAATTAAAGCAAGCGTCTTACTATAAATATATATTAAATATAAGAATAAAGTTGATCATGATGAGTTTATAGTGAAAGAGTATGCTTGTTAAAGGAGTTTGTATTGAAATAGGACTGTTTTCTACCTACCCGGCAAATTAATTTAAAATATTATAAAAATATATCTCTTCCCTAGTCTACAGCTTCTGCTTGTATCAGGGTGAAATTTTACATGATATATATTTTATTTCTTTACAAAACAAAGTGACATTTTTGACATTTATAACAAAAATAATCAAAACAAGTCAAGTAACAGACTTCGTTAATAACATTTTTTCCCGTCTTTTGAAGCTTACGTTTACGCGAGAGTTGCGCATGAACGCTTGGGCGGATAACGTTTTCCGACGAACATAGCCTGGGCATTGGTAAAATGAACATGTGTACCAAATTTCATCTAACTCGGTGATCTTTTACTCAAGTTATCGTCATCTGTAGATTTCGTGACGGATTTTGCGTGACGGTTATTTTATGACGGTGATTTTGGTCGTTTTTTTCGGATTCACTCCCGGGCTCCAGAACGTGCCATAAGTAACTTCGTTCCAAAAACCTTACGACACCTAATAAATGTCATAATCAAAAAAATAAATGAAATTATAGGTACATAGTTAAGAGTCACGCAGGATTAGAAATATAATGATGTTGATTCTTTTTATTAATATAGTGGTTTTTTACGTAACCTGCAATATTTAATAAGACCGGATAAATGTCGAACTAATGGAGTTTAATTTAAATCCTATGCTAATTTCTTTAGATGTCTTATGTAATGGGACGAGTAAAAAAATATCAAGTGAACTTAATTCAAAGTCATGGCTATGACACAATTATTTATATGTTTACATCCTTTTTACTTATTTATTTAACACTAAAGTTAATTTTTTGAAGGAGAAATGATACGGAATATGAAAATAGAAATGAAGGAGAAAGAGGAGAGAATACGAAGATGGAAATGAAGGGGAAAGATAAGAAAATATGAAAATAGAAATGAAGGAGAAAGAGTAGGGAATACGAAAATGAAAATGAAGGGGAAAGATAAGAGAATATGAAAATTAGAAATGAAGGAGAAAGAGTAGAGAATACGAAGATGGAAATGAAGGAGAAAGAGTAGGGAATACGAAAATGGAAATTAAGTGGAAAGATAATAGAATATGAAAATAGAAATGAAGGAGAAAGAGTAGGGAATACGAAGATGGAAATGAAGGGCGGAAAGATAAGATAACGATAACATGAAAATAGAAAAGAAGGATAGTAGGATTAGAAATATATTACTCGAAATAAAGTTGTAAACATGTATAGCCAACAACGGAATAAGGAACAATAGAACATGGGAGGGAAAAGGTAGATATTAATAAAGCAAGCAGCACGTATTCAAACCACAGATGTCTGCACAGATGCATTTTAATTGACCCATGTTAATAACGAGAACTGATTGAAACCAAGCATACGGATAGAGCACTGCACGATAGAGCATATGGATAGAGAGAACTGGAAGACACCAAGATTGGTGTCTTCCAGTGCTCTCTATCCATAGACTACTATATCACAATCTTTTCAAGGAAGGATCAAGCAACAATATCACATCAACAAAACTGCAACAACTTTTTTTTATGCTGCAAAATAAGTGCACTAGGGGGCCAACCATTGGTTCACTGCTAGTCCAGGAAATAGCGTGTAAAAAAGTGTCTGACAAACATCAAGCTAGAATTTTGTGTATAAGTTAATCTATTAGTGCCTTTTAAGAATATGTGGTCGGCTAAGTTCGTCTGCGGGACATAGCTTGGCAGAAGGCATTTGAAAAAACATACAGGTAAGAGAGCAGCCATGTCCCACCCATTTTGGTAGACCAAGTGATTTTCATGATTCTGGGTACAAAATTAGTTAGTAGACCAAAAATCAAGTTGATGTTAGTTTGACACTTGGTAGAGAACCACTTTGTCTGGAGTAATATTTGAATAACTAACCTATCAAGTGACAAACTAACATCAACTTGCCTATTGCTAAGCTATGTCCCGCAGACGAACTTAGCCGACCACATATTCTTCAAAGGCACCGTAAGATTAACTTATACAAAGAACTCTAGCACCTTTTGTACGCTATCTCCTACTACTACTAACTACTATAATTACTCTAAAGATAGATTGTCATTCATTTAAACTTTCTTCAGTTTACATATTAAATACATTTTATATTCTTTTTCATTAGGCAAATAATAAGAGGATTTGACAAAAAGCTGCTGGGAAACAATTCCGATTTCATTCATCCTAACATCCTTACGTAATTTTAGTTAATTGTCAAATTGCCGTTTAAGTAGAGAGATAAAGTATCTTTTAAAGCCTAGCAAGGGTGCTACAGCAAGAATTGATTTAAGGATATCGCATATTCAATAAATGTTAGTATATAATTATTAACATCCTTACACCTTATCCATATCTTCCCCTTGATTGTTTATTCATTTAGTCACTGTAGGTAGCTACATATTATAATCTCAGTAGCTTATATAACTAAATGCAAGATGCCTCATTGCCGCACCTAAGGCAGCATCATAGAAAAACAGATAAATCTGAATATGTATATGTTTTTGTTCAACATCATTCAGTGTCATGCAACCGTAACCTGACATTAGATTTTATAATTGCAGTGATAATAAATGGGTATTTTTTTATATTCCGCGTACAGGCTGTATAATCAGTAAACTCGCAATTGAGGGAGATTGCTGTCATACTTTTTTTAATTTAGCTCTTTTGTGAGTTTGGTTTTTACTTTCTCAGATACGTATAGTATTATATAAAGGAAAAAGTATTGCGGTGGCGCGAAAATTGGATTTTGGGGGATTTACACGTTTTGAGGCCCCTTAAGACCAAAAAAGTAGTTATTAAAAACTGTCTGTCTGTCGTCGTCTATAAGCTTGTCTATTGTCTGCCGTCTGTAAAAACGCGTAGAGCCTGGGCTTATTTGGATGAAATTACCGGTTCAGAAAAATTATACCACAAGGCGAAATCAAGAAATGAATTTTAGCAATAACTTTGGGGGCGCTACCACCTATAAGCTCTGAAAAAACATGGAATTTTTTTTCTCGAAAACAGTTTTTGATAAAACAATTCTAAAATTTAGTCCATAAATACAAATCTAACGGCATAAAACGTTTTTTAATAGAATGTTCGTTAGAAACAATGTTCTTGATTTGACACTTTTCAATAGTGTTTAATATTACAAATACTCGTACTATCTTTCTCATTGCTTTTTTTTTCTAGAACGCCTTCACCCTTTAATTCTGATGTGATCACTGCTTAAATAAAAATAGTCTGCCAATTAGTGTGGCACATAGCTTGTTTAAATCACCTCTTGAATACTTTACGATAATTTAATAATTTTACGATCTCTTTATTCTCTATAACTTATTTAATTTCTCCCTTCCTTTCATTTTTTACTCAGTCAATTTTTTTTCTCACATAAATAAAAGTATCATTTTAGAAATATTTAATGTGCCTATTCGGTTGAAATTAATGAGACCAAGAATGGGCATATTGTGACCTACCATCCAAATTGCGGACGGGTATTTTTTAATTTACTATACTATGGGACATCTTTGGGCTGATCTGACTTATAAATTATCTTTTGTCTTCCCTTTACTTTTTTTTCCATGTAGAACATAATAAAATGTCTTCATCTTAATAAAGATCATGGATATTTATTATAATAAATCAGGGAATCCTTTAGGAAAAAAAAAAATGAACTAAGAAAACCTCAAGCAAAGATACAAATAGACTTGATAGTTTTGAGGACGACTTGGTTATATAATACTGCAAAACATATCTACCTGACCTTCAGCTTCAGTCTAATAGTAATCATGCTTAACCTTATAAATAAAATATACGATATATAAAACACACACACACTTATAATATATATATATATATATATATATATATATATATATATATATATATATATATATATATATATATATATAAGTGTGTGTGCAGTGTGTCCCCGGATCGACGCATGAATAGGAGAAAAAGACTTAACATTTTGTCTTCTGGGGAGCAGCCTGCTTAAATGGAAACTATTGTATGTCATAATTTTATACTTTCGAAAAATCAAGTTGATATCTGTTCGGCCTATGATAGGTTAGTTATTCAAATATTACTCTAAACCAAAGAGGTCATATGTCACATAGGAAGGGACAAACTAACATAAACTTTATTTTCGGTCCACTAACTAATTTTGTACTCAGGATCATGAAAATCACATTGTTCACCATAATTTGCGGGATATGGGGCCTCTCCATCATTTTATTATTTGTCAAATGTCTATTGCTAAGCTATCTCCCGCAGACGAACTTAGCCGACCACATATTTTTAAAACGCACTAAAAGATTAACTTGTACACAAAATTCTAGCTTGATGTTAGTCACACACTTTTTTTGCATGCTATCTCCTGGACTAATAGATATAATAACTAATCTAAATTAATTTTATAATTTTACTTTTATTTCTAAATATAAAATTAGGCTGTTGCCGCGAGCTTAACAGTTCATTAATTTATTCAGAAACAGATGCTTTTACGGTACTTCTATAGATTGTAACTCGCTAATGTATTTTTAAAATATAAATGAGTAAAATTATTCATACATACCTTTGTCAAAATAACTATTAAGACAAACGGATGTTTATCCAATGTACTTTGGGACAAAAGAACATTACACTTCTGTTTCTGTTTTTATAAGGTTAGTAGCAGTCTATAGAACATTCCGTAGAACTTCTTTAGATGTTACTCCCTTCTATTTTTTTTTATTTAAGGGGAGTAACAGTCTATAGAAGAACATTCCGTACAACTTCTTTAGATGTTACTCCATTCTATTTTTTTTTATTTAAGGGGTGTAGCAGTCCATAGAAGAACATACCGTACAACTTCTTTAGATTGTTACTCCCTTCTATTTTTTATATAAGGGGAGTAACAGTCTATACTATAGAAGAACATTCCGTAGAACTTCTATCGATTGTTACTCCCTTCTATTTTTTATATAAGGGGAGTAACAGTCTAAAGCAGTATTGCTTTTACTTTATAGGTGACTCTTCCAGAATTACCTACGTTTGTACGTTTGTGCAGAATCGTTAAATTCGTTAAACATCGATCTACTGCAGGTTTTCTAGGTAAGCAGTGGAGACAGCTGATTATAAGAATAACGAAAGACGTTTCTCCACTAAAGTAAATACATATTGTAAAAAGCTGGTTTTTAACCACTATTGGTCATCTTATACATTAAGCGTATTCATATATTTTTGGGTAAATTCATACTGTACGTGCCAGGCCGAGATTTAGAGCCACCTCTAACCACCCTTGACCACCTCTAATCACCCTTAACCACCTCAAACCACCCTTGACCACCACTAACCACCCTTGACCACCACTAACCACCCTTGACCACCACTAATTACCCTTAACCACCTCTAACCCCCTCTAACCACCCTTAACCACCTCTAACCACCCATAACCACCTCTAACCACCCTTAACCACCTTTAACCACCCTTAACCACCTCTAACCCCCTCTGACCACCCTTTAGGAATTTTCTCTGGCACTTAAAATATGAATTAGCCTATTTTTTAAAGTTGTAATGGTTCCATTTCTTTTGTAATTAAAGATGACCACAAATGTTTGAAAGTCGGCTTCGTACAATAAACTTACTTCAGTGGAGAATCTTTCTTCATTCCCGAGACAGTATACAGTTTATCTCCAAAGTGCACTATTAGGGATTACCTAAACTGACAAGTGGCGCACACTAAAATAAAAGTAATCTATAAATTTTACAATAAAATATTAATATTAATCGTCCTTGAATCCATTGAAGGTTACTAAGATCAACTGAATTAAAAAAAAAAAATCAACTTGATTATAAAAAGATTAATGTTTGACAACTTAAAAATTCCTCAGTCAAAAGCAGTTAATTAAAAACCCACAAACACAAATTATTCTAACAAATAAACAAAAAATTTAAAAATTAAAAAAAAAAAAAAAATATATATATATATATACGAGTATATTCCGGGGAAAACGAAAGTTGTCTAAACTGGAAATACTTGATAGGTGGGAATTCTAAAAGGAATCCAGGACAAAAATATTACAAAAAAAATCAAGATAAAAAAAAGAATTGGCCCAGTAAACAAGGTATAAAGAATATTAAAATTAGGTAAATATTTTTGTCGACATTTGAATAATTTATTGTACTCGTTTCGTGATATTACGTAGCGATATTGTTTATTACACATATTTATTAATTTATTACGTAATATAATGAGAATAAAATATCATTCATAATAAATTAATTAATATCAGTTCCACCTTTCAGAATCAACCACTAGGATTATTTAATAAAAATCGGATGCTGATAAGTCAGACACACTTTCACACAAACATCTGTCTTATTATACATTTGTTTTATTGTGGAAACTAATTGTTCTCGAGAAAGCGAACCTTTACATTTTCGCAATAGTCAGAACAGTGTTTTAAACGAAAAATAAATTATTTAGAATATAGTCTTCTTTTGTGTGGGTCGTAGGATATTACATAAAACTCCAATTTACGACCTCATAGGGTGCATCTACAATGAGATTTAAATCATCCTGCTACATTAAATAAAGGTGCATTTAGTCCGACTATGGTAAAAAAATCAATAACATTTTAAGGAGGATATTTACGCCACTATAAAGAGGATGTAAGTGAATAAGTGGAAAATTTGTAAATAAAAAAACGACGATACCAAAAATGGTGGATACAAACTTACTATACTGATAAACATACAAGGCATGAATATGCCCCGGAGAGGGGCGAAATATAGCCATTTTTAAAACAATTTAATTTGTTTATAATTTCAACCCTCTACGACCCACACAAAAGAAGACTATATTCAAAAAAAAAGAGGGACACACGGAAAGTTTTTAAAGTTATTTAAAAACACAAGTAAATTATTTAGAAGGGGGGAACACAAAACCAGAGTATTTGTGGCTAAATAAATTTAGAGCTGAAATACAGTCTTTAATACTGAATTCCTACACTAAATTCATTAAAATCATCCTATAAAATATTAATTTGGGCATACATGCCAAAAATATACTTTTTTGGGCACAGGGAACCCTTAAAACGGGTTCGATTGTAATTTTCTGCTGTAAATTTAGTAGAAAACTTAATATAGTGAGTAAATCATTTTCATGAATTATACTTATTGTTGTTTATTATTTCTTTATAACTTGGTATTAGTGAAATATCTTTAGTAATGCTTCCACAACACTTGCATAATACTTATTTAATAAATTTTAGTCATGTTAAATTTAGAACATTGAAAATTATATGAAGGCTTGATGATCACTGGTAATAACCACTTAATTAATTTATAGTATCCTAACCAGTTATAGACATTAACGATTGCTTACTCTGTTGATTATCTTTGTCAGATTTAATAATGAATAACACAAACTGTTTCTTCACGTAAATATTTACGTGGAACTAATCATCTAAAATAAAAATTATTTAGACCAATTAATACATAGCATAACAAACAAAACTAAATTTAAACACAGATATTCTATTCGGTTAGAAATGAAACTGATGTTACATATTGATGATCTCATCAGTATGTGTAAACACTGGATGTGTAAAGTGACCACGATCCCCCGTGGTCCTGTAAACCTAATAACGTGTTGATCGCAACGTAAAAGAAACATTGAAATACAAAAAAAGACTGCCAATTAATGTGGCACATAGCTTCCTCGCATCCTATCATGTACTTTATTGTTATATTAACATTAAAATTATTGATATATTACTTTATTGTTATATTGTTTATTGTATAAAAACAATTAATAGTTTTACCGATCTAACACTTCATAGCGGTGTCGCTGTTGGTTTTACTAAAAAATTGTATTTGAAAAAAAATGTTTAGCTCATTGAATAGATGAAGTTGCATTTTTTTCCCGACCTAAAATTCCAATTTTGAATTTGAGGTTCACGTTTACGCGAGCGTAGCTCGTGAACGCTTGGACGGATAACGTTGTCTAACGAACTCGTCCCGGGCATTGGTAAAATGAACATGTCTACCAAATTTCATCAAAATCAGTCGACATTTACTCAAGTTATCGTCGCATGTTTCATAATTCGCGGACACACAGACCAACAGACAGACAGACACGAGACCAAAAATGTTCCCTGATGTCTGAAACGGATTCCTGTCTTGGAATTTTTAAAATCGGAGGCATAAAACTTTTTCGTTCTCAAAAGTGAACACAATGCTTCCGTTACCTTCGGTAAGCTCGGAAGCAATAAACAAACAATAATGTTATTTTAAATTTAATAGAAATCTGTTTTAGGAGCGCCTATATAGAGGTCATCTTAAGAGAATAATACAAAACTGTCTCTCCACGTAAATCTTTACGTGAAGAGACAGTTTATGTTATTATAGAGGTCATCTTAAGGGAATAATACAAACTGTCTCTCCACGTAAATCTTTACGTGAAGAGACAGTTTGTGTTATTATAGAGGTCATCTTAAAGGAATAATACAAACTGTCTCTCCACGTAAATCTTTACGTGAAGAGACAGTTTGTGTTATTATAGAGGTCATCTTAAAGGAATAATACAAACTGTCTCTCCACGTAAATCTTTACGTGAAGAGACAGTTTGTGTTATTATAGAGGTCATCTTAAGGGAATAATACAAACTGTCTCTCCACGTAAATCTTTACGTGAAGAGACAGTTTATGTTATTATAGAGGTCATCTTAAGGGAATAATACAAACTGTCTCTCCACGTAAATCTTTACGTGAAGAGACAGTTTGTGTTATTATAGAGGTCATCTTAAAGGAATAATACAAACTGTCTCTCCACGTAAATCTTTACGTGAAGAGACAGTTTGTGTTATTATAGAGGTCATCTTAAAGGAATAATACAAACTGTCTCTCCACGTAAATCTTTACGTGAAGAGACAGTTTGTGTTATTATAGAGGTCATCTTAAGGGAATAATACAAACTGTCTCTCCACGTAAATCTTTACGTGAAGAGACAGTGTGTGTTATTATAGAGGTCATCTTAAGGGAATAATACAAACTGTCTCTTCACGTAAATCATTACGTGAAGAGACAGTTTGTGTTATTCATGATTAAATCTGGCAAAGATAATCAACGAAGTAAGCAATCTTTCATGTCTATTAAGTGATCAGGACACTATAAATTAAGGATGAAAAACTCTGAGGCACAAAGATTCGAAAAATACATCAGACCAGAATATAAAATTGCTACAATTATTTGAGTAAAGTATTATTGAAAAGGGTAACAGACAAGTCTTTCCATCACTCAGTGTTGGAAATAACGAAGCACCAGAAGTTGGTAACTTGAGAGCCAAGTTGAAAATTAAGACCAACTAGATATATCTGAATAACGGGAAACATCTCGAACAATACGAACAGGCAACGCCAATATAATTGTACAATTGTTTTTTTTAATTTCATTAACTTTGGTCTATACATTTCTCGGATTTGCTTAAAATCTGTCGTTTGTCGTAATATCACCGCGTTTTAATAATGATCAAGCTATAAAAACAATCCCTGTCTGCCTGTCTGTTTGGTTTAGCAATTGAGAATAACGGTTCGACCAATTTCAATGAAATTTGGCAGGTATGAATGATCATTACCCGGCGTATTAAAATATTAATGGATTGGTTTTAAAGAAAGATTTTAAAGCGTATACACCTGTATATTATATAAAACATCTGTATATTATATAAAATCCAAACACCACTCATAAGGATATCTCTGAAACCACTAGACCCATACAATTTTATAGATTAATTCAAAATGG
Organism: Gerris lacustris; assembly: GCA_951217055.1. NCBI lineage: Eukaryota > Metazoa > Arthropoda > Insecta > Hemiptera > Gerridae > Gerris > Gerris lacustris. Next base: position 17,552,876 of record OX578277.1, on the reverse strand, counting down.
CGGCCATTTATGTGCATTAATATATATCACGAAGGATAATTGGTTGTTTTGACTGAGATTTTGTGGTACCATTTCATAATTATGACAAGAGTAATAAAAAGTAACACATCAATATTGTCACTACAATTTTATATTAATCAACATATACTCGGGTTCGACATTTATATCATCTTCAGTGTAAGTGTTAGCATAGTGAGTGTAAAGACTACTACGCTACATATTTACTTTACATGCTTTTATGACTTAAAATAACAGTACAAAGTGAGAAGAGAAAAGAATAAAAATACGGTTATTAATATTTATTTAATATGCAAAATAAATGCATCGATCCAAGCACGCAGACAGACTTTTTTTAAAGTGGACTCCGTGGCCCTTAGGTATAAATCCATTAAAATTTCAAAATCAAATGTTTGCGGAATCACAATAATTCCTCTTTAAGTATACTCCGTACTCGAGAGAGTAAAAAAAGGCGAACTATCATTTATATAATCGAGTAGTGTACCAACGACTCACCTAAAAATGCTTATAATATATATCATACAAAAATAGTATGATTTTAGATTACACATAGGAGTGATTTGTTATTGCTAAGCTAAGGCAACCACATTTATTCCAATAAAAATAAATATGTGTTCTGATTTGTTGGTCTTCAAAAAGATATAATAGTTTATCTAAATATAGATATAATTACTTATCTAAATAGATATAATAATTTTGAATTTTACTTTTTTCTAAATATAAGATTAAGCCCGTTGCCACGGGCTTAACAGCTCGTAAACTATAAGACATTTAATTTACAACTTTCTCTACATGATAATATAATATTATGACACCACTAATATATAATATACCCAATGAATTTTATATTGAGCTCCCCGAAAAGCGAGAAGTATAGTCTATTATTATAATAAATTAATTATGAATGGATTTATGATAATAGTGTTATCATAAGAGGAAAGAAAAAGAAATAATTAAAAAAACCATTTCATTCTTCTTCATTAGATAACTTTTATTTAACTAAAAAGATTAAGATACTAATAACTAAATAAAATTAAAAAAATAAAGAATAGATAATTATTTATTCGAGTGTTCGAGTGAATAGAACAACCTGGAACTCTACGGACACATCATCTCGCTAACGTTCAAACTAATTATAAATAATGAACATATTTAAACCTCATAAACTCTCTTCCATATCATTTCGAGTGTAAACGAGGTCAGTTATATTTAAAAACTATTCACTTGCTTCTTTATTAGTTATTAAAATACCAGTGTTTCCTTTCACTGCGTTACAGTCGAGAAGACCAAGAAAGAAGGATATTCGAGGAAAACAATATGAAAACATCTTTAAATAATTCAGGTTAGCCAACGTTAAATTTGTTTTTTTTCATGACTTCAAGCTTCATTAATAATCAATTTTAATCTTCTCTAGTATACATTCAGCCTTATATAATAATTAAAAGAAAAAATTTAAATTATGCAATTTAAAATTAGTCGATTATAAATATTCAGTAATTATTTATCACGAATACAGCTGATTTATTCCGAATGTAATTGTTTTTGTTATTTAGAGAAATTTATACATACTAAATATTTTGAAGCAACACTGTTTCAGTTGTACAATATGTATATAAGAGTAATCATTGTAAATAAATATTATCTTGTTTTAATGTTTTTTATATTTAAAAAATATATTTTTTTTTATGTGAGAAAGTACATTACTTACAAGATTTTCTATATATTTATATTTAAATAAATGCGGTTTTTTTTAAGTAAATGTAAAATAAATTTGTTTCATTATTAGAATTATACAGAAAATTGTACAAATATTATAATTACAGACGGACCTCCTTTTAAGTAGCTTCTATACAAAAAAATCTCTATATAACGAATGCCCCACGAATTCTCTATACATAATAGTGTTTCTATATGTATAGAACAAAAATAATTTATCTACAACGAACAAAATTCATAGAAATAAAGATAAAGATTCTTCAGACAAACTCTCTGCAAAAAATATTGGCGATGATTTTGCATTTCTTTAATTATCTTAGAACTTAATTTTTAGGAGTTTCTTGCACTAGCAATCTAATAATTTTTGGATATTTAACCTCCATTAGTTTGAGTATAATTGAAAACATATTTAATCAGTTTAGAGTTCTCTTAGTCTCAGTTTAGAATTCGTTTCGGACGTTTAAAAAGTTCTTGCATTTTTTACAGCGTAATTTACACACCGTACAAATATCTAAAATTAAATTATCTTAATTTAGGCGAAGGCGAAGATAAAGGTATGAAGGAAAAAAAAGTATCGCGTAAATATGAAATAGCTCTGAGTTCAGTGTCTTAATATTTTGAAAACCCGGGATTAAATATTTCAACTATAGGAAACAAGTGGAGTTTTTCTAAAAAAAGACCTAGAGATTTTAAGTATAAAAAGACGTAGATAAAGCAGTTCTGTAATGGGTGAAAATGGTACGGGATAAAAATCTTACTCTTTCAACACCACTCATTTCTTCTCTCTATAAAAAATCAACTATAGGAAACAAGTGGAGTTTTTCTAAAAAAATACCTAGAGATTTTAAGTATAAAAAGACGTAGATAAAGCAGTTCTGTAATGGGTGAAAATGGTACGGGATAAAAATCTTACTCTTTCAACACCACTCATTTCTTCTCTCTATAAAAAATCAACTATAGGAAACAAGTGGAGTTTTTCTAAAAAAATACCTAGAGATTTTAAGTATAAAAAGACGTAGATAAAGCAGTTCTGTAATGGGTGAAAATGGTCCGGGATAAAAATCTTACTCTTTTAACACCACTCATTTCTTCTCTTTCTAAAAAAAAACAACTATAAAACGAAATTTCTTTATACCATTTTTTTTTTTTTTTTTTTTTTTTTTTTTTTTTTTTTCTAAAACCATCTATGTCGTTGTATGGAGGTCCGACTGTATATTCATAATAATTGCGATTTCTAAAATAATGCCCGGAAATGACGTTTTCTTTTTATAAAAAACTTACAATTTTTTAATAGTTGAAGATTTTCACATTAAATCATTTTTTGACTTAGCTTTATCAATTAATAATTATTTATTAAAAACCTGCAAAATTAAATTACATTAAATGTCAATTTCAATACTCACAGAAATAAATGACTGGAATGTGAAAGATTTATAATAAAATAAAAACGTGTAAGGCAATGTCTATTAAAGAATCAAATAAGATAAGAAAAACTATTTAATACATTATTATAGACGATTATCATTTTTTTTTTTTTTTTTTCTTTTTCGCGAGACAACTCAGACAAACTTTTTCATATTGTAAACAATTGAATTTAAATTCCATTATATCAAATTTAATTAATTTAAAATAAAATAAACAAACATAAAAACGATCAACAGGAGGTTGTTTACGTTTTGTTTTAGATTTTCAACAAAATCATATTTATTTTTATCAATATGTCGGAAACTAGATTTACATAACTTCTCCTGGGCGGGGAATTGAACCCAGCCTCTCTCCGTCTGCGATTAAAGCTATTTTCTCAGGAACTAGATTGTTCCCGGGAAAATTGCTTATATGGATAGATTCATATTTAAATGGACAATATTTTAGAGTTTTTCAAAATCAAATCGTCCAAACCGTTCTCGAGAAATAATTTTTTTCACGTTTTTGGGGGGTAGCGCACCCACATTTGGAGGTAAAATTCATTTCTCGATTTCTCCTCGGGGTAGGATAAGTCTGAACATGTAGGTACTCAAAATTTTGTTAAATTAAGCCCAGTAGATTAGGCTCACCTCGTGATCACAGACGACAGACAGACATTTTTAAAAAAAACTACTAGATGGACTCAAACATGTAAATCTATCAAAATCTCAAAATCGAATTTTAGTGCCATCACGATACTTTCTCTTTATATGAGAAAGTAAAAAGACAATAATAAAAGAAACATACAAATAGTATAGATCAAAAGGAATTGACAACTATTATTATAACCCAACAAACTTTTCCACAACTGAGTTTACAATTATAGTTATTATCTCAGAAGGTAGATTTTTCTCGGGACTTATTCTTTTAAATTGGTATTTAAATGGATTAAATTTTTGAATTTTTTAATCAAAATTGTCTGAACCATTTTTGATCAATTTTTCTAGCCTTTTTAGTTCATTTGGGGAGAGGTCTTGCCCCAAAACGTAGAGCTAAAATTATTTTTTTCGATACAGTCTCGGGGAATGGTCTTTCTGAACTTGTACACGCCAAATCGCATCGAAAAGCGCAGTAGTTTAGGCTCCACATGCCTGTTTTATGCCCAGGAGGCTTAAAACGTGTAAAACAATCAAAATCACTAAATCTAATTTTGTTTGCCATAACAATACTTTCTCTCAACATAATACAACGTATACGGGAAAGTAAAAAGGTAATAATATATTTTTATATACGAGTAAACATCTGAAAGTTCGATTAATTTTTTAAATTTGTATTTATTAGTGTTATTATTTGAAAGATTGTTCGGATTTAAACCAAACTGAAATGAAAATTTATACGTAATTTGTTAAATAAACTTTTGAAATAAAATGTTTGAGCTAATAAAAGAACTTATCTAATATTAACTTTGCTAATATTACTTATCTAATATTACTTAACTTAACAAATATTAGAACATAAAGAATATTAGCTAGATATTAATCGTATTTATTCAAGTTGTTTTAGAAATAAACGTCTTAGACATGTTCGAGAAGAAAATGGATAAAAAAGAAAATGGCAACAATATTGGTATAATATATTTAAATAATAATATCCATAAATTGTATGCAATAATAATATAAGTAGTTCACATACCTTGGTAAATATATAAAGATTATCCTTTCCACAAGGTTCACGCATTGTGAATTTAAGTTAACTCGGGTAATTTGTTTGTTAATATTTCGTTAGTAAATAAAAGAAACTAAATAGTATTTAGTAGGTCGGTTTAATCTTACACTTATGGAGTGTCGCGTCAAACTGACTAGACTCGAACCAAAACTGTTTACAAAGTAAAGTCTTATCAAAGGTTAACATTACAGATCAAAATATATGAACATAGGATTTATTCCCACTCTTAAATTTAGAAGATTATCAATGTTTACATGGATAATTAAAATATATATAAGAAACAATAACAGGTGATGATCGTTCGCGGTGCATGCTTCGACTACGATCTACGATCAACGTCACGTCAAGGCAAAGATGAAAAATATTTACTGTTTATTTTATAATCATAATTCACTCTGGATTTAATTAAATATTTTTCGATAAATATAAACAGATCCAATTGATATTTTATTTTTAAAAAACCTCAAAACATCACATTAATAAATAGATATATAAAATTAAATAACAAATAATTTGAGTGAAAAGTTCAATCGATAAAAAAATAAAATCGTGGAGATACAAAAAAAGTCGACTAAAAAGGCGGAGATACATTTTGGTATCGATTTTTAGTATTGAACTTGATTAAATTATTTATTATCCTAGTCTATGTGACAAAAAGAAAAGATAAATAAAACCGGTCGTATCAAGAAAATTCGGAAAAACTTTCTCGCAAATATGTACATATTTTATTGTGGTAGTCTCCATTCTGCAGCTTCCTATCTTATGGATATGGACATATTTTTATTGTGGCAGTCTCCATTCTACAACTTCCTGTCTTATGGACATATTTTTACTGTGGTAGTCCCCATTCTACAAATTCCTATCTTATGGACATATTTTTATTGTGGTAGTCTCCATTCTACAACTTGCTACCTTATGGACATATTTTTATTGTGGTAGTCCCCATTCTACAAATTCCTATCTTATGGAAATACGAGTATTTTTATTGTGGAATATCATTCTCGATCTTAGTGTAACAACCATTGTCTTAGAAACAACAATTTTCCGAAAAAGCTGCATTTTATGTGCATTAGTATTTAAATGCAATTTTCGTTTAAAGATAATACACAATAGCAAATCAAATATATAACTTTTTGGCTACTTTTGAAGAACAAGATCACTTCCTTAAGTGCGGTATAGACTATAGACCACCCTGTAATCTATTTGATAGAGGAACTCAAGTTTACAAGGGATATTTCTTAAGTGTTATCAGGCCAAACACGTTTTTTGATAACTGTTTCAGCAAACTAGCTATTTTTTTTCTAAAATCTTTCCTGTTAACTCTAACTGTTTTCGAACTACTCCTAAACAAGATATTTTATGTTTGGAAAAGTTTTCCTCCTATTAAACTTTTAACAAAATTGATAGCCTTTTTTGTTGATGTTTTGAATTACGTCCCCAGATGCAAGAAATTTCTAACTTACACATACTTCGTCCTATCAGAAAACTAGATCGTTATAATTTTTCAATCGGCGATACAATAACAACTATAAAAAAAAGCCACGTAAACGCAAAGAAATATGCAACATAGACAATGTCTTAAAAAAACGCGTTGATGCGTAAACATTAGTATAAGAACCTATAACAATATGCTGAAATAACATTAAAAATACAACACTGCAACTACAGATTACAGAAAGGAGACTGCACTATGAACCGAAGTGTTACTAAAACTTCTTTCAAATAAAGATGCTTAATACGAATTATGGCTCCATTCCAGAAAAAAATAAAAAGCAATCAATTCTATATTACCACTTTACTACAGTATTTGTTATTACGACTAGCGCTGTTTTTCTCGAGTTTTTTTAGACACTTCTATTTCGATGTCAAAATCATAAATAGAGAATACTTAATCACTTAAACGACCTCATAAGAAAAAACTTTAAACGAATGCAGATATAAAGCCGACTTATAATATAACTTAGATATATTTTTTTTAAACCAATAAACTAATCTTTCATTCATGAATTGCGTTTCATTTAAAAGGTTCGCTTTTTGGCTTGGGTCATTCTCAATCTGACTGGAAAACTGAATAAAATAAAGAAAAGATCATTTTAATTTGATATACATAAACATTTGTTCTATTCTATTCACCTTTATTAAAAAACTAATTGTCCCCACTAAAAATACTGAATATTAAAAAAAATATGTGTGAGGCTCTCACGCATTAGAAGTGAAACTTAAGTTCTAGAATGCATTGCTCTCTTTCATTTTTTGACGAATTTATTATTTCAGGATTAAGAAATGGTTATGGGAAATTTAATTGAAAAAAAAATATTGCTACGCTAAGGCAACCACATTTATTCCAATAAAAATAAAACTTCGTTACACGATGTCACTATATGAAAAAATAATTAAAGCAATGTTTATATCTGTGTATATATTGTCATTTGTCATTTATACTAGTGATTCTTAACCTTTTGGTAACCACGGCTTCTTTAAAATCTCCAAATATAATATACAGATAGTACCCTAAATACCTTTCGAGGCCCCCTGGGGGGCCGCGGCCCCCCGGTTAAGAACTGACGCCGACGCACCTCGAAATGATTTGTTATTGCTACGGTAAGGCAACAACATTTATTCCAACAAGAACTACGATAAGGCAACCACATTTATTCCAATAAAAATAAATATTTGTTTTGATTTGCGGTCTTTAAATAGATATAATAACTTATTAAAATTAATTTAATTAGTTTTTACATTTTTCTTGTAAAAGTATACAATTAAGCCCGTTGCCATGAACCCAAAAAATAATCTAATTACATATAATCCATCTAATATTAAATATTACGCTTATATACCAATTTTGTGAAGTTTCTAATTGGCAATGTAATTGGGGCAGTGGTTAGCACATAGGCGTCATGATCCGGAAGTCAGTGGTTCGCATCTCGCCTGAATGAAAGATTTTTTACAGATAAATCTTTCACCAGGATTAGTCTCGAAACACAAATTCCGTTTCATTACTTCCGTCACACTAATTTCATTACAATTAATCTGTAAAAATGTTGGAATCTTGGACGAGACTCGAATCGCAAACTTCGTTACACGATGGTCCCTATTTGAAAAAATTCACTCTACCGCCGCCAAAGAACTTTCACTTCAAAAACTTTTAAAGTCAAACAATTTTTTAATACAATTTGGTAGATAAAAATGGTTAGTCTAACCATCTTTTCTGTTACATCATCCTGTTTTTCGAAAATATATAACATATCAGGTAAATTGGAAGCATAAACCCAAAAAAGCAGTGAGAAGTAACGAAAAGTGTTAAAATAGTACATTACGCGTCGAGTGTGGAAAGTAGCATTTTGCATGCGAGTGTGGAGTTTGCACCCGAGAGACAGCGAGGGTAGTAAAACCACACGAGCAATGCAAAATGCCGTTTTCGCACGAGTTGCGTACCGTAATTTATCTACGATTGACAGATTTAAATAATAAATACAGGAAAAAATAAACTTTCTGTATGCAAGTTGGTATCTCTCTCTTGATAAAGATGGCATTAATTCTTGAGTTGTATTTTTTGCCGAATTAATTATTTCAGGAGGAGTATTATTCTTCACATTTTCGTCAAAGTCACTTGATTCACTCATTGTTTTTCATTAAAAACTCGATATAAACAGTTACTTTAATAAAAGAACAGCAAATTAGTTTTGTTAAATGTAAACAAACTAGCTAATCGTGCGTAAAGCTGAAGAATTCCTCTTCTTTATCGCGCTAGCGTGGTAAAGAAGAGGAATTATTCAGAACTATGAGTCGCGCATGCGCAATGAATACAAGTGCGTAAATAATCACTTTCTACGCATCTAAACAAAGATATAATGTTTATATTTCGTATCAATCGTAGATAAAATAAAATATGCTACCAGCCGTAGGAGAGAGCTGCAGTGGGAGATATCTCCATCCTTTTCCAACGCACGCAGCTATATCTTTACCTCTTTCTACTCCGAGTTATAGTTTAGTTTTTAGTACATTCTTCTCTTTATTATTCACAAACTTGTTTGTTTACAAAATTATTTTAATAATATAGAAAAATTCATTCGTTACTTTTTGAAGAAGAAGAGAAAAAGACACTTAAAATATATGTCTAACCGCCTGGAATCGAACTAAGAATGTTTTAACTTTCAAGGTGTTTTAACTACTGTGCTGTGCAGAGGAATTCCTCTACTGAAGCTCAATAAAAGGACCTGTGTTCAATTCCTGAAGGAAAAGTGTATTTTTATCTGTATATCTCTCATCTTCGTCAAAATTGCTTCCTTGTTAGGGGTTTCGAGGTCGTCCTAGAAGCCCTTAGGGTGCTCTCACAATGGATCCGACTACATGCGACTTCCGACTACGAACGACTACGCACGACTTGGTAGTACGACTTGGAGCTCTCACACTGGACCCGACTACGCACGACTCGGTAGTACGACTTAGCTCTACCCTCTACATTTCACCCTCTACATTCAGACTTGTTGGAGACGTCGTCGAGTGCGGTTGCCTTTTTACTTTATATTTTCGTATACGAACATTTTGACAATATGAATGGGTTGTTTTACCTAGTAGAATGTAATAGTTTAGTGTTAAGAAGAAGAAATAGACGTTTAAAAAGAAGAACGGAATGGGTTAATCAAATATTTTTGAAAAGAGAAGAGCATGGTGAATTTCACCATTTAATGAACAATTTAAAAGAAGAGAGAGTCTTGTTTCAATCTCTGAACCTGACTCATGAATTTTACTGTTGGGTTACTTACTCCTTTATGTATAATTTATATCATGGCTGTTTTCAAATATGACGTGATTAAGAAGTTGATGTACCGTTTTTTAATTGATGAACTGACTCTAAATAAAAAAAATATTTTAACCAAAGAACAATCATGAATAAGTATATTGCTTGATAATGTCCCAAAGTGGGGGACGAAATATCGCATAAAACGTAGTTGATGATTTAGTTGGGTCTTGCCCTGAAGACCCAAGGAAAAAGAAACTAAATTGAATTTAAAAGAAGATCCGTTTAAGGTACATTATAGAAGGACACGTTTATGTACATTATGGAAAGTGGAAAGTATCAAACCAGAGCTGACAAAACTTAACTAACTGATAAAAAAAAAAACTTTAAAAAAAACTATGTAACAAACTGTAAATAAAGACTATAAAAAACTGTGTAAAAAAATGTAAAAAAAAACTGTGTAAAAAGGTATGAAAAACTTTGTAAAACAACCTAGACTTTATTAAAAACTGTAGGGTATGTAGTTTTTGTCGCATGTAGTCGGACGAAAATCCGAGCCAGCTGGGATCGAGCCGCAGGTCGGAGGTATACGCACGTAGTCGGACGAGTAGGTCGGATGCAGTGTGAGAGCGCTGATAACATTGCTAAGGTTGGGATAGTTCGTCCGACTACGTACGACTACGCACGACCAAAATTCGCATGTAGTCGGATCCAGTGTGAGAGCACCCTTATGCTTTTGGTAGTTCGTCCGTCGTCCGTCCATTATAGGGGGCCGTAACTCGGGAGCCTCATAATTTTTGTCATTTGAAAATTTGAAGTTGGGTATCATTTTAAAGGTATTGAAATTTGGTACACAAAAATATGTCGTGTTTCCAAAATGGCGGCCATTTTACAAAACCCAAAAAATTAATACAAAACGCAAAAAATCCCCCCCCCGCTACCCCATTAGGACAGGTCCTAAAAAAAGGCAAAAATATGCATCTCTGTGGTCCAATGATATTTCCGGGAGTTGATATAAAAGAGTCATACAATTTTAAAAATTTAAGGGGTCCGTAACTCTTGTTAAAAAAAATAAAATAAATAATAATAATGTTAAATAATGTACTTAATTCTTATGACCGAAGAAACCCTTTAAGTTACTTGCTGGCAAGTACTTGTCGGGATTTAATTTTTATTTCATTATAGTAAGGAGACTATTCAGTTTAATTGACTAAAATTTTGGAATAACAATAAATGAAAGATATCTTTTAGTTTATTGAAATTTTTAACACAACAATTTTTTGTGACCAGAAAAATTATATCTCCGTACAATGCATTTAACCAAATTGTATGATAACAATATAGTTATCAGACTTATCCTCCCCCAATGTAGTTTCTAACAATCCCCTCCTAAAACAACATGCAACCATTTGAATAATTAAACCTTGAAACATATTATAGTTTAGTCACGAAATATTACTGTGACTAAGTAAAGACACTATCATCGGTAAATACAACTGACTCAGAATAAAAATTAAAATAATAACGACAAACTTTTTTTTTTTAAATGTGCTAAAAAGGTACCATCAAATTGGATGATTGGGCTAACGACATTTTATCAGCGGTTCAATCTGAGAACAGCTAACTGTTTTTTTTCGTTTATTAGATTATTGCATCTACATCAGTACATGTTATAGGCAATACAGACATGTACAGAATATTTACAGTGACTTGTGATGTGACAGGAGATAAGAAGTTATCCATTGATAGTACTTATAATATTTAATAACTTGTTGTTAATTAAGTCACGCGGCCACTGCCTATTTAGGCGTCGAGGAGGGTTTTGTGGAATGGATGGAGATGATAGGTTTTGGACTAAAGTATTAGGATGGCAGGATATGAAGTCATAGAAGTTTTTGTGTCGGGGCTAGGTCATGGATAAATGGGAGTTTAAGGTCTCTGTGGAGGATAAGGTTGGAAACATAAAGGAGCGTTGGTTATTCTTCTTAGGATTTTAGATTGGATGGTTTGGTGGATACGATAGGAGTTGGAACGCTTGGTGCAACCCAAAAGTTGAATGCCCTATGACCATATGGGCTTAGTTATAGTGTGATAAATGAGTAATTTGTTATGTGTGATGTAGGTGTCAGTATAACGTCTGTTGCAGTCTTGTCATTTGAGTTCTGTGTGGTGTGCCATGTTGCCAGGTGTAACCCGAGGTAGCAGACAGTGCTAGAGTGAGGAATAGGAATTTGGTTTAGAAATACAGATTCGCTAACTGTTTTCATTCAATTTTTTAAATATTGGAAAGCAATTCAAGTTATCTTTTGTTCAATAGATAGTATGCCATTAATTTGTAACAATGACAAAATTCAAAAACGGAGAAAAATAAAAGAACAACCTTTAAAAAAAAAAAAAAAAAAAAATGCAATTAGATAATAAAAGATAACAAGACTGAAAGTGGGATAAGTGCTCTTTTTTTACACCTCTGGTTTTGCACTCATATTAAAGAGTGTCTACATTGACAGGGAATGAATCATTACATGAAATTACCTCAGTAAAAATCCTCTTACTTAGAATGTGAAGTGGTTTGTTTAGCAATGCAAAGTGTTTTCTCTATAGCAGGAAGAGTTCCAAATAATATATACTAAACCAATACTTCCCTCTCCGATATATGCTCTTGGTAACAGGGTGTCATCATAATGTCAAGCACAAGCTCATAAACTTGATAAAGGAAAGAGGATACACATGTTACGATGAGGTTTTGAAAATTTTAACGTAGAGTTTAAGAAGACTGTTGTAATTTTGATAAGTTGAGTAAGGATGGAATTTTAAAGGTGGATGAAAAAATAAAATATACGCTTTAAGCCATATCAATTTCAAAACGTATCCACCCTTCATAAGGTCATCTTTAGTCTGTTTCTGTTTTATTAATTAGTGATGTCTTAAGTGATCCTGTTTTATTGATTAGTGATGCCTTAAGTGATTCTGCTTTATTAAAGTACAATTAGAAGTTAAAAATGAAATACGTTATTACTCTACTGAGATATACTAGTAGTTACAATCGTCGAATTATGTCAATGAAAAAATTCTTTTCTAAAAAAAATTGTTGTTAACAGTTACCGGTTCTGTTGTCAATATGTAAAGGAAAAATAATAAAAATTGAATTAAAGAATTAAACTAGTTTATTTATTTTTATTTTTTTTAATATGATACCAATAAAAACTAGTTTGAAATACGAGCACAACTCAAATAATAATTCATAATTAATATATTTTGCAATACTAAAAAAATACACAGAAATACTCAGTAACTACTTAATTGCTTAATTTTAACTTAAGTGCAGAGTACATTCTATTTTCTCTTAATATACAGTTTACTAATGCAAACTACAAATGTTTTTAAACCTTTACGAGTTCCTAATATTACTAATTTGGCTAAAAGATGTGGGACGTTAACTTGATGTAATTATAGTGGTTAGCTAATGGATTCTTATTTATACCACGCTGGTGGTACTCATTCGCTAAACCTTAATAGCATTTATCTATTGGTTTTATCAATACATTTGAAATGTAATTGTTATTAAAATCTTAATTAAAATAGATTTTAATGCATACATGTATTTTTATTTTTTAACTCTTCTAAACTAAGTTGTTTGTTTCAATGGACGTTTTAAAATAACTAATTCATACTGGATAAAATTCTGAGTATATTTCCACATGATTTGTATAAAAATGCGCAAAAAAGACCACGCTTTGAAAATAATAATAGCATGCATTCGGGAAATACATAATCTATCAAAGTATTAGCTTTCTAGGTAGTCAGAGAGTGGGTTAAAAATCGATTACAAAAGTTGTACCTCACAAAACAAGTGAAAAAATAAAAGTGTGTAAAAAAATGATTAGTTAAATTTATGTCACTTAACTACCAATGATGCTGAGTTAATTAAAACTGAAAAACAGGGAGTTGTACAAAAAAACTTAGATACAGTTAATGAGGAAGATAAGAGTACTATCTAAGCTCACTAAATTAGAAATATAACTGCTTCAAGATTAAACATAATATGTAGTAGTGTTAGAAATAATGAGTCGTTTCTACCAACAATTGTTCTAATAAATTGAGTCTACATATAGCTAAAAAAACAAAAAAAATAATATAATGTGTCTGTGAACCTAAATAGGAGTTTAAAAACAAAATTGCAACCAACTCTTTGAATGGTAAGGGTAATAATAAACAAATACATAAATAAAGATAATACTATAATTTGAGGAATCTAGTGAAAAAATGGTCTAAACCACAAAATTCAAAAAAATAAACATATTTTGATAGATTTTTCCTACATTATCAAGGAAAAATAGTCCAACCCTCCTTACATTATTTTTATTTTATTTCATTTTTTAAATGATTTTTTTTTAAATTCTATATTAAGTTTGTTCTAACCAAGCAGTGTACCTTCCATGGGATAGTCACGGGCATGCGCAATGGATAAAAGCCGTTCCAACCTGATTTGTGACAGTGTTTCGTACCATCCTCCAAACTGTTCCAACCCATGCAGGGATCATTTGTGAATCGTTAACTGTACGGTCAAAAATATCCTCTGACAATACCAAGTACTAGTTTGTAAGGCAATCGTCACACATGTCAACATGAAGGTTCTTTAACTAGGTTTCCTTGAATGATTTTAATACGGTGCGAATTAAGTTATAATTAAATAAGTTCTAAACCTGTTTCAACCTGTCATTACAGTACAATGTTAGCGAATGCTTATGAAACCAGTCCTAAATGATTACTGAACGATCCGTGAGACAAAAGTTGGAACTAGGAACAAACCTAATACTGCTTTAAATGGTCTTAAAACTAATTTTTAACCGTCCTTGGTTTGATTTTCTCACTAGGTACATCATTTAAAATCTTTCAAAAGGCCCCTAAACACGATCTGGAAAATATCTCCGGATAATCTATTGAATCTTTTAATTCAAATTCAAATCAAAACTCATCAGGGAAAACAAGATTGCAAATAGGCAGTGGAGCAAAAGTACAATACTTTGCTGAAATAAGCGAAACCAATATAATCAGAATGTATTATACCATCGACAATTAGATAACAATTCCTAGAATAACATTGATTTGGAATTAAACTTTGAACTTCTTTTGGGCTATTAGGCCTATTTATTGGGAATTATCCAACTATAATTATTTTCGTAATAGTAGTTTAGAATTGTTTAAGAACTGATACGGCAATGATATACCTTTTGTGTTTGGCATATGAAATATTTGGGTATTTGAGAATGCTGGTGTATCATCCAGAACATTGAAGTGTGTCACCTTTGATATAAGTAAATGCCATAGGTTTGGCATTATTGCTTTAATTTAATACAATATATATCCAATATTTTTGGCAGTCTGAAAACATATTAATTCTACCTCTATGATTTATTACAGGTATAAAAAAAAATGCGCTAAACTAAAATAAAAAACACACCTTAACTTCACACATACTAACAATATCGACAGTTAATTAAATAAAATCAAGGATAGCTAGGGTGTCAAGTGTAAACAATAATAATAATAAAAGGGCGAACAACATTTTTAATTTATCACATAAATTTCTACGGCTGAACTGAAGTAGATGATACGGTCGAGAATCGCTTGGCGGCACAACTTGGCTTAATTTATATACTTAAGAGATTATATCCCTTTGTCAAACAGAACATTTGTATGCTTTTAACATATGAGATATTATATATGTATGATTTGTTCAAAGGAGAGTTTATCCCTTTGTAAAAAAAAGTACATTGGAGCGAGGCCCCACCATCTTTTCTATAAACCGCCTCATATTCTTTAGTTTTACCATTTCCACAATATATAAATTTAAGTGATACATTTAAAACGAATTTAAATGGAAATTGTTCATGTAAACTTTTAGATAAATAACACCCATTTTCCATTGCTTAAATCATAAAAATCCTTTCTTCTAAAAATAAATAGATAGGTAGATGAACTTTATTTTATTATTTTTTTTTTAAATATCGAGGCCCAGATGTTGAACACTATAGACTGGAGAAGTATACTAATTTTATAATTTAATATAGTTTATTTTCTAGAATTACATCTGTTTCATCGGAGTAAGAACATTCAGTAAATTTTTACAAAAATTTACAAAAAATAATATTTATGTATAATGCAAAGCAGAAGATTTATACACTGCTTGTTTTCATAATATATATATAGAGCTAAGAAAGATCAGTTAATTTTTAGTGGAAGGCTATGCAATATATTCTTTAAAATTAGGTTTCTACTAATATAAAAAATAAAACACCAGTTTTTAAAAGAGCTATTACGATCGTGGAATAGAAAAAAGTAAGCGGATAAATTCTACGAAATTAGCACACAAGAAATCAATCGTTGCCACACTAGTAGCTCCATCTCTAACATACTTCGTACTTTTAAAATAAAACTACAAATACATAATAAATACAGTAAAACAGTTACCTTTGTATATAGATCAAGAGTAGTCATTATCTTAGATGTTTAAAATTCCAGTTCACTCTTCAAAACAAATTGAATTAAAATAATACTTAGACATAATTCTCGACGAGGGATGTATATCGAAAAAAAATCACCGGTAAAAGGAACATTAAAAAAAATTTAATAGTAACTCCGTTTCAGTTAAATAAATAAATTGAAATTAAAGCTTTCCAGATTGCTTATAAATCTAAAATAAAACATTACAACAAATTTTTAAACAACAGATGACATAACAATCGTGTAAACTTCCTTATCAATATGTTATCAGTGAGAATCCCAGTGTTGCGATCTTCATGTATCGATTTTTTTCCCACCTACACATTTCGAGTTTCACATTGCTTTCTCTTTTGCATGACTGAAGGGGGGGGGGAGTTTTTCGTGTACTCAATATTTAATAGATTTCTTTGTTCATGTTTCATGTTTATTTATGATTGTAAATATTATTATTTATCAATAACAGTCTAAAGAAGTATATTTGTTTTTCTTTAAGGAACTCATAACTAACCGCAATCTATATTTCCTTTAGATTATTAGGGATTAAAGTTTCAAAAAAATTCATGTTCTTCTTACTGTCTAAACATTTTTAAGTATATATTTTTATTTTATTTTTAAAGTACAATTCCACAGAAGTATAATATAAAACTCATTTGATAAGTTAACCCAAAAGGATCGACCCATTTTGATTGTTATTCCAATTCAAAAGTGACTCGTAGGCACTTACAACAGAGGCTCCCCCCCCCCTTAAATATTTATTCAAGGATTAAGTAGGTAAGTAACTAACCCTCCTGCTCATATTTTAATAGAAATGTGAATGTTTAAATAAGAAATATACATTCTATATTTATTAATAGCCCCATCAACTAATTCAATCTCTGATCAACAGGATGCCCCACAAAATGCATTTGGGAACCAATAGATTGCTCTAATTATTTGATTATGAGTTAAGGTTATAGGGTCAGACCCTTTAGATTTAAAACCGTAAAATTTCTGGTGGTGTAAATCACACTTTCAGACACTTTGGTGGAAATCAGACTTGCATCATTATTATAATGATAATGAAACTGTTTCATTAGGCTGCATTCTCTAATCATTCATTTATATAATTAATTTAAAGTTTCATCTGTACAATAATCGGAATTGGAAAATTTTCGGGTAATAGTAATTTCATACATTAGGAAAATCCAAAATATGGCTAAAATTTTTATGTCTGTCTGACACCCATTGGTCACACTTAAAAGCCCAAAACTGGCTGAACGAAATCCAATCATTTTTATGCAGCAGTGGTCTGCACTAACATGTGGCGCATGTTGCAAGTTTAGTTTCATCAAAAAATATTGAGTAGACCCAAAATTGTTAAATAAAAGATAAAAAAGTAGCTTTAAATCACGCTATGAAAATTTTCATGAAAACATTAAAACAAAGATATTTTTAAACTAATATTTTCTATCACTTGCTTTGTTTAGGCTTGCACTGTTAAATGTTAGTCGAATCGACGAGTAAAGTTTGAACCTTAACCTTTTACGCTCGTATGCGATGGTGATGGGTACCCCATCCTTCTGCAGTGCTTGCACTGGTTAGTAACACACCTGCTGGTGTAGCGGTAGTAGTCCTTTTGAGCATACACTCGTTTTCTGGCGAATTCCCGTCAAAGCAACTTCGTCGATTCAACTAACGTTTAGTAATAGATGTAGGGTATTAATTGGTCGTCGAATGAGCTTATAGCCTGGGAAAATGGGCCTGGGGTAAGGGGCAATAGGCCTAGGGGTAAGGGGCAATGGGCCTAGGGTAATTGGCCTTGGGCCAGAGACCAGTGACTGATAATCTGGGGCCTGGAGCACTTAGCAAAGGGCCTAGGGCTTTTGGCCTGGGGCATGGGACCAGGTGCATTAATGTTCACTCAATTTCAGATTCTTTTGATGTTCCTACTAAGTTATTTGTCATCAAAAGTTTGTACATCTCACTAAAAGATTTAATATGAGTTCTTAATAGTTTTCTCTTTATAAAAGTGTAGTTTCAACCCAAAAAATGTATTTTCTGCATATGTTAGTCGAATCGATGAAGGTTTAGTAATACCAGCCGTCCAATTACCATTAGCATTTAAGGGTTAATATCATCATTAGTATATTATTTACTAATTAATTCTGAACAAATTGTAATTATATTCTTATATTAGTAGGTCTTTAGGGATTAAGAAAAGATAATTATTTTCTTTTTACTATACCTGGGCATCTTCAGGCTAAATAAAATCTGTTTCTTTTAATTTGGCTCACATTCACCTGCCATTTTCTAGTGGTCTATTATCTTTTTGGTTGATCCCTTATATTTCGTTATATTCTTATTAGTAGGTCTTTAGGGATGAAGAAAAGATAATTATTTTCTTTTAATTCATTAATAAGCTATATTTCGCCAATACCTGGGCATCTTCAGGCTAAAATAAAATCTGTTTCTTCTAATAGGCTCATATTTACCTGCCATTTTCTAGATGTCTATTTTCTTTTAGTTGATAAAATAATTATCTTTTCTTAATCCTTAAAGACCTACTAATAAGAATATAATGAATGGAAATTGTAATTAGGTTTTTTAAAAATATTTTTATGTGCACAAGTAAGATCAACTGAGACAACAATCTTGATTAAAAAATTATTATTTATCGTTTATAATAATAATAATAATTACAAGATAAAAAGAACTTTTTATATACTACGTTTTTAAATTTTCTGCTGAATTATATGTAATGTTGATAATATAATTGTTATTGTTATATAATGATGTTAGTGAAAAAAAAAATAGTTCCGAATTTATTTACTACACATAAATGACAACCATCTAGTCTAAAGAGCTGATGTTAAACCTATAAAAGGACAAATCGTTGTACAACGGATCTCCCCAACACCGAATCTAAACCGTGCCATCGATATGCCCCCATGTAGGGGACGGTAAGAGAAGAAAAATGTGTACAAGTAAAGAAGTGCAGATGCAGAAAAATTAAACCGATACCTAGGACACAAGTTTAAACAAACCTGGGTGTCACACGTCAATTAAATTATTTCTTTGTTTACTTTTCCTGTTTCGCTGTCATTCAATGTTTATCTCTTAATAAAAAAATCACAAATTTGAAACCCGTCAAAATGAAGATTGTATAAATATGGGACATGTCAAAACAAATAAAATAACTTGCGGATTTTTTCCGAACTAACTTTCCATACAGCAAAATTTGCTGAAAACCAATTAAATTCTGCTGAAAGATGGCTAAAAGTATTAAAATAATGCATTGTCATCGTGTTCTGAGCTGTTCTAAAAGTTTTAAATGTCTAGCTATTCGGGAAGTTAGTTAGAAATAGATAATCATTATATAAGCTCTAGGCAATTTTAAGATAGCTGGTTGGGTTGAGCAGTGAATGGTTGTGAAACCTCATTCCAAAACATTGTATTGTATATTCCTAAATAATATCTAGTCAGCTGATGACAAAAGGTTTTCTTCTATGTAGCTTTAGTTGCAACTTGCATCCATTTCTTACTATTTATCTCCGGCATCTAATCCAATGTCTAAAATTGATAAGGGATTTCTCAAATGCCTCCAAATAGCTTAAGTGATGCTTTTCAAAACTGTCTTATAGAAACTCAAAACCTGAGGCATGGATCCGCTGAAGTAAAGTATAAATCATCACAATTATTAAACATATTTATATGGACAGTATTTGAAAAGTTACCTAGTCTATTTTTCCACTTCTAATAGCTTTTCTTTTGCAAAGCCACACTTTTATGCAAGTTAACAACACTAATTCCACAAATTGCACTTTCTTGATTTCCTACACACTGCTGAAGCTTTTTCACTTAAGCATCATTGAACCTTTTTAAACAGTTTATATATTTTGGTTATTTGAAATTTATCAGACAGTATTTTAGTAAAGTATTGAGATCAACTCATTTGATGTTTAAATGCTTCATATAAAAAAATACAATCTTTTCATAATAATAAAAAAAAAAATTGGTCTAAGACAATTCAGGCAAACTTTCTCATATACAAGTTCATAATTACTTAGTTGTAATGTTTTCCATTTAATAGTTTTCGTAGGTACATTTAATTATTATTGAACATTTTATCAAAATTTATCAGAAAAATAACTTTTTTGTCTGCACACTGCACAGGCATTTTTTAAAAACCACTTTTTTGTTAGGGGTCCTCAAAACATGTAAATCCATCAAAATCAAATTTTCGCACAATACTTTCTCTTTATATGAGAAAGTAAAAATCTTAAAATCACTCATTCTTTGCCCCCTGAATTCAAACATTTTTATACGAAAAAAAAAAAAAAAAAAAAAAAAAAAAATCGGTCCGAGACATCTCAGACAAATTTTCTCTTATACGAGTTCATAATCACGTAGCCCAGTGTTTTCCATTTATTAGTTTTCGTATGTTAATTTAATTATTATTGAACATTTCATCAAAATTTATTATAAAATAACTTCTCCTGGGCAGGCAATTGAACCCAGGCTCTCTCCTTCCGCGTTTAAAGCTATTTTCTCAGGAACTAGATTTTGCCCGGTAAAAACGGCATATATCGTTACATTCATATTTAAATAGGCTACATTTTAGAATTTTTTAATCATAATAGTCGTAACTGTTTTCGAGAAATAATTTTTTTCACATTATTTCAGATTTTTTTGGGGGATAGCGCCCCCAAATTGTTTTTGATAATTCATAATTCATTTCTTGATTTTGCCTGGGGGTATGATTTTTCTGAACATGTACGCCAAATGTCGTCAAAATTTACCCTGTAGTTTAGGCTCCAGGCGTCTGCACAGACGACAGAAAGACATTTTTTAAAAACCACTTTTTTAGACTCAGGGGACCTCAAAACCTGTAAATCCATCAAAATCTAAAAATCGAATTTTCACTCTATCACAATACTTTCTCTTTATATGAGAAAGTAAAAAAAAAAAATATATACTTACTAATAATTCCTAGCTCTTGAAGTGTGGAGACAAAAAAGGAAAGGGATTTGGTGATAAAATTAAAGTTTATTCGGCCAAATGTTTAGCTTAAAAGGATTGTTTTTGGACCTAAAAAATAAAAGGAATAGAGCATATTGATATGAAAGTCAGATATTATGTAAGATATGACAGGTAGAATAAATGTTAACATTGCTTGTGCAATTTGCTTTTATAATTAAATAAATTGAATTATACTCTGAAGGTTGTTATCAATTGATAATAAACTGGAAATAAATACTTTATTACAATTATAGTTATCTTGAGAATAAAAAAATCCGAAGACTTATTGAAGTACTATCATGATAGTTTGTTTTTTTCTTCAAAAATATATATTTTTGTCTTGAATCAAGAAAAATAAAACAGCAAAGTTTCAAGTGGTAATCTCTTTTAATTCAACATTTATTGGAACCGTTAAGAGTGAGACATAGGAACGCAGGCAACTATAAGGGTTTCTTTTTTTTTTTTGGTTTTACCAATAAAACCCATTAAAAAATTATACATTGAAGAAATTAAGTCAATATTTGTAGGAGGGTGCAATATATTCCATTTAAATTAGATGTGAATTTGACAACAAAAAATATGTTGAAAGAAGTCCAACCAAAACTCAAAATGTCCTAAGGACATTTTGAGTTTTGACAATAAAGACTGTCCTAAGGACAGTCTTTATTGTCAACCTCTCTTAAACAAATAAATCTAAATAAAGACTCATAAATTACTATGTACTACATACATTAGATGAAAGGTCCAATCTATTCACAACCTGTTGTGCGATTATTATTATTATGTTACATTAGAACCATACTTTTACTTTTTTACTTATATTCTACATGCTTAACAGGTTAATTAACAATGGCCATAAGAGTAGAATTACAATTGTAAACAAACCAAGTAACAATGGACTGCAACACTGAGATGCATCAAAAAATATTTATTTGTATTTAACATATTTGGAACACAGGAACTATACTCATGCCATTATACTTTGTAAATCTGACAGTTCAGATTGGCCAACCTACGTGAGGGAAAAAATAAAACCACTGGGCGGTTATCTTAAGGTTATCCAGTGATATTTTTGTTTGCCTAGTTGGCCCAACCTACTATCCCCAAAATCTCGAGCTCTCATTCGCTCCCCTCCCGTTTTTTCGATTTTTCCGCGTTGTCAGAATAACAAAATATAATGGTATGAGTGTAGTTTAGATCTTATGAATGTGTTTGGAATATAAAAACTTCTATATTCCAGTTGATCTTTACCTCTGGGCTCTATAGTACCTCTTTAAGTAACCATTTAAAACAAAATAGAATAATAGAAAGCAACATTTATCCATCAATGATGGAAAATTATTAAGATGATTATTTTATAAAGCCAATCTGGATATAGGTATCAACCCATTCATCAAATTCCTACAAAACACAATCTCTCCAATCCATGATCCTTCGTAAAATTTGCTAAAACTCCCTCCTATGCAGCCAAGTGACTTATTTTTAATGACAAAAGTGTCCTTTGTCTAAATCCTTGTCCTTCTGAAATAATCTATTTCCTTCTAAAATTACCAACTATCTCAAAACTCTTTGTCATAAATGTTTTTCTCTTATGTTTACATTACTTTCCGACAAAAGTAAATTATTATAATTAATGTTACTTGCTGTGGCTAAAAAAACTAATATCCCTTGATGATTACATCATTATTTACATTTTTAATCTCTATATTGTAAGTCAGTTCAACTAAGTTAATTTACTTATAAGTGGGTCCAAGCTGCTAACCATTAAGCATAAATTAAATTTAACAAAATATTTTATTTTTGCTTTCAGTTATAAATATTTTTTCATACTAATTTATACTAAGTATTCTATTCAATATTTATATAGAAATTATACTCCTACTGCCAAGGGAGGTTTTAAAAAGACACAAAGTTCTAGGGAGAAGGTGTTTTTACAGGTTGAACTGAAAAAATGTTCATTAGTTTTTAAAATAATTTCTAGTTTGCAGGCAAATGCTTCCTAGCGTGGACTAAGCTATATATTATAGTCCAGGAGATAGCGTGCAAAAAAGTGTCTGACTAATATCAAGCTAGAATTTTGTGTATAAGTAAATGTTTTGGTGCCTTTTAAGAATATGTGGTCGGCTGAGTTCTCTGCGGGACATAGCTTGGCAATAGGCATTTGAAAAAAATAAACCGGTGGAGAGCGGCCATGTCCCGCCCTTTTTGGTGGACAATGTTATTTTTATGATCCTGAGTACTATAGTAGTTAGTAGATTAAAAATAAAGTTGATGGCAGTTTGTCCCTTGATAGGGGAACACTTTGATTTGGAGTAATATTTGACTAACTAACCAATTAAGTGACAAACTACTACCATCTTGATTATTGGTCTACTAACTAATTTTGTACTCAGGATCATGAAAATCTCATTGTCCATCAAAAAGGGCGGGCATTGGCCGCTCTCCACCGGTTTGTTTTTTTCAAATGCCTATTGCCAAGCTATGTCCCGCAGACGAACTTAGCCGACCACATATACTTCTAAGGCACCAAAACATTTACTTATACACAAAATTCTAGCTTGATGTTAGACACTTTTTTTGCACGCTATCTCCTGGACTAATATGTAAGGTGCCCACAGGAGCACCAAATGCCATTCCTCTCAACCATTATTGTTAAGCAGTTATTTGTAATCTATTGTTAAATTACACTCAGTTTAAGAAGGCTGTCGGCAAATAATTTAAGAATATGACTTAGTACAAAGCCTAGAGAGCTGAGTGGCCAACAAAGCCTAGAGTGGTTGTGTGGATTGAATGACTCACCACATCTGCTCGGCCATCAATGAATCAAAGGCAAGGACGTGGGTGTGATCCCTCACTGTGATGCTCTGATTTATATGGCTCACTAATGACCAAACCATACCATACCTTCGGCAGTTCAATGTATAGAGGTATGATGTGTAAAGTGGCCAAAACTCTCTACCACGGGGTTAATAAAATAGGCCTAAAATATGGCCTAAATGCTAGTTCCAAATAAGTGGTTCGTCCTACCTGTCTAGTACTAGTACTAGAACCTTACTACTACTACTACTACTAATAGTAAAAAGGCTTCATTATCTTTAATCGGGGGTAGTAAAATAGGCCTAAAATATGGCCTAATTGCTAGTTCCAAATAAGTGGTTCGTCCTACCTGTCTAGTAATAGTACTAGAACCTACTACTACTAATGGTAAAAAGGCTTAATTATCTTTAATCGGGGGTAATAAAATAGGCCTAAAATATGGCCTAATTGCTAGTTCCAAATAAGTGGTTCGTCCTACCTGTCTAGTACTAGTACTAGAACCTACTACTACTACTAATAGTAAAAAGGCTTAATTATCTTTAATCGGGGGTAATAAAATAGGCCTAAAATATGGCCTAATTGCTAGTTCCAAATAAGTGGTTCGTCCTACCTGTCTAGTACTAGTACTAGAACCTACTACTACTACTACTACTAATGGTAAAAAGGCTTAATTAAAAATTAAGAATATTTAAAGAAGTTAAGTCTATAATCAAAGAAATCTTAGCAACTATATAAATATATTTGTAAAAAGACTTGTGTATTTTTTGAACTAATAATGTTTATATGTAGATTTTTATTCCATTTTCGATTTCATATGTGATCCTTAAGTTATTGACACATAAAAAACATATATTTTTTTTTTTTTACTTAAATACATATTCTTATATATCTTCTATACACATTGATAAAATAATGACACAAAATAAAATAAAATTTTACGTAATCTACCAAGTTTTTAAACAAAAGGTACCCATTTTCTTAACACTGCTATTATTTAAATTGGTATAAACAATTGTATAAAATTATAAATGTAAATAATGCAATATATATATTTTTTAAATAAACATTGAGATAATATAAATAAAACATAAAATTATAAAACAATAAAGTTGGTAAAGTATAATATATTCATAATATTAAATATTATTTAAGTAGAGACCACTTGATCTGTTCTTTGGCAGTTTGCAGCACCTGTTAAAAAAAAAAAATAAATAAAATTTAGTTTAATCTATCATTAAAACCTATTCTTATTTATTTATTGCCTTTAACAGCTCTAACATAAAATAATAATTATAGAAGAGAGATGGGCACAGAAAAATCCAAGAAGATATGCAGAGAGGGTTTGAACCATGAATCTTTGGATTTTCAGCTCAATGCTCAACCAATTTAGATACACTAGAGAATGGTTTTTCTCTGTCTAAAGCTAGACCTAAAGATTAGTCTAGATGATAAATTCTCTAGAATGATAAAATAATAAGTTCAGATAGTTACGTACTGATACGAAATAGCTCCAAATTCTCTCTAAAAAGGCTTGATTCAAATATTTGTACTCATTAATAGGTAAATGAATAAGTTAATAAAGCTAATAAGGTCCCCTCACTTAAAACCTAAAACCACCTTCAGACCTAAGGCCACACTACAGGACTAAGACCACACTACAGGATAGTAGTTGATGGGTAGAGGATCGATGCACACCAGACAAACTTTAGAAGTTAGAAGCAATGAGGGGAAACGCGTGAAGAGTTGGTTCAATCCTAGATTATCGCAAGACATATATCCACTTAAAACTGCAGTGCAGTTTAAGGAGAGGTTCATACTGAGAAAACTAGTTTCATGCATGCATGAACATTGAGGAAACTTATCACAGTCAGTTTCTTGATGTTGTCCATCAAAAATGATGTGGTTGTACTTTTGTGGCGAACTTTCGTTGTGGTACTTTCATGGGTGACTACAAAACAAACAAAACTAAGTTTCATGCAACCATTTTTATGGATTTCATATTGCAACCTATGAAACTAAAGTTTCATGAAACCTAGTGTGCAGGCCCCTGGGTTTTTGGCCAAATGGTAGCATGAAATTTTAGTTTTTTAAAAAACCAGTTTCCTCGGTGTTCAACTTGTCTAAAGACATAAAGAAAATTTCCAGTAGTTAGCAGTAAAAAAAATCAGGGCATATGCCAACTTTTTGCAAGGTTGCAAACTGAATTGCAAATAAATTCAAGGTTTACTTGGATTATCCAGGGGCAATTGGCTAAGATTATTTAAGTATTTTGATTATGAAAGACATTCATTATTACTATGATAAGTAAAGAGAATTTTTTAACATAAAAATAATTCATTTTCATTTGAAATTCAAATGAAGGTAACAATAAAACAAATAAATATTTTACCTGTGCCACTGTTTGCTCTCCAAGAGGAATGTCATCAGTTCTAAGTGCAACCCTCTGCACAACGGCATTTGATTCTGCTTCCAAAATTATTCTAAAAATTAAAATAATTTCATAAATAAGTACCAATTTAACGATTTCATTTCCCAGGTTACAGAAATACCTTAGGTAAAAATCCTAATCGCTGGGAATTAGATTGAAAAATTCCTACCATGTAAAGATTTTTTTTATTGTTAATTTTCAATAGTAATTCAAATTTAACAAAAAAAAAAAAATTTAAAATATATCCTAATAAAATTATATGAACAGTAATTATACGATAATAAATTAGATGCATTTTATTTATTACTAGTTGCTAAATTAAACAAAAATTGTATCACTAAATACAAAGAAAAAAAATATCTTATTTAAAAATAAGAGTTACCACTAAAATGTTTTAACTGAATTTAAAAGATGAAATTAAATAAACACTGAAAATAGATATATTTTAAAATCATAAAATACGTACATAGTAATATAAAAGATAAAAGAAAAGAATCTTGGTGATAAGACATGCTTATAAGAGGTATTACTTTTTTTCTTTTTTTAAAAAAAAACATTGTTTAAAAAGACTTAGTAAAGAACTTATCAAAAGTAAGGCATAATTGAGAACAATTACATTCATGAAGTAATTTCATTTTTTTTTCCAAGGCATGAATTGTGGTTTGATAACAGGCAATATGTAATCAAACTTTATAACTATTATAAATACTGAGTGGATTTTACTTTATAAAAATTTTCTTTCATACATTTTTTCCATAGAAGATAGCAGGTATACAGTGACGAATTCAACAGTTTATAAGGTAAGTTTATATATTACTATTTGAATGTGTTTTTAATATTCAGTATTTCACAGTATTTCAGTCCGACATAAAAATTCAGCCGAGTAATTAACTATAATTGCTCAGAAGGGTAAACAAGATAAGCCATCATTAAAGTTAAACCTTAAATAATTATAAAAAATATTCTGAATTTTCCAACGTTTAAACAGTGACATCAAATAAAATGTATAAAATAACATGAATGAATTCATTTATATCAATGCATAGTATTTATTAATTTCTTGATATTAGTTTAGTAGTTTAAGCTTCACCCTTCTACATTAAGATGCACAATAGACCACAGATATAGATATTTAAAAAAAATGCACATAGATTGCTTAAGATTTTAAAATGGTTGTATATTAAATATTGCGGTACAATGAAAAAAAAAAAAAAAAATCGGTCCGAGACAACTCAGACAAACTTTTTCATATACGAGTTCATAATTACCTATCCCAGTGTCTTTGATTTATTAGTTTTTGAGTTTTCGTAGGTACATTTAATTATTATTTAACATTTTATCAAAATTGATCATAAAAATAACTTCTCCTCCATCCGCGTTTAAAGCTATTTTCTCAGGAACTAGATTTTTCCAGGAAAAACGGCTTATTAGATTTGTATTTAAAAGGACTACATTTTAGAATTTTTTAATCAATATCGTCAGAACTGTTTTCGAGGAATATTTTTTTCATGTTTTTCAGAGTTTTTAAGGTGTAGCGCCCCCAATATTGGAGCTAAAAATCATTTCTCGAATTCGCATCAGGGTATGATTTTTCTTTAAATGTACAGTAGAACCTCGATTATCCGTCTCCCGATTTACCGTCTTTCTCGCTTAACCGTCAGGCCACACGCCATTGCGCACCCCACTTTCTTTGACCTTCGACTCGGTACTCCCATACTTCCCATATTTTCGGCAGCCAAAAAAGCTCGAAGTATGTTAAAACAAAAAAAATTAACAGACTTCTTCCATCAAAAAAGTATGTAAATTTATTATTTATTAAAATAAACATCTATTTGTTAGTAAAATAACAATTAGTTTTTTAATAAATTAAAAATATCCCCCTTTTTCGCTTAACCGTCTTTTCAATTATCTGTCAAGGCTCTGGTCCCGTGCCTGACGGTTAATCGAGGTTCTACTGTATGCCAAATTTTGTCATAATCGGCACAGTAGTTTAGGCTCCACGTGTCTGCACTGACAACAGACAGACATTTTTCAAAAACCACTTTTTTGGACTCGGGGACCTCAAAATCTAAAAATCTAATTTTCACGCCATCACAATACTTTCTCCTTATATGAGAAAGTAAGAAACTGACCAATTTAACCCTTTGAGTTTCATACAGTATACACTTAGATTATTAACATTTCTATACACTTGGAGTTGATTAAAACAGCCAAAATACTTATACAACATATTATATGCAATAGATGACAAAGGGTTAGCTTGTCCTTCCACCAGCTGTATAAGCTTTATATTTGACATTCATAACCAAATAGACACTACTTCACTGAACTGCTGCCACACCGTATGGATGACATAGAGTTAGCTAGTCCCTCCATCAGCTGTTTAAACTTTATAATTGACATTCATGACCAAATAGACACTACTTCACTGAACTGCTGCCACACGAAATGGATGACATAGAGTTAGCTAGTCCCTCGATCAGCTGTATAAACTTTATATTTGACATTCATAACCAAATATATAATACTTCACTGAACTGCTGCCATCCGAAATGGATGACATAGGGTTACCTTGTCCCTCCATCAGCTGTATAAGCTTTATATTTGACATTCATAACCAAATAGACAATAATTCACTGAACTGCTGCCACACCGTATGGATGACATAGGGTTAGCTTGTCCCTCCATCAGTATAAACTTTATATTTGATATTCATAACCAAATAGGCACTACTTCACTGAACTTCTGCCACACCGAATGGATGACATAGGGTTAGCTTGTCCCTCCATCAGCTGTATAAATTTTATATTTGACATTCATAACCAAATAGAAACTACATGACTTAAGTAGCTCACAATATAAGTGCCAGAGTTAAGAATCGAATCTGAAACTTTCTACATGTCAAGCATGTATGGTAGCACAATAGGCTCCCACCTGACACCTGGTAATTAACTAAAAAAAAAATAAAATAAAAAATAATAATTACCCTCCGTCACATATTTCATCCATTGCCAACATGACGATATCCAGATTCTCCAAGACAGATCTCTTTTCGACATTTTTTCTCAGAATCTGGCTAACCGAGTCATATAGACACTGAAGTACACTCATCAGCATTAACTATAAACAAAAAATAATAAAATATTAATTACACAAATTATAATTAATTAATTACTACAATTAAATTTAATTTTCAACACACATTAACAATACTACTAACTTCATTAACAATGTAAGGCTGTACATCGCTTCATTTGAGACATCTCATAGAAGTGGTCATAGAGGGGGGATTAAGACTAGAACTGAATCGAAGCCCCCTTAAATTAAACCTTTATAACCAATCTATATTTCTTCTCCCATCCTATAATACCTTCTTATTATAGATCTTTTAATCAGGTATAATTTTTATCAATCATTTCAGAAAAAAAAAAAAAATCATTTCCAATAAACGCATTGCTAGTGATAATATGCAGAGAAACTATAATGGTACTTTTTTACTTTAGCACCCCCCTATCCCTTTGTGTTTAAGGAGTTTCGGTACCTTAAGAGATCTTAACCAGATAAAATAAAACTCACGGATTCACAATATGACATCGAACGAACTATATTTGGAAAACATAAACATTTCAATTATTTAATGTGTCAAACTTTTTTACACCCGCCATAGGAATTATTTAATGTGTCAAACTTGTTTACACCCGCCATAGGAATTATTTAATGTGTCAAACTTGTTTACACCCGCCATAGGAATTATTTAATGAGTCAAACTTGTTTACACCCGCCATAGGAATTATTTAATGTGTCAAACTTGTTTACACCCGCCATATGTTAATAGTTATTTAGACAATGGAAAATATACAGAGTAGCATATATTCCTTAATCTATAGACATATTATGTGCAGATCCAATGACCGATTTCAATTAAATCAGCTACACATCCATTTTGTATTCATAGCGTGAAGGCACAACCCTAAGGTAACATTGAAAAATATATGTTTGTCCCAAAAAGTTAATTTAAACCATATCTCCTCAAGATATTAGAATAGAACGATAATATACGAACTAAACGATATATACTGTAACTAACGATAATATACTTACGAAGACTAATTCGGTTAATTTATTGAAGGACAAAACAAGGGGGCCTCTCACATCAAAAACAAAAAAGGGTGTAAAATAATAAAAATTGTTAATCACTAATATTTGAATTAATGTGAAATGTGTCTACGTCAAGTGTTGTAAATCTTCTCCTTAGAGGGAGAACTATACATACATATTAAATTTAATTTAAATTAGGGATAAATTCAATGCTTGCACTAGAAAATTGTACAATAGTTAGATTCTCGGTGAATTAAAAAAAAATATTATAAAAAGGGGGAAAAAAGTTTCCAACAAATATGTTTTTGTAGTCCACCTTTTTATTAACATACCAACAACTTTTTCTTGCATTAGTGAGATAGACATCGATGTTTTATAGCTAAAAAAAGGATTATTTGGAAACAAAATTGTAGGGGAGGGGGGGAGGTGTAATCCCACTTATTAATCTATCCATGAGCAAATATCTTGTTGCCCCAAAATATGTTTTTAATTCCCCCTCAATAATTAAGGAAAGGAAGGCCCCCCCACCATTCACGTAGTTTTCTTCACCTTAAACTATTTATATTTAATAGCTCACGTCACCGACCTCAATTCAAATTATAAGTTAAAACTTTACGATAAAATGATGGCATATCAAAGAATAAAAGATATTGAAGCCCGACACGTCATATACCTCCCCCCCCCCCCCCAACGTACACCCCTCTACTAGTTTCTAACATACTCGTAGATATTAATATTTTAAAAACATTCTTCACTAGAAAAGTCATAACGTTAAAGTATTTTCTCTTTTTTACAGCTCAACTAACTCTAAAAGTGGATGTGAAAATAATAAAGAAAAGGAAATAATTTTTTTCGAAGTTTTATTATCGATTGGCAGCATTGAGAGGTTTGACAGCAGCTGACGCAAGCAAATGTTTTGATGGTTGAGGAGAAATTATTGTCAGGTTAGGCTACAAATAAATTTAATGCATTTTGCCGTAGTTCTTGTAGTAGTTATCGTGTAAATGTTTTTTTTCTTTATTTAAACGGATCTAGAAGCTTTATTTTACAAAGCCAAATGTTAAGTTTAGTTTCTTTAAGTAATGAATCCACGCTCCTGTAATAAACTCGCTAAGAAATGGAACTCAGTAAAAAGACACGTCGAAAAAGGTATTCAGACTGAGTTGAAGAGTTTCCTTCTTCAAAACATTTATTAATTAAATAAAATTGATTACTCAATAACGTTACGCTATCTAAACTATAAGTTTTAATAACTAAATATATATATTTTTAAATTAAACATTGTTCAATTTTTAAGTTAACGTATATTCGTATAAAACTTTACAATAATTCAATAGGTAATGTTTACTTACAAGCTAATAAACTGGAGTAACCGTATGTTTTTATAGTGAAAAAAAAATAAGTTAGCATTTAGTACTCTATTGGATTATTTAACTTTGTTTACTCCTAGAAACAATTAACTTTCGCTAGAATACTTTCTCTAAGTGTTCCAACTATAAACAAATAACTATTGTACTAAAGAAGTAAACATAGAATTTGTGAATGTTGTCTTCCACTTGAAAACATATTGTTCGAAACAGAAGGAAAATTTTCCTTAAAAATATCTGATATTTAAACCATGCAGAAACCTAATAATGGTACATAGCAAGAATTTACAATTTAAGCAAAACCTAGTGCAATACAGCTAGTAAATATAGAGTAGGTATTATCTGTAAGGGGTAAAACTAAAGAACATAGGGCCCCCTGCCAGGTATTTATTTTTAGACTAAGGGATAGTTATCACTGGAGAGATAGATTTCTTTTAGAATAAGGGATATTATATAATATTGCTTCTATTTCTGAAGAGGTAATATTCTTGTCTACAAAAAAATTGTTGGCAAAGGAACATAACTTGTGAGGCACTATACTAGGGAATCCCTAATACTAGGGACTCCTTCTTATCAGAAGGGGTCCCTAGTATTGTTCTCTAATCTAGCCCAGCTTTTGACTGTTTAGTTCCTCATCATTCTTTTAAAATAAATGTTTTTCAAAAAATTGTTTAACGGAGATTTTATCCTGAGTAACAGTTAATTTTTACTGAATATTTTACTGTAACCTTCTACACAAAGAAATAGTCGCTTAGTATGTTTAAACTCTTAGTACTTTGAACAC
This sequence comes from Gerris lacustris, assembly GCA_951217055.1. NCBI lineage: Eukaryota > Metazoa > Arthropoda > Insecta > Hemiptera > Gerridae > Gerris > Gerris lacustris. Next base: position 17,520,273 of record OX578277.1, on the reverse strand, counting down.
AAAGAATTATTGCGCAAAATTAAAAATATAAGATTACGTATTTGGTCCCAAACAAATATTTCCGGTACTTCTTTAGATTGTTACTCCCTTATGATTTTTTTTTAGGATATAAACGACTTTGAATAAATAACTATTAAGACAATGGGATGTTTAGTCCAATGTACTTTGGGACAAAGGAATATCAAATTTCTGTTGTTATAAGGGGAACAACAGTCTAAAGAAGAACATAGCATAAACCTTCTTTAGATTGTTACTCCCCTCTGTTTTTTTTTTGTTTTTTTATAAGGGAATAACAATCTAAAGAAGTTCCATATTTCCAATATATATTTTTTATAATAAACATTGAAACACTACACAAATTCATTACATACTCTAGGTTTATTTTTAAGGCTTCTTGCAACTTTATTTTGACAAAATAATGAGATTTTGTGTGCTTTTAGAGCTCATAAATGCAGTACTTGTTATTTATTTAAATGAATTCTGCTTAAATATTCATATTTAAGAAGGAATGTGTGAGATTTTGTTTTCTACTTAATCAGTCTAAGTCCAGGAGATAGCTAGAAGATAGTATAGACTCACTAACACCGAGTTTATTATTTTTAGTATCCTTCTAGTATATTTGGTCAGCAAAGTTTGTTCACAGGATATTGCTTGCCCATAACTGTTTAAACAAAAAATCAGACTAGTAGCGAGTGGCCATGTCCCGCCCATTATGGAGGACAAGGGGATTATAGTGCAAAATTAGTTAATATCCAAAAAATCAAGTTGATTAATATCACTTTGATAGGAGAAATATTTTACTAACTAAACCTAATGTATACAAACTTTGCTGACCCACATATTCTTGAAAGACGCCAAAAAATTAACTCTCAATTTCTAACTTGATGTTAGTCAGTCAATTTTATGCATGCTATCATCTGGACTATCAGTTTTTATTTAATCATTAAATAATATTTTTGACAGATGTTTCTTTATCTGTCACATTATTGTCATTTGAAAAAAGAGAAAATTGAAATAATTAATTAAACAATATTTGAGAGCACTTAAGTGTGTGAAAAAGCAGGAAACAATATCTCTTTAGGTGAATAATTAACTAAATTTACATTGATACAAAGTACTGCGCTATAAATAGATGTAGTGTATAATATGATTTAAATTTATATCATTTTTGGTATTTTTTACTGGCTGTAAACAACTTTTTTTTTTTAAAAAAACTAGTAAATACAAGCTATTCTCTTGTTTTTTCTATTCCAATTGGTATGGCTTAGCTAGAGACTGAAATACTAAAATCATTTGAACATGAAAGTAGTTAATATGTTTCTATGATTGTTTCATTTTGTTTTAGCGATTGTAGGAGCCCTGTCCACTGACAAGCTGAGCCACTCAATTGCAGAACCGCACAACATACACTACAAGAACTTGCAGAAATGCTACCTCCTTGCGTACTTCTTCGCAACCTTCGCAGACTGGCTCCAAGGGCCTTACATCTACAAATTATATAGTGACTACGGATATTCAAACGACACTATAGCTTATCTTTACATAACTGGCTTTGCATCAGGTTGTATTTTTGGTACAATAGTAGGACAACTGGCCGATAGGTATGGCCGAAAAATTCTATGTACAAGTTACACGGTTTTTTATACCCTCTGCTGCCTCACTAAAACTTCGTCTAATTTCTCGGTGCTTATTTGCGGTAAAATTTTAGGAGGTATATCGACATCAATTCTCTTCACAACTTTTGAAGCGTGGTATTTAAATGAACACTTAAATTTTTACAAATTACCAGTTGAATGGCTAAACGTCACTTTCAGCAAAGCAACCTTCTACAACGGTATATCAGCTATAGTAGCCGGATTGACAGGGCAATTCTTAGCTGAATACATGGACTATGGTCCAGTGTCACCTTTTCTACTAGCGGTGCCTGTACTTTTTACATCTTTCATTATAATACAGTCGACATGGAAAGAACATACTGATATGAAGACAAGAGTTTACAAAGAATCAAGCTCTATTAAGCAATTTTTTGCCCCTCTCAAATTGTTAGTCCATGATGAAAAAATCCTTTTAAATTTGGGACTGATTCAGTGTACATTTGAGTCTGTAATGTATGTGTTTATTTTCTCTTGGACACCAATTCTGAGCAGTTTAAAACCTCCGCTTGGTCTCGTCTTCACATTGTTCATGATAGCGTTGATCCTCGGATCTAAGTTCTACTCAGTTCTTATCTCAAAGCGCTACCATCCGCAGAATCTATTGATAGTCTCTACGATACTGGCTTCTTTCGCATTCATTATAATATCGCTATCGTTGACTACATTGGCTTCCCACGTGGTGGAACACGATGCAGAACCAAGTACTATCAAATCTATGAGTTACATGTGTCTTTTTGCTTTTATTATTTACGAGTTTTCATTAGGTATATACTATCCCTCGATAGGCTTTCTAAGAGGTCGTGTGGTACCTGAAGAATACCGAGCGACCCTCACCAACTGGTTCAGAGTTCCCATGAACATTATCATATGTATCAGTCTTTCCGTATCGGAAGGCAATCATCACTATGGCGAGCTTAAATCTCTCATGAAATTTCAATTTTTATTCCTTGTCTGTTCGTTTATCCTGTGCGGAACAGTTATTCTTACGGTCATGTTTACAAAGAAATATGTTCGGAAAATAGTCCATGATGAGCTAGCAGAGGTTAGGGCCGGCAAGGGTAATGTAAGTGAAACTGTATAGTCCGTATGGGATCACCATCTCAAAAGTTGTATAAATATAAATATATTTTTTTAAAAAGGTATTTATTCTAGGAGTCAGATAATTATAAATTTGTAAAGAAAAATTCTAAATAAAAATTGAACACTAAAAAACTAATTTATAACTTAGCTTGACATACTTTTTGTGGCCAAATAGATAATATAAAATAATAATCTGACCCCTATTTTTATTATATTATATATTTACTTATTATTATTATTATTTTTTGTTACTGATTTTAAATGTTTTGAAAAAGGAATTGTTATCGGTTTATTTATTATAATATATTACAAAAATATGTATTTATAGGCTCAGAACTTAACCATACAAATTCATGCAATATTTAAGAATTAAAAAAGGCCAACATTTTGATAGTGTAAATTACTATGATAATAGAGAATGTGATAAAACAATTTAGTAATAAATTTGAACCAAGAACCAGGGCCATTCATGTAAAAACGTTTAAAAAAAAAACTGTACAGTGTAATTATTTTTTAAAAAGTGTCTTCAAAGCAATCATACGCATTTCATCCTGATTTTTATTATATAATAATTGTATTTAAAAATAAACCATTTTAAAACAAAATGTGTTTTATTCTTCGCTTTAAAACTTTTTCCTTTAAAAGTTTATTTGTTAAGATACTTCAAAGATAAGAAATTGATAAGGTCTTAATTAGTTATTACCTAATATGAAACACTGTTTGTGAAAATATGAAATTACTTTTTGAAAAGAAATACATGTACAGCCAGGCGATAACTTTATAATAAATAATTTGCTACGAACGAGGCAATTATTTTAGTAATAATAAAAAGTATCTTACATTTTTGTCTTCAAGTAACATTTTTTTTCTACCTCAAAAATCAAACAATTTTGTCTCTAATGATAGTTTTATTTAACTTTATAGTAATTGTTTAAAGGAAAATAAAAAATAACTATTAAATATAATTGTTTGGTTTTTTTTTTTTTAAAAAATAATTATATGAATACTCTCAGGATGAAATGCTTTATACAGAAGTGTAGAATATAAGTAAATATATGTGATTTAAACTGCACTTGATAAATTATTGTATACTTATTAAGGTAGACTGGGATTTGTACATTTAAACAATTAAAATTTTATATATTAAATAAAACGAAAATTTGACTTTTTTTATTAACATCTTGTATATTTGACAAAAATAAAAGATAAAATAGCTATTTACGTACCTAGAGCAATAAGGGCGTTTACTGCTCGTGGTGTTTACACTATTTTATCGCCCACCACATGTAAACTAATTACTATAAATGCAAACTATTTTTCCGTAATCTTCAAAACAATAAATGCAAATTAAGGTTACATCAGCAAACAAACCGCAGTTATAAAAATAATGATTGTTACTAATTGAACGCTGAGAACTACTAGCGCTTCCTGCACGCTGCGGCCAGGAAGCGGCCACTTCTCAAACTAGCAGCCTGAGAACTACTAGCGGTTCTTTCACGCGACGCCGTGTCCAGGAAGCGGCCGCTTCTCGAACTACTAGCGGCACTGTAAAGATAAAGCATGCATTTTTACAGGCCCCAGGGCTGTAAAATGGAACTTTACTGGCCGCTCAGGATAGGAATGTTTACAAGTGGAGGGCGATAAAAAATATATAAATCTGCAATATTTGCACACAATAATTAATTACATTATGGTCAGGTACCAACTAACTCTGGCAACAGTCAGTAACAAAGGGAGTAAGAGTAGAGGATATTTTGCCACAATGACTGCCTATAAGTGTGTGAAGGTTTATGAACAACAACATATATTGTATTTGGTCAATGTTAATTGGAAAACCAAACAGGTATTTATTCTATCGGATGCTAAAGAAACAAGTCCAGGTTTAATCTGGTCGGGGTTGCCAGATTTTTTTATGGACAAAACTGGGAACACAGTCAGGGAGCACCCCCCTCCCAAGTAACAACTGTGTGACTGTATTTTAGTCAAATTAAACTTGGTATTTCTGATTTTTTGAAGTTGTACTAAGTGTAGGCACCATAATGAAAAGCCTAAGTTTTCAACCTCGGAGTGCTACTGGTGCCGCAAAACCACAAGCTTTTCGGTACTATTTTTTAAAATTTATCATTTTACATTTTTATTTTGTTTTTTTTAATTAATCAATATTGACTTTATAAAAGTTTGTGTAACAAATTTTTCAAATTTCTTTGATATAAAAACTTGATACGTAATTTCTCAAAAAACCACCCTAAAAACAGCTGTATCTCGGAAGCTATTTACAATATTAACCTCCTACTGGTCACAAACTATAGGATAATCAATCATTTTACTTAAAAGTAGGTCCTTATTAATTTTGCTAAAAAGCCTTGGATTCAAGATTAAAAAAAGTTACTCTTCTTTTTAAAGATAAATATTATTTACTTCATGGTGAAAACAGGCTAAAACTGAAAAAGGCAAACATTTTAATATGCGGTTTATTCCATGCAGTTATTACAAATAATTTTACCACTGATGTTATTTATCATTTTCATAATTGAAAATGTGCTGGAAACAGAATAGTAAAGTATAGTTTGTATTTTAAGAGATTCAAAATAAATAATAAATAATTGGGCCTATGTAAGAGCTTATACAACTATATTTTATGTAATGGGGTGATACGGGGTTGGCGCATCATTCTGTTGTATAAACGGTTTTATTGGTCATTTAAATCACGGTGATAACACCAAGTGTAGGGCCCCATGCCGGAGTCAAGAACCTCCAGCTAACCATGGACTTAGTGCCCCTCTATCTAAGTGAATCCTGATTTATATTTCTAACATTAAATTTCTTAATTAAAATTTGTTTTCTTGGAGCAAAATATTGCTTTATACCTCTTGCTTACACTAATACTCATTGCCGTTTTGTTCTTTTAATTATAGAGTAATCTATTTTGTAAAAGAGTGACTAAATTAATGCAGTCTCTGGATATTTCATATAGTCTCTAGATAAAATTTAATTATTTACATTTACATGCATGTTGTAAACATCAGCTCTACTAAAATAGAACTGAAATTGGCAGTTGTACACAGAATCTTTCCGATAAAATCAGATACGTATAATAGAGAGGCATTAACTATTTAGCAAAGAGAGAAAATATTTGTAAACAAATGCTAACTCTAGACAAATGAGAAAGTAACAAAAGGGAAATATAGATAGATAGATATAAAAATAAACGACCACGTTTCACATTCAAACTCAATATTCTCGCTTCTGAGTTTTATTAAAAGCAAACAAGATTAATTGTTATTTCCCAATGTTTTTCTTCAATTAGAACTCTTCTGCCACTTTTTTTTTTTTTGTTTTTAAATAATATTAATGAATAAAACAACCTTCAAAAAAGTGTAATATAAAATTATACATAAAAGAAAACAAGGAGAAAGGAAAATAGTAAAATTTTAACAAACATGCAAATGTTAACAGATAAATTATGCATTGATATAAAATAATTAAGTTTACCAGTTTTGATATTTAACAAAAGGTGGAGATGAAAGTATAAAGCATAATAGATATCTATTTTGTGGTTTGGTTGTTAAGATTGTAGCGAATATATCATGTACATCTCACAATAGCTATATTTTGACCAATCCTAGTCATCTTCATGCCTAAAAGAACGAAATTATTTGTTTATGTTATATACCTTTTTACTTACAATATTATTTTTCTAGTATAATGATTAATTATGTTTATATTTTTTTTTAATTTTATTTAATGACATGTTTCACACTGATGATCTTATCGATTAGATGAGTAAAGTGGCCGGATAACCCCCGCCCTGTAATAACCCTGGGACTAAAACCCAAAAGAAAAAAAAAAAAAATTTGTTTATAATAAACCAGGAATTTAAAATTACAAAAATAAAATAAAATCTTAACCTTAAATTATGAATGTTAATTTATTTTTTATTGATGTTATATACTATGTATTTTTTCACAATTTTTATAGGTTTGTTACTTTTATTTTCAATTATTTTATCTAAATAATATTTATACTTTTTTTTTATATTTAAAACTACTGAAACTTGTTTTAAGTTAAGAATAATATATTTATTATAAAACAAAGAAAGTAACATTTTAAATATAAAGTAAAATTTTATTTTATATTTGTAATTTTCAATTCCTAGTTTAATATAAACATAATTAATTGTTATACTAGTAAAATAATGTTGTAAGTAAAAGGTATATAACATAAAAAAAAATATTTTAGTTGTTTTAGGCATGAAGATGACCAGGATTAGTCAAAACATCCATTGTGAGATGTAAATGATTTATTTAATACACCCTAAATGACCAAACTACAAAAAAAGTTGATAAAGAATATGAAAAAAAAAAAAGAAAAGAAACACTCAATAATAGATAAGTGGGAGGAATAGTATCAAAAGATCGAACCAGTAATTATTGGAATACAAATTATTAAGAGAAATTAAATTAATCAGAGATAACAACATAGTAAAAAATTAAAACCAACAAATACTACAGTGAATAAAGAGTGGAGGTGAAGTATAAATAAAATGAGGAAATATAAAGATGCAACGCCAACAAAACCCTAGGATGCAACGCCAAACAGGGGGTTAGACTGTCTCAGATGTCCTATCACTGCTATTTACTTAAAAAATCGGCATTTACTTTATTGAGTAGCTTTCCATTCACATTATGATTCTGGGTGCACACACAAAAAGGGTCTCCTCGTAATTGAATCCTGAGCTGCTTGAGTGAGGGAAAGTGGAAGTGCAATGCTAACTGAGGACTCAATACGAAAACCAGAACTCAGAAGTACTTATACTCCTGGCTATTATTATCAGGATTGCTTCTATTAGACCAGGAGATAGGGTTCAAAAAAAATGTCTGACTAACATCAAGCTAGAATTTTGTGTATAAGTAAATGTTCTTGTGCCTTTTAAGAATATGTGGTCGGCTAAGTTTGTCTGCGGGACATAGCTTAGCAATAGGCATTTGAAACTAACAAATCAGTGGAGAGTGGCCATATCCTGCCCTTTTTGGTGGACAATGTGATTTTTATGATCCTGAGTACGAAATTAGTTAATAGACCAAAAATCAAGTTGGTAATAGTTTGAACTCAGAAACCTGAGATTGAGGTTGGTAATGACAAACTGCCTCTATTGTAAAAAATTATTAAACCACATTATACAAATAAATACTTTAAGTCTGAGGAAATTGAAACTTGATTCATTTTGGCTGTTTAAACTGTGGTTCCAGGGAAAGTATCTTCAGCATTTGACTCACTGATTCCCAGCATTTAATCTACGTTCACACATCGTTTTGAAAGAGTTTCGGATCCAATTCGTTTTCAAAACGATTCGCGTTCGTACAACAAAAACTACAGGTGATCGAAATATTTGTTTTCGATATTTCATAAAGCCTGGGCCACACTTGGCCGACCTTTGGCAATAGACCCATTCACAAATATTTGATTCCAACATTTGACTCCCCCTGCTGTAATGACGCACCAGTGACTAGGCTGGCCACACATTAGCACAATGTTCCTTGGCCAATATTTGATTCCAATAAACAATACGCGGCTTTTCCCGCGCCAGTGAGAGTTGAAATAAATATTGATGTAGGTATTTTAACACTCTCATCAGTTCACATAATATCATCTTCTTTATCAGTTTCGTTTGCTGGATGCAGCCCGCGGGTATTAAATTAAACAAAAACATTAATTTAATTTTAAAAAGATAAAAAATAATAGCACTAATAAGTCATAACGTCACCTGCACAACTTATTGGTCTAGAACATTCAAAATTGGAAGTTAGTTTCCTTTTAATGATTTAAAAGGAAAATCCTTATGCAAAAGGGTTTTCCAATTAGCATCTAATCACTAAGAATTTATTTATAAACAAGCATGATTGAATTGAAATCATGATTACTTTTAATTTTATGATTAATTATAATTGCAAAATTAATTTAATTTATTATATAATAATTAAATACATTTATTTGTACATGTATCTGTATTAATATGCATTTAATTAATTAATTTCTATAGAATAATTCAATTATTTTTAATGATATACGATAATACATTAATATTATATATTCTATATTATATGCGTGATGTTGTAGAACTTTGGACCAATGTGTGGCCAGAGGTTTTGGATGTTGGGGAAAGGAAGGCGGCTCCTTTGTATCGGTATTGGATATTGGAAGGTTGGTCGTTCTCTTCGACCAACCTTCCAATACCTTCCAAACTCAAACATTTGACGATATTTGCCAATGGTAGAGCGGCCACACTTGGAACCTTGGAAGGTATTTGGCAAATGTCGGCCAATGTGTGGCCTCGGCTTAACGGTGACGTCACGAGTAAAACCTTCTTTCTTGTTACCTAATATGTCCGCATATTTTTACATTTTATTTACAAGTTATTAAAAGTTTTTACAGGTTCTTTATTGCATTAACTTTTGTTTAAAAACGTTTTTGCAGTTAAAAAAAAGAAACGGAAGCTCATGAAAACAAAGAACTTGAAAAGTGGAAAAGAGTAAAATAACCTGATATCTCGATTCGCTCCACGACCTGTTCATAAGAGCGTTTTGAATTCGATCCCCCGTTCCGATCACGTATTTTTGGTGGAGCGGATCTAAACCGATACGATCCGTCGATCTCCGTTCTTATAGCGTTTTGAACTAGCGGATCGTTTTCAAAACGATCTGTGAACGTAGTAAATAATGTTAAAACCTTAATATTGAAACACTAGACTTTTAACTAGATAGTTCAGGTGATCAAATTATTCAGCTTGTGCTGCAACGCTAAATACATATAATTAAGATCACAAATATTTTCACCTAACTAAAACAGTGTTTGTAGCTTAACAATAATTCTTTGTATGTACATAAAAATATGAATAAAAATAAATATGAAAAATGAAATTTTGTTATTTTTGTTTCAGAATCAATAAACAGAGTTAACGGTTCTTTAAAATATGAAAAACAGCAGGAGAAAGAAAAAGAAAAATATGAGGACCTCCGAGACTCCTATTTAACAGTTTACTTCTTAGCAACATTTTCAAACTGGCTTCAGGGACCATACATCTACAGAGTGTACAGTGACTATGGCTGGTCAGATGACAGCATAGCCTACTTATATGTGACTAAATATGCAACAAATTGCCTTTTTGGGCTCATCGTAGGGCAATTAGCTGATAGATGTGGCAGAAAACTGCTCTGTACTTGTTACACAGTATTCTTTATAATATGCTGTTTAACAAAATTATCTTCAAATTTCTTTGTTCTTCTGTGTGGAAAAATGTTAGGCGGGATATCCACATCGATACTCTACTCTGTCTTCGAGGCATGGTATTTAAACGAACACCTGAATTTCAACAATTTCCCTTCAGATTGGCTTAACATGACTTTTAGCAATGCTACATTTTATAATGGAGTAGCAGCAATACTAGCAGGATTAACCGGACAAATTCTTGTAGAATTTTTCAATTTGAGCCCACTTGCATCATCTCTTATGGCGATTCCATTTTTAACACTCACATTCTTCAAGATTCGAAATTGGAAAGAACACAACCATTTAAAAGTTAGTTATAAAGATAAAAATAACAATAACAATGGTAAAAACTTATTTAAAATTTTAGCATTAGTATTTAACAAAGATAAAAAGTTGTTACTTATAGGTACTATTCAGTGTTTAAGCGAAACGGTAATGTACGTTTTTATATTTTCATGGACACCTATATTAAGTTTCGTCGGTTTACCATTAGGTCTTGTATTTACTTCATTCATGGTCGCACTTATGTTCGGATCTCATTTTTATAAATTTTTGATACTGAGAAAAATAAGTCCACAAAAACTTCTCACTTTTTCCATTATACTAGCAAGCATTTCATTTTTGATTTTAGAAACGAGCTTAAAACAGATTCAGTATAACGAACCTGAGCAGGGTATGATTAAATTAATAACGTACACTTGTTTGATTAGTTTCATACTTTATGAATTCTCACTTGGTCTCTATTACCCATCGATAGGGTACTTAAGAGGTCGTATAATTCCCGAAGAATATCGGGCTACATTAATTAATTGGTTTAGAGTTCCGATGAATATTATTACTTGTATATGTCTTATACTTACTGAAGGTAAAAGCAATTTTACTAACTCACAAGCAATATACAAGAGTCAAATACTCATTTCAGTATCGTCTATTTTACTCGTAACGAATATATTTCTTTCTCGAATGTTTTCAACAGAGTACAATAAGAAATTGACGGAAAAATAGAAATACTTATACCTAATTTATTTTAAATTTTTAATATTAAATGAAAAAGTGTAACTTTTATAATTATATCTATTGCAAATAATCTGTACATAAATTGTAAATAAATAATTATTATAAGCAAAAATGTATCTATAAAATAATTAAAAACGTATTATTGGACAAGTGCAATAAATAAGTTCCTATAGTTAAATATAACTTGAACTTCCAACATTGGAAGAAATAATGAAGTAAATAGACCATAACATCATAAGTGGTACTATCTTCAAGAGATTTTCAATAGTAAAAAATTGTATTAATAAAATAATATTTTTGCTTTAATTTTTCTACATCTGTTAATCCTTGATTTTAGAAATAATGAAAAATAATTAATAAGAAATAATTTGTACCTCTAACCACAATTTATATATTTAATACATTTATATTTTGTAAATTGTTTATTTTATTTATTTATTTTTATTATGCAATATTCATCTCTGACCCAAAAGCTTTAATGAAATAAAATTCTACTACACTAGTCTTACAATAAGTGTTTATCTGACAGCAAAAAAATCCATACAGCGGAAAAATCCAAAAATGAAGAGAGGAGCCAGCCAATGAGAGCTTAAAATTTGGACGTATAGTAGGTCGGGCCAACTATACAAACAACAATGCCATTGGCAGAGGGGCCTGGCCCCCTAAAAATTGGCATAGTGGCTTTATTTTTTATCTCACATAGGTAGGCAAATCTGAGCAGTCAGAGAAAACACTAATTGTAAGACCAATACTACTCTTAATAAATACAAGGAAACAGTCTCTCCACGGAAAATTTGTTTATTTATCAAAGCAGCTTTCGGCTTTTATAAAGCCATCATCAGTGCCGATTTCGGTAGAACTAGAGTAACATTGTAAAGAGAAATATGTAGAGGGCGAGTCATACGATGTCGGAGACTAACGTAAGACTCTTAACCCGTTGACTGCGGCATAGAAGAGAGAAAAAAGTCCTTCCTGGGAACGGTTTTTTTTTTCATTTATTTATGTTAGTCCGGACTCAGATATGCATGAAATTACATCAGAACCGTTTTTCTAATGTTTATTGTTTACAAACATTATGACGCACCATGTGCGTCATGTAGCCACAGAAAGGACAATTTATCACTGAAACGGGCATGACGCACCATATGCGTCACCATGACGCATCGTGTGCGTCATGGTATTATTATTCTATTTTTACTTATTTTATTATTCAATACGTAAAAAAATAACAAGTTTGTAAAATGTATCGTGTAATTGAAACATGTAAACACTTGGATCTTACTAATTATTCATAACTATTGATATATGTATAAATTTTTTTTTTTTAAAGGTGTCTTTTCACCCCAGCCATCTAAAGTTTTTATTTTAGAAATTTATATATATCGGAAGAAAGAAAAAATAAAATAAAATAAAAAATGGGAAGAGCAAAATGTTAGGAAAACGGTGCGACGCAACAGGTGCGTCATTAATGACACACCGTGGGCGTCATGTCGTTTTGAAGAAAGCAATGTTTAGTGCCCCAGTTAAAAAAATCTAAACTTGTCAAATAATATCCCTAAAAATTAGTAAATACACAAGTAATGCTAGCTAATGACTTACTTTTATCAATAAAAAAATGCTGTATAATTTACCTTATGAGAGTAGCGTACTGAGGGGCCAGAAAAAAAGAGAAAGCAAAAACACGCGTTACTAAGCACAAAAACAAAGGAAACAAGAACGACTCACTCCATACAACCCTTGGACTAGTACGAACATGACCACCCCCCTTCCAAACCGATATCATATGGCAGAGGCTCCCCCACTCCATTTTTGGAGAGAGGCTTTTTTTCTGTCCATGACGCACCGTAGGCGTCATACAGTTTCTCTAAAGAGACAATATGTGACGCACATGGTGCGTCCTACTGCAGTCAAAGGGTTAAGGGTCTTATGTTACTCTCCGACATCATATGACTGATGATGGCTTTATAAAAGCCGAAAGCTGCTTTGATAAATAAACAAATTTTCCGTGGAGAGACTGTTTCCTTGTATTTATTAAGATGACCTCCATCAACAAATAAATTCAAATATTTGCAAAACTGGGGCTATCTGTGGACTACTTTTGACAAACCATCCAAATTACAAAAAAAATCAGATGTGTTCTTTAAAAGATATAGGTGTATATAAATGTTGTGTAAAAACAGAAGGTTGAAACTTACATGGGACCAACAATGGGCTAATTATGATCTACCATCCAAATTTCATTAAAATCAGACAAGTAGTTTTTAAAATATGTTGGTTTGCAAAAATTGGGCACCAAATAGACAAACACGGAACCAAAAATGTTCCCTGATGTCTGAAACAGATTTCTACCTTCAGAACAATCACATAGCTTACGTTACATTCGGTTAGCTCAGAAGCAACATGCACTACAAATAATACAGTATAATGATTGACGCTGAAATGTTAGATAAACAAATTTAAATTTACAAAGCGTATCCTATTCCTTCAACACAACAGTTTTATTAATAGGTGTAGCACAATGATTATTGCAAGTAAGCAAATAAGTAGCTGAAAGGAGGGAAAAATCTTATTTATTTTAAAATTGATCTAAGATGAGTTGAGTGTAAAAAATTAATGTTATAAAATTAAAAGAAAAACCTCGTGTATATTATATATATATTTTTTTTTTTAAATAAATATCTGTATTTTACCAAATGGAGAGTAATTTTATTGTTTTTAAATTGTAATGCGTGTAATTAAAACTCAGTTATAAGTTATTGTAAGAAGTGGATTGTAAATAAAATTATTTTGTTTCATAAATATTAATAATTACAAGTTGTTGAAATAATAAGTTTCATGGATTTAAATGAAATAACCCTTACAGAGCCTTTGGATTGTATGTGTTCAGTGTACAGGGCACCGGAAATATACAAATACATACAGGCTGACAATGATATGTCTTTATAGTCTTCAAGGTAATTAATGCCTGAACAAAATATCTTATTTCTGGTCCTAAATAGTGATAATTGCTATATGAGTTAATTCATTGACTGAGCGGAGCCAAGTCCTGTTTTAACTCAACCGTTTGGCATTCTGTTTGTCTGTCTGTAAATTTGTTTGTTCAGCAGTTAAGGCCAGTTCGATTTTCTTCAAATTTGGCATGGATGTTCCTTAAAGGCATTAAAAACTATGTTTATAATAAATGGTGATGGATCCTTCAGGGTATAGACAAAAAAAGTTTACTTCATTTCGTGTTCGGCCTCACCGACCATTTTCATGAACAGCAGAATTTATTGTAGCGGTGTCACGCTACTGAATGTTATTTGTGTAGTGTGACATTGATATAATAAATTCTGCTGTTTAGGCTTGAAAATAGCCGGCAGTGGCGTAAATAGCGTCCCCGCCAACCCCGCGGTGCGGGGGGGCGCTGAAAAAATTAATAAACAATAATAAAAATTAAAAGAAACCTTCTGTGGGCGGAATTATTTTAATAAAATTATTTTTTATAGATAGAAATAAATGAAGATGAAAGAAATAAAAAGTTTAAATGAGGGTGAGAATGTTACATGAGATGTTAAGGTTTACAGCTCAGAGCTCAGTTAGGTTTCAAGTTGAGTGTCACTATACCTATTATAATGATATTATGTGTAAGTATATCGGAATATTCGGACTGATTCTCCCTTTTTCATTTAGGACTGTTAGGAGATCCAAGTGAACTAAAAGTTATCTTATCAATCTGGTTTTAGCTGTACTAGATAAGGAAGTCTGTTCCAAACTTAACGTCATACTTCTACCTCTACGATTGTCTTTTCTATAATATGTGTATATATTTCCCTTTTTTTGTTAAACCCCCTACTTCTTTTTCCTTATCGCCGCCACTTTTTATTTAGTTTTTAACTCTTTTCTTACCTAGCTAATTTTACCTCCCTTATTTATTATAGAGTTGTTATCTTTTCTACCCTTCCCTTAATTTAAGAATTGTTATCTATTAACCAAATAGGAGTATCAAGCTCAGTGCTCAGTTCTGTTATAGCTCTCGTGCGAAGTGGTTATGTCTTTTGTTGTGAATTTTAACTTTCCTTTCTTTAGAAAGCTTGCAATTTTGTTTATTTGTTATTCTACGTTCAGTTATTGTTTTGCATAACATTAAATTATTTTGCTG
The DNA here is from genome assembly GCA_951217055.1 of Gerris lacustris. Classification (NCBI taxonomy): domain Eukaryota; kingdom Metazoa; phylum Arthropoda; class Insecta; order Hemiptera; family Gerridae; genus Gerris; species Gerris lacustris. The sequence continues at coordinate 17,505,114 of OX578277.1, read as the reverse complement.
AAGAATTTATTTAAAATGGTGAGTGCATTTTTCATTTTAGACTATTATATAGCCGTCGGGGCCCTAGAAAGCCCCGACCTGTTAATCAGTGGCGTAGCTAGGGCATTGGGGGCCCCCCACAAGAACTTTTTGGGGGCCCCACGCAAAAAAATCTCTTGCGTTTAGAACTGGGGGCCCCCGGTTGTCGTTGATTTGGGGATCCCCTGATGGTGGGGGCCTTCCCGCAATGCGGGCCATAGTTACGCCACTGCTGTTAATGTTTCAAATATTTAATCGAAATCTTCCTCCTCCTCCTTCAGCAAACACTTTTTTCTTTTGTTTCCGAGTTTACCGAAACTATCGGAAGCTATGTAATTGTTCTGAAGAACTACCATTTTTTATGTTTTAGATTTGAAAAATACCAAGACGATAATCCGTTTCAGATAACAGGAAACATTTTTGTTTCCAAGTCTGTCTGTCTGTCGCTGAAAACTACTCGTCCCATTTCTTTTTCTCCCACATGCACACAAACTTAAATCTATTTACACTTATATTGCCGTTACCCAGGAAAAATCTAGTTCCTGAGAAAATAGCTTTTGGCGGATAAGAAAATAGCTTTTGGCGGACGGAGAGAAGGCGAGTTTGATTTCCCGCCGAGGAAAGTTATTTTTATGATACATTTTGATGAAATGTTCAATAATTATTAAATGTACCCTACGAAAACACGAATAAATGAAAAACACTGGGCTAAGTAATTAATAAATGAAAAACACTGGGCTAAGTAATTATGAACTTATATATTATATTCAAAAGTAGTCATAATCTGACTTTTATGAAATTTGAATGGTTTGGTTTGTAGAAACTAGCACGCAAATAATCCCAGATTATTTTCAACCGTCTGCGCTCTTTAATTTTTGCTAAATTGATACTATAATTCTTGTAAGAAATAAAAAATAATTGACATATTTAAAATGAACGGGGAAAATTAAATAAAATCTGTTGTAAAAGGATAAAATCATTATGTAAATGGTAAATGTAAATTATAGAGCATTCTATTATCATATTATATTACCCATAATTTTAATTATCCTAAATGTTTTAATATACAAAATGCAGCAATAAGTTTATTGAACATTATTTTATCATCCCCACTCCATTTGTCCCAAAATGACTAACAAAGAGGGGGGGGGGGGATGAGAAGGAGGGGTAGGGTAAATTTTGTAAGCTATAGGGGGCGCATTTTCAAATGTTGCGGGGGGGGGGGGGGCGCCGGATTTCTTAGTTACGCCACTGATGGCCGGTTAGGTTGAAACGTTGCCAAGCAGGAAATGAAGTAAACTTTTTTTCTCTTTACCCTGAAGGATCCATCACCATTTATTATAAAGTATTTGAGGGTACATATACAGCCAATATTCATACAACTATGTTTATGTTTTTTTGGAAACAAGGTCTACTGTTCACAAAACTACTAGTCTATAGCAATGAACTGTTCTAAGAAAACAGGTATTACATTGTTCACAAGTGTTTTTCGGTGAAGATGAAGATCAAAAAGGGAACCAGAAGTTCATATATCTGCACGTCTTGGACGACTTAAAGTCCAATCAAACCATATCAGTGCACTTGATATGGTTTGATTAATTTTAAGTGAATGCTGAGGTCTATCGATCATAGACCACTTTATTCCTGATTCTAATGTAGATTCAATCCATTGACACCATAAATATAGCTGAGATCTTTAGGTGTTGTGTGCAATTAAATTCCGTTGACTTGTTTTCTCATCAGTTTTAAATCAGATATCACCCAGTGACACATATTTAAGGGAAATATTACTCTACACAGCAGGATGGTTTTTGTTTCACTAAATTAAATCCCTTAAAAATGATGTGATATTTATAATAGGGGTTTCCTCCCCTAAGTTCAATTCAAAATACTTATTAAAAATGAGCAAAGTATAACAAAAATAAATATAAGTTAAGGCTTAATCTTATGACAGAGAACTTGACAGATTATTAAACGAGATTCAATATACTTAGTAAATATGACTCCACTTCTGGACAAATAGAAACTTTGGGTACTTCAAATACATGATGATGGAAAATTAATAAATAATAAAATATAATTTATTCATATACCAAACCAAGTGTTAAATCAAAGGAGAATCACAGAGAGAGAGAGCCTTAAGGGCCATCAGAATTGACAGGTGTAAGTAAATAATATAAAGTAGTACAGTAGTCTCGCTAATCCGGATTGAATGATCACTGAAAGTCCGTATTAAACAAAATCAGTTTTAAAATGTCTATAAAACTAGTTTAAGCAGTGTAAAACTATTAAAATAGATGTAGTCTATTTTTTCTCCTTCCCTTAAGAAACTAGGTAATGCAATATCAATTAAGCAAATCATCAGTCCAATCCATAACTCAACATTTTAGGTGAAAAAGAGTGAGAAGAATTTAAAACTCTTATGGTCAGAGATGTAGTGAAAGAGTAGCAGAAGGGAGCATTAAAAGATATTTGGAAGACAAAATAAAATGTATTAACCTTTAGTGACACGGGCTGGTGCATTGAGTGCGCCACGAGTAAAAAAGTTTCTGTAAATCACAGATGCATGATGAGAGAATAATAAAACCTTACTCTACCATACCACTAGAGACCCCTAAAATGGACGAAACAGTCTACTTTGATTATTGCTTTATTCCGCATTGTGTTACCATATTTATTTACCTTAGTAAACTGCATATGCTGCCCGTACCACCATGTAGAGAATACAGTAGAGAAGAATACGGTAGAGAAATTGTGCCAGCCAATCAATATTTTCGGTTTTACATGAGTTGTCGAATTAGGATGATGGTTGTGAGGAGTTATCTTAGGATTTTGATGACTAATAATTAATTAAGGTTGTTAGGCCGACTTTAAGTCAGAAGCTCATTAGTCATTTTTTAAAAGTAATTTTAGGTTTCTGTACAAAGTACAAAAAGAAACCTTATATAACGGCTCTGTCTGTCTGTCTGTCCGTTGCTTGTTTCAATTCATAAACTACTATAGCTAGGAACAGGAAACTCGGCACACAGGTGCATCTCGGCATTTGTGGCAACTGGACATTTTTTCGATTTTTCCTCACTAAATATTTTCAAGATGGCGGCCAATATGGCGGGAGGCTAAAAAAATGGTTTTAGTCCCCATGACATGTTATACATCAAATTAAAGGTCTTGAAATGTAGAAAAAGAATATGCAACTATTCAAATTTCACACCTAATATTTTCAAGATAGCAGCCAATATGGCGGGTGACTAAAAAAAGTTTTTAGCCTCCATGACATGCTATACATCAATTTAAAGGCATTGAAGTGTAGAAAAAGAATATGCAACTATGTATTACACTTCATAGTTTTAACTTAGCGTACAGAAACCGGTATTATCGCCTAACGTACTTACGGGAAGCGCGCCTTACTTGTTTATTTATATAATTAAACATATCATTGAGAAATAAATAAGTAATATGTTTATTGACTTTTTAGTTCAACATTTCCAAAAAGCAATCTAGATAATCTGGATTTGACGTATTTATGGTTTGAAAAATGCATTATAAAGTTCGCCACCCGTACCACATTGTTTATCTACTATAGCCGTACCACTAAAGGTTAAGTATTAATAGATAATTTACAAAGGATTATTATTAATTTAAATATTATTTAGTGTAGCAATGCATCTTTCAACAAAGAGGTGTATTAATAAGTAAGCATGAAACAATATGGTTTCTCCTGTAAAAATTGTACATAAATAGGTGTGAAAAGTCAGCTTCAACATGTTATTATTATGAGGATCACACTTTTCAGGAGCAGAAGCAGAGAAATTAAAACATTGTCTATAATAATTCTAAAATATAATGACAGAAATTAAATTTCTTCACATGAGCAGCACATGTTTAAAAAAGTTCATGAGATTAATTATCACCCTTTTAGAAACTGACTAATGTTAGTTTTATAACGGCCAAAATATGTAAAAAGTTGGTAAATGAAAGTTAGAAACTTACCTACAGAATGATCTAGTATTTGTTCTTCTTTGAGGCATTAATGAATTGAAGGAATAAAAGGCAGTAAAAAGGGGTGGGGATAGTTTATGACAGTATAAGATTATTGTAAACCACAGGTATATAGAGATAAAGGCAACAGAGTATAGAAGCTAAGGAGGCTATTAGAACATAGTTTGAACCAAGAGAAAGTGTATAGATTGATTTTGTTACAAACAATTTATCATGAAATATAAAAAGTTTCACTATAATACCTATATAGAAAAAAGATTGTGTCACCCAAACAGTCTTATCTTATTATGATTGTAAAATATATGGCCCTGATAACAAATGAAATCTAATGATTTATGGGATCAGTGAGTTTGAAAGGTGTAAGGTTCTCTAAAGTGAGTGCTTTTATCTGAAAATATACAAATTCATTTTGCTCTTTTAGTTTTATATAACACAAGGTAATCTGCCAGGAACAAAGTATCACACCAACATATCTAGGCTTGATTTTTAGAGAAGTGAGATAATTTGCAAATAAATGTTCTTATCAATGGATTGTTAAGTAACTGATCTCACTATCTATATTTCTTATCAAACCTTATCTATGATTACCTTTACGTAGATTAATAATTGGCATACCTCATTTTCATGCGATCCTCCCATAACGTAGAAGAAAAGATCAACATTAGACTTGTAGACGCAGGTAAGTCCATCCAACATAATAATCTCAGCATTAGCCCTGTGAGTCTTGTTGAATAGGTTCTTTTCAAATGTCCGCTGCTCCTTGGTACCAGCAAACACATTGGTGTCATAATACTTAGCCAAGATTCTGTTTCCATCATTATCCATTATAGCCAAGCCTTTAATAGTGTACAGGGTTGGTTCCTGAAACAATACAAGATGTATATTACAATCTGTTTGAAACAGAGGTAACTAATAATAATACTGTAGGACCCGAAACATTATTCGTTTATCTATTATTATATAAATAATATTGAACTATAAACAGAAGGACATGATACAAGTCACGTCACTTAGTAGTTCTGTGCTAATGCTACAAATACAAACGCAAAGGAAAATAGTGTTATCCTAAGTCTTCTGGTAGTGACAGTCTCATAGTGGACATCTCTTCCGACACATTGCCTCCCACACTAGAAGCATCTTCAGCTATCCACATATCAAACTAATGACAGTAACAACGTGAAATGAAAGCATTTTAGAGAGCTGAAGCTAATATTCTACGAGGTCTGAAACTGCACACGTTTTGGTAAGTATATTAGGTGTCATGTGGCAGTGATTTACCTGTTATCTATACTATAACTATTTACCACCCATAAATAATTCCTGTCTAAACAGGTATTGAGACAAAGGGATAACTAGTCAAAAAAACTTGGTGACAAAGGAACATCACATTTTCTGTATGTAAAGGTGAGTATGTCATCTGAAGAATAAGAGTGAAAGTGGAGTTAAAGTCAATAAAATAATAAAAGACGAGAGGTCTCTTCACAAAATGAATGTTTAATTTTCAAAACTAGGTTTCAGCCCGTTTTTTGTCTCTCATGTGACTCAATATTTACACATTAAATTAATTTCGGGTGTTTAACCAAGTAAATGAGAGCCCAAGTCTCTTAGAGCACAGATCTTATGCAGGAAAGACATGGTACCATTGTCTAAGACCCCGGGATAGAATATAAGGCCATAGGAATACAATTCATTTCACGTTCTTACTACAGTAGAACCTCGATAAGAAGTGTCCCAAGGGGATTAGGGAAACAGTCTTGTTATCGAGGTGCTCTTTTTGTTGAGGGTCGTGTTATCAAGGTTATTTTGGGTATCAGTCGTGTTATCGAGGTTGATGGAATCACTAAATGTGGGATGGGGCGGGGATTTCAAGTCTAGACTTGTTCAAGGTTCCTCCATTCCTGTATTGAGTGGCGTTATCGAGGTTGACTTCTCAAAACTGAGTTACGTTATGAATTGGAAAAAATCCGTGTTACTGAGGTTGTTTGGATAATAATAGTCGTGTTATAGAGGTTAATTTAACATTATGTGTTATGGCAATCTCAAGGGGATTTGAAAATTGCATTTGCAATTGAGGTTGTCGTGTTATTGAGGTTCTACCGTATCATTAGATTAGTATAGATAGATAAACATGTACAACCCTGAAGAGGCAAAATACCTGAACAAACATCCACTTCAACTGGGTCACACACAAGACCTAGTCACACTGGAAGACCTAGAACTCCACTATGACATCAACTTTGAAAGGCAACACACTAAGATTAAAGAAACATAGTTAGTTGTTGGTAATATCTAACTAGTAAGTAATAAAGAGGTAAAGGGTAATTATTCGAACATTCTCGCTGAACATGTGTACAAAGAAAACTTGTAAGATGTTCTGAAATATGTAAATTAAAAAACAGATGTTGTGTTCAGTATAGTTAAATATTGGAAACTGATAGAAATGTGCATATACATGTTCAGTCACATACATTAGTGATTAGTAATTACATATCACGTTCTTGCTTTACATTTAATTTATCCGCACATATTTTAATACAAATAACGTAATACACACAGTTTCTTTTTTTAAAGTGTTTTACGTTATTTATTATTATTATTTTTTTTTTAAAAAGAAGCTCGCTAATCCGGACGACCCTGTGCCTCTCGTATATGTAGCACAATATCCTTATTAACTGTAGATAGTTAGTATAATATGTTTTTTAAATTCCTGGTCACTTTACTCATCTCTTGATGAGAACAAACATGTCAACTCTCTGAGACTCAAACCTATTGAAGGAACAGATATGATGGTGATTTGATTTTGGTTACTCTTAGTCTGTGACATAGTTAAATGTTTAAAAATTTCCAATATATACAACTTATTTAAAAAAAGAAAGATTAGCAACCCTCAGGAACTATGAGCCATATGATAATAAACTACAGCGACATGCTAGTTTCTAGTTAATTCTGGTTTGACCTGACTTGTCTACATTCTGTTTGACCACCCCAGTCTGCGACAGATCACATTCATGATTGACTGTGCCTTTAATTTAAAAAATATATTACTTTTTAAAGAGTTGTACAATTAGTGTTATACATTCTTTAAATAAACACGTTTAGAATTTAATTTTGTTTTAGACAGGAATGTTAGAACATCATGTTTTCAGACAGGAAGATCAGAGATGTCAAAACAAACCTATCGCAGGGATTTCTCAACTCTCAAGGGTGTTGATGCTTATGCTTTAGTGTTTTAGTAGGTACCTGGCAGTACTCCTACTAGAGCTATTTATAAAAGGGCAATCTAACTGGAAGCTTAAATGATGAAGATTTTAAATAATTCAGAAATGGCACTGAGTTTTAACTTAACATAATCAGTGTTCTATAGACCAAATTCTTATTTTACACTACAAAGAGAGGAAAAACATTTGCTGTTGTTTATCAGCTAGTTAAAAGGTTTCGTCTGCAAATAGAGATAATATTTTGAGCTTCTGTTCACTCTAGGGGAGTATGCACAAAAGTTATTCTAGTCACCTTTGCTTGTTACACAAATGTCCAAGAGAGAAAAAATAAAGCTAAATCGGATAGCTAATCAAGAATACCCCAATTCAAATATTATATACATAAAATTACATCCCAGACTTTAAATGAAATATCTTAGTGTATAAGTGTGTAATACATTATAACATGACTTTTCGAACGAATAAAATTAATAAACCTTGAGAAGATGGATAAATAAGAATAACAGAAAAGCCTAACGCAAGAAATTAAAGAGGAAAATAACCAAAACATGAGTAAATGATGTAACACGTAACAATAATAATAAAGAGCAAATAAAATAGAATTAAATGAAATAACATGGAATACTTGTTAACTACAGAAATAAGTTATATTCATACCAAAAGTACATGGTCCATGATGATATATTCTGCTAAATATGGAATACAAAATTAAAAAGGTTCACTCTTGTGATTCGGTAGCAAGGTTACTTATCAAGATAACCAACTGACAACTAATATAACCTCAGTGTTTTGTAAAAAGCAATGTTTCCAACATAACAAAAGTCATTAAACCTAATATAATATAATCTTTGTTTAGAAAATGTTTAACTTTCAATTTAAGGTTGTTTTTTTTTAAATTTAATTTTAAACAGTTTGCTATGCTAATACATAGTTGAAAGGAATAGCAATATGAAATAAAGCTTTTTCTTCTTCTATTACTCTTAATTCACTCGCTAGCTATTGCATGGTATTTATATCTATGCCTTTATTTAACTTTTTTACAGTTTTAAAGCAAGTTTAGAGTTTAGGGATACAATAATGAGTCTTATATTCAAACCTCATAACATTACTCTTCGTTGCAACTTTTAAAAATATTTAACATGAATTTCACGTTTCTCGACCCCAATCCTAGAATTTACATGAAATTATTTTATTTTATTTATTCTGTTTACATATTCCATTTATTATTATTACTTTTTGCTAAATTTTTAACTTTACCTATCTGTTAGCTTGTTAAGGTCCTGATAACGAGCAACATTTTACGGCAATGCTTGGCTGTCAATAATGGCCGGGCTACATTGCTCAACACCCAGAAATAATTCCGGTAATATATATTTGTATAGCCCTGCAATATTTCTGTATAGCCCGGCAATATAAAAATATGTAAACACTGCCCGGCCATGTTACACCGTGAAACGTAACGGCCATCTAATAGTAAGGGTGCCCATAGGCAAAAAAGTCAATTATACATACTCTTTCCAAAACTCTTTGTATGGCTTGTTTAGGCCAAGTCTGACACCGTTTTCCTCTGAGATTTTATTTGGTTTTGGGGGGTTTTTCATTATTTGAACCCTATAACTTTGACGCGTCAGACTGGAAAATCGGAAAAAGCTCTGCGTCAGACAATATTAAAATGTTGACTTATAGGTTTCAAATAATGTATCTTGAGAAAATCAGCTGGATATTAGTTAATATTAATTAATATAAATTAATATTGAATATGTTGAAGTCAGCACCTTTGTAATTATAATATAAATATAGTTGATGGATCTTTAGGTGTGAAAATTAAAACATTACTCCATTATTGTTTTAAGAGACGTTTCGACCCGTAATCTTAAGGTCATCATCAGTCTCTATTTCTAAAATGACAAAATAATCAGTTACATTAATTTCCTATGCTTACATGCGCTAATTTGATGAAATTTAACAATAACATTTTTGATCATATATGATTAGTATTAATGGTAATACTTACATTAAAATTAAATCTCTACCTCTATAAGAGAGCGTCAATAATATTAACATTTACTTTAATTTTGTTTTAATTATAAAAATTACGTTTACAAACTTTACAAACATTAACAACAATCCATAACTTAAGATTATGACCAAAAACATAACAAATTTAACGTTTAACAATAATTGTTTTTTTTAAATTAGCGTATCGCTAGTATACCTGCAAAACCTCGTATGTACCAAATCCAAAATTTTACAGGAGAGCAAAAAAACTGAATAAGTGCTTAATCTTTAACTTCTATGACACGTTGCCCATATATATGATGTTTTACTACCATTGGAGGTATTATATACTCTAATAATTAAAATTATAATTAAATTATGATTTTGTGGACTGATTTTGTACTTACGAGGATTTAGACAAGAACTTTTGTCGAGTTACAAGGTTTTACAAAGAAAAATAAATATATTTTTAATTACCTATTTTGTGTAATTACTTTATAGAAATAAAAAAAAAAACATAAAAAGTAGGAAAAATATAAATAAATAAAATTTAATACTTATAATGAACATATTTTAAAGTGAAACAACGGAAAAGAATTCGTAGTTTGATTGTTTAATTCAATACCATTTTTAGAACCAACAGCGGTAAAATCGGATTGTACGTGCCCCCACTTTGAGGTTAGGTGATAAAATCCCGTATATTATATTAAAAACCTTAATTTTGTGTACCCTTTTCTGTACTCCAACATATTTTTAGACAAAGGGATATAAACTCTCCTATGAACAAATCATACATATATAATTTCTCTAAAATCAAGTAGGAAAAAGTACGAAAAATTTCTGGGGCACGTACAATCCGATTTAGCCACCAACAGCAAATGAATATTATTATGAAAGTTAAAAACAAAACAAAAATATAATTTTATTAGACATCTACATAATGTTTCATAGGCAATTAATAAAAACTTTTACATTCTTTAAAGATATAATAATAATCATTAAATGTACGAAAAAATGATATTGAAATGGAAAAATGCTGAGAATGTGATAAAAATGCCAGTAATATTCAATTAATAATTAAAGATTTGTAAAACACAAAATAATCATTGTTCCATAGAAAATTTATAATTTATAGTACATTACGCGTCGAGTGCGGAAAGTAGCATTTTGCATGCGAGTGTGGAGTTTGCACCCGAGCGATAGCGAGGGTGGTAAAACCACACGAGCAATGCAAAATGCCGTTTTCGCACGAGTTGCGTACCGTACTTTATCTACGATTGTTAGATTTAAATAATAAATACAGAAACAAATAAACTTGCTGTATGTAAGTTCGTATCTCTCTCTTGATAAAGATGGCATTAATTCATTAGTTGTATTTTTTGCCAAATTAATTATTTCTGGAGGAGTATTATTCTCCACATTTTCGTCAAAGTCACTTGATTCACTCATCGTTTTTCACTAAAAACTCGATATAAACAGTTACTTTAATAAAAGAACACCAAATTAGTTTTGTTAAATGTAAACAAACTTGCTAATCGTGCGTAAAGCTGAAGAATTCCTCTTCTTTACCGCACTAGTGTGGTAAAGAAGAGGAATTATTCAGAACTATGAGACGCGCATGCGCAATGAATACAAGTACGTAAAGAATCACTTTCTACGCATCTAAACAAAGATATAATGTTTATATTTCGTATCAATCGTAGATAAAAGTATAAACATTATGTGTGTTTTGTACTTTAGGTGATTATGTAAAATTAAAAAAAGTTCTAACGGTTTAAAAAAATTATAATACAATCGAAGTAGCAAGAAGGAACCAATGATGACAGGTGTTTCCCCTCGGGGCGATTATCCTTTGATAAAAAGTTAAGACATATTTTAATCGGCATCGTCAAGTAAATAATAATAGTTTGTAAAGGTTTAAAAAAGCAAAAAAAAACCAAAACAGTAAACATTTATGTAAGATGGTAAGTTGTCAAAAACCTAGTATGTTTATTTTACTACGTGCGGTCTAGTAAATAAAACCACGTAAGTCCAGGATAAAAACACGTAAGGTAATTTAAAACCTCGTAAGTTTATATACATATGGTACAAAACCGCACGCAAGTTGAATTTCCTTAGAACAATGCATCGTATAAAACCATGTAAGTCTCCTGAAATGCAAAACCTCATTAAAACTCGTGATAAATAGTTGTTATAATTAATAAAAACGCAAGTTTAACTTAAAAAATTAATAATATAATAATTTTAAATACAAATTTGTCAATATAAGTCATTTAACTTATTTTGAAACCAGAACTGAGCTGTAGCCTACGAGCGGGGTGCTTCTTCTTCAGACATACGAGGATTTACTACCTTCCTTGTAACCTTCTCGACTTACCAGCTTTTTCAATCGCTGTTTCACGGCGTCGTAGTGGACAAAAACGTACAATATTTCACACGGAGACGCAGTCGACCTACATCTATCGAAATATGAAATAAAAAAAAAATCCCAAAAATCGGACTTACGAGGTTTTGCAGGTATACTAGCGGTATGTAAGCATAGGACATTAATGAAACTGATTATTTTGTTATTTTAGAAATAAAGACTGATGATGACCTTAGGATTACGGGTCGAAACGTCTCTTAAAACAATAATGGAGTAATGTTTTAATTTTCACACCTAAAGATCCATCAACTATATTTATATTATAAATTAATATTATTGGCCTAAACAAGCCATACAAAGAGGTTTGGAAAGAGTATGTACAATTGACTTTTTTGCCTATGGGCACCCTGACTATAAGCGTTGTGAACAACAAAAATACCTAAAATTTAATTTTTTTTAAACCGATAACACAAATATACACATTCCATCAATCAAAACATCAAACGGCGAAATAATTCCGGAACATATCTGTCTACTCTGTCTACATGCTGGGGTTTACAGATCAAATATATTGCCGGACCATACAAAAATTTTGCCGGCAATATTTCTGCATGTTGAGCAATGTTGCTCGGCCATTATTGCCGGGAAATATTTCTCGTTTATAAGACTCTTTAGGTTAGATTTTTAAATTTACTGATTATATTAGACCCTTTTGTTTTTATGTTATCTTCACTTGTTTATGAGGTAAACATTTTATAATTAATTTTTTTAACTCATCTTCCGACTGCGACTACGTAGAAAGCTGAAACTTTCGCAGATTATGTATTTTCCATGACAATGGAAATTAATAAAAAACACAAATATCCATAAAACATGATAAAACAAATTAAGAGTTATCCACTTTAGAAGGATGTCTTATGTCATGCGGTTCAACGCCATAACTTTTTCCCGGAGACTTATACAACCGAATACGCAGACTTTTAGATGGGTCCATTGAAAAAACCCGGGTTAGAAACCAAAGTTACATTTGTGTGAAGTCTTTGGTCGTTAACCATGTCTCACTTCTCGATACTTATATCAACTGGGAGTGACGATCACGGCTTGCAGACCCAGACCGAAACCTAGTGGCGTTACTCTTTCGAGAAGCTATACCCATTTGTTTAAACAATGCTGGGTTAACATTGAGCGGGGGCCAGGAATTGAACCCAAAGCTCATGTTTGTATGGTCAGGTGGACACACATCCACTCTGACCACGGCCGATGCTACTTAATTTACGAAATTTTTACGAATGGTAAGCATTCTAGGGTTAGGTATGATCATAGAATGCGTTTCTTTACGCGCTAAAATAATCTATGGCTGTTATAACATGACGCGAGAAAAGTTAAGAAAAGAGAAGAATTTATAAGGATTAAATTGTGTAACGCCGGCACTGGGTAGATTGGCCGCCGAAAACGCGTTCCAAACGATCAAGTTTGGTTTAACTTGCCCGGCTCGGTCCGTACTCGCTCGGCGTTCAATATGTGAATAATCTCATGGTGATTTGTTTGTTTCTGAAGCGGAATCAGTCCGGTGCACAGTGTGAAAGCCACCTAAATGCTGTCGAAGAATGAAGCCAAATTATGAAATGTCAACGTCAGCCACTAATTCTGTACTTCACTCTCTTCAATTTATTAAAGATATTAATAATCGATGTTTCGATCCTATTCTTTCTTATGAAATGTACGCATATTAACGTTTATTTGTATTCCAGGAAAGAAAATATAAGTAATAACATATTATTAAAAAAAACAAAACAGCAACAATGGATTCAAATACAAGGAAAAGTTTACTTTTTGAGTACCTACTTATACGTGAGTGATTTGGTCACTACAATTATGAGATTATACTAATCTCATTTTTTTTATATCGATATAATTTAATTTATAAGAAAATGTCCAATTTGCACAGCATCTAGTTCTCAATTGACTAATATATAGTTTAGTGAATTTATTTTTAATTTGGTAAAAGTCTTTTAAGAAATGGCTGCATTCCACATATTTTTAATCATCAATTTCGGCATCTTTTTAACATATAATATACAGGTTAGTTTGTATAATTTATTTATTTGTTTATTGTGTTTGATCACTAATACTACTATACTATACAAAGCATAGTCTCAAAACTGATCATTTATAATATCAATAATGTAAAATTTAGATCAAATTATAAAAAGTTAGAAAAAACCTTAATTTAATTTGTTGTCACATAATGATCAAATTGTAAGTTTGTAATTCCTCCCTTAAAAAACACACATGTTTGTCAGGAACAAAAATCTTCTAATATAAATTTATCCCACTTCAAAACCAGCAACTGCTCCGAAATTTGGCAGAGAGACAGCCAGTCATTAGTTTTACATAATCGTTTGTATTAGCCGATAAATAAATTTAAATAAATTTTCACATTTATGTGGAAACATTTTGGCGGTAAAAATTCATAAAAATCGGTCCGAGACCACTCAGACAAACTTTCTCATATACGAGTTCATAAATACTTGGCCCAGTGTTTTCCATTAATTAGTTTTCGTTGGTACATTTAATTATTATTGAACATTTGATCAAAATATATCATACAAATAACTTCTCCTAGCCAGGGAATCGAACCCGGCCTCTCTCTCTCCGCGTTTAAAACTATGTATT